>CM025610.2:7826647-7837177 GCA_014621495.2 Entosphenus tridentatus | reverse complement strand
CCCCCCCCCCCCCCCCCCCCCCCCCCCCCCCCCCCCCCCCCAAAAAATCGTCCAAAATCGCGTGACGTCATTATGGCCGGCCTCTTGATAGAGCGCAGAGGTCACTTCTACGTGACGGTAACAGGGAAGGCTATGAACCTGGACTTTAACAGGGGGAGGCAGGGTGCGGAGCGTGGGATCAAGAGTAAACGACACGTGACCTCCACTTTACACTCCCAGAGGCAGTTTAATTAAACCTACATTTAGTTTACGAACAGAAATTAAACGACCGAGGAATGACCGTGTTCGATGCACCGGTTGCAGATCAATAACGCAAGGACACACACACACAACACAACATTTGTACCAAAAACTACATCGGGGAAAATAAAAAATCAATAGCTACAACAAATCGAATTAGTCACCCGCAGTGCCACCTCACTGGCTCTTGACGAGCAGAGAGCCTCGGGCAAGCCCGTCCCGCGCGTTCGGTTTGAACAAAATAATAATAATAATAATCCTAAACGTGCACCGACTCGTTTTCAATCAGACTGATGCATCCTTGGAAGAGAATGGCAATTTTTCTTACCGGTGTCTTGGGATTTTGGTGTCGATGAGAAAGTGAGCAAAACATAAACCCACTATGTGCCAGCCGAAACACAATCGCCTAATAATAGCCGTACATGTACAAACCGGTTCAATGCCATTTACAAAGCGTGGTAATGTATTCTCAAAAGAGTGCGGCTTATTCCATGCACCGTTGAGCGTCTGGTTCATAAGGCGCGTCCATACACTGGGTCTGTACGCCGCCCCACCCCTTCCTAACAATGGGGGGGGGGGGGCATTCCTGTAGATTCCTGCAGAGCGCCATTTGAATGATAAAGAGGGGGGGGGGGGAGCAGGAGTGTGCTAAGTCGGCCGCAGATGGTTTCAGACAAACCCCCTTTTCAGGGAACCGATTTTAATAAAAATGTGTTGCCAGATGCCCGAGGATGGAACGGCATTGCAGTGGGCATGAGTGGCAATCCACCCGTCGGTTCCTCTCTTTATAACGCGTCGCTTTGCCAACAAATCCATACAATCACGTTTTGTATTACGCGCGCCGTCTCCACCGCTCGGAAATTCCTTTCTACCATTTTTATGAACAACGCTGGCCGGAGCGGTAAGCGCAGTGGTTAGGACGCTGCACTCTGAATCTGGTGACCTAAGTTCGATTCCAGACCACGGCTAATATCAGTGGCGAATGATATCTGAAAGGGTTCTAATATATGGTCTGACCCCTCCCCCCCCAGCTCCCACCCCCCACCCTCCCCCCCCCACCTCCCCCTCACCTCCCACCCTCCACTCCACCCCCTTCGCCGACCCGTACTGGTCGACGTGGTGAAGTATGGTCTACCGACTCGCATGGCCGACAAGTCACAGGGAGGCCTTCCTTTTGCAGTGGAAGAAGAAGAAGAAGCAGTGGATGGACAAAGGGGATGTAGACGAATAATAATACTGTAATACATGGTGAATTATCTCGATAATTATCTCCATAATTCACACGGATTGAGGTTTAGTTAAAAACACCCATAACATTTACCATTAAAGCAATTTTTACCAAATAAAATCTTGACTTAAAGCTTTCGTGACTGCTGGAATTAATATTCTTTGGGTCTTTCGGTAAAATCACGTAGTAGATAGGTTCAAAGAAAATAGTAGTGTTTTGTTATTTGTTGTTATTTTCGTTGAACTTATCTACGTGACTTTACCGAAAGACCCAAAGAATATGACAAATTAACTTTTCTTTTCTCCAAGTTGAAGTACAGTCCACATTGGTCGAGAGGAGGAAAAAGCAATAATTCCAAATTATAGATGGCAATCTAAAGCGTTCATTCAGCTCGTTTCTTTGAAAATAATACAAATACCTTATTTTAGGGTGAAACTCGATGTTCGCGTCTCTTCCAGACAGTGAATATTTAGCGTTTGAAAAAGAAAAACCCTCCGAAAAAGCTCCATTGTTCCGTAGGCTGCTGGAAAGTCGGATATTCTTCCTCACATGCAAATTAGGCCTGGCCTCTTTTTACTTATGTGTCCAGACGAAGTACAATTGCTGCACCCGGTTTTTTGTGTGTGTGTGTACAACTCGCGAACTTAAAAAAGAGAGATGATATAGTCATCCTCTCGGCAGACAAGGGCAATGCCACGGTCATCATGGATAAATAATCATACAACAACAAAATCCTGGACCTACTTAATGATGGCAGTTACTCCAAAATTAAAAGCGATCCTACTAACAGCCTAACGACAAAAACCAACAGAATCATCACTAGTTCGACTTCCCTAATCCAACCAACTAAACGTCCCTCTCTAAAACCCTCGGCTGCCAGACCTCCCAGACTCTATGGTCTTCCCAAGATCCATAAAGAAGGCACCCCGCTACGACCCATCGTGTCAACGATTAACTCCCCTACCTACAAACTAGCCCGTTTTCTATCAGATACTCTACTTCCCTTCACAGGCAAGACCTCCTCGGCAGTACTCAACTCAACCCAACTAGTCTCTTTGGTCAAGGACTTGATATTATCTCCTGATGATATCCTCGTCAGTTTTGATGTGGTATCTCTGTTTACCAAAGTTCCAGTGCCTGACACCCTAACAATAATTGAGGACTTGGTCCAACATGGATTGAATTCGGATGTACCTGCGCTGGTTAGGCATTGCCTCACCAACACTTATTTTACCTGGAATGGCACCTTCTACAAACAGAATGAGGGTACCCCTATGGGCTCCCCCTTGTCACCAGTGATAGCCAACATGTTCATGGAAAAGTTTGAATCAGACGCCATCCAGACATCCACCCTACGTCCTTCCCTGTGGAAGAGGTATGTGGATGATACTTTCGTCATTTGGCCACACGGCCTCCCAGCATTGAACCACTTTTTGGACCACATCAACTCCAGACATCCATCCATCAGATTCACCATGGAAGTGGAGAAAGATGGCAAACTACCATTCTTGGATATTCTGTTTGAGAGGAGACCTGATGGATCCTTGGGACATTCTGTCTACAGGAAAGCCACCCACACAGATTCCTACTTGAAACCCGATTCCCACCACCACCCATCTCAAAAGAATTCTCTCATCAAAACGCTATACCACAGAGCTCATGGCATTTCTGACCAACACCACCTAGCCAGTGAATTGAGACATGTACATCGGGCCCTCAGGATGAACGGATACTCTGAACGCACCATCCGCCAAGCTGTTTCTCCCACCATACAGAAACAGCCACTTGAAACTCCGATCAAAACTGTCACGTTACCATACATAGCAGGCGTAACCAAAAAGATCTCCAAAATTCTGAACAAACATAAGATCCAGGTCCGATTCAGTACAGTACATAAAATCCGTGATCTGGTTCCATCTGTGAAGGATGTCATTCCTGACTTGCAATACCCTGGAGTCTATAAACTGAGCTGCAGCTGTGGTGACTGTTACATTGGGGAAACTAAACGTCATGTCTCTGATCGTGTCCGCGAGCACAAGTCAGATTTGAAACACGGCAAAATTGAGTCTTCCGCCGTTGCCGATCATTGCTACAACGCGGTGGGCTCTCATGAGATTGTTTTCTCCGAGACTAAGGTGCTCTGCAAGCCTTCTGGCTACCATCAAAGGTTTGTACACGAAGCCATTCAGATATACAAACACAGACATAATTTCAACCGTGATGATGGGTACAAACTTAGTAATCATTGGAAAGATGTTATCAACCATGCACAAAAGACTTAATGACACATTTTTGGACCATCTTATCTGACAGGCACTATTTTACTTTACTTTACCGAGTGTTAACATCCCCAGTGTTTACAGTACTCTCTTTATTGTTCAGCCAGCACTGGTATAAACATGGGCATTTTCGTTTCTTTTCTATCATGTGTACCAACAGGTGCTTGTACATACACATGATCACGTACACCCCCCCACCTTCGGCCCCCCTCACCCTCTCCGCCCAACACAACAATAGGTGCCACGTCCACATCGCCGACTTTCGGCCCCGCCCCCCTCCCCCTCCCGTTACGTTCCTTCTTTTAGCCCCGCCCCCCTCCCTCCCGATACGTCCCATTCATTGGCTACCACATTCTGATGACCCCCCCTCTCCTCCCCCCCTCAACTTGCTTTTAAGGGCTTACATCCTGAATCCCTGCCTCACTTGATGCAGCTAATCTGGCTGTGACGGTCCCACCTGATGACGGAGGCTTGTGTTGCCTCCGAAACGTCGTGATTTTTATTGTTTTATTTTTATTAATTTAATTTTTTACCTACGTGACTTTACCGAAAGAACCAAGAATATGAATCCTTGCAGTCACGAAAGCTTCAAATCTAGAATTTGTACAAAACCTCATTACAAAAGATTTATGTCACAGGAAACTTGCGGTGCAAACTCAGGTTCTGCATTAAATAGGTTGACGTCGAGCAATCCTTCACGGTTTCTTTTTGGGTTTGTTACGATTACCCATGGCGTTATACGGTATGCATTTCCCCCTTCAGTGTACAGCTTCCATATATCAACATCTATGCTCGCCGCCTTCACCAACCCGCAGTGACCAGGGTGGTGAAGTATGGTCCAAACCTCCCCCGAATTCAAACATCATGGGGAGGTCCTCATCGTCGACTAATGACAAAGCGCTGTACATACACAATCCGTGTGTAATGTTTATGAGCAGGTAAGTACCCGGCGTTGCCCGTGCGAAAAAGGCAGACACACACATGAACTTACACACAGACATCGACCCACACACATAGAAACACATGGACGTACACGCACACACACACACACATATGGACTCACACACACAGACATCGACTTCAGACACACACAAGTAGTTACACACACAAATCGACTCGCACACACATATAGGCCGTAAGGTGAAGACGTTTTACGTTTAATCCCGTTCCCATATATGGGGCACTAAATTCTTTTCATTCTAATAAAAAGATCTATTGCTTTTGGCCGTGAAAATAAAAGTTTTCCATGTCTAATCCTGCAGTTTATTTGTTATTACTGTTTAAAGTCGGCAATATTTCTTTCCTCGCGTAATCATATTTTGATCATCAGTGATGAGGCTTTGCGTCACGTGCTTCCCGCTAGACCAATAAGGTGGCCGCTTTTTTGGGACGAGAGGTAAACATTAGTCCAAGATGTCTGTGCCCTTGTTGTCAATATCGAGTAGTGAAGACGAGGAAATTACGGCCAGACCTCCTTCAAAAGTCCGTAAAAAGTATTTTAAACAATGCTACATGCATCTCACATCCATAAAGAAAGAAGAAACAAAGGATTGTACACGCACACGGTGGGATACATTCAGAAACTGCGTCAAACGGTGGCTTTTTTTGCAAGGTGAGAATCGGAGAATAGCAGAAACATACAAACATTGTCTAGAAATCGAGTTTGACAATGTTCCCGAAGACGCTGGGTTTCACTCCACTTGCTACAGGCGTTTCATTGACAAAAAGCGCTTGGATGCGGCCGAGAAACGGGCCACACAGCGTCCTGAAGCTCAAGATCAAGGCCAGTCTGTGCCATCGGGTAGTAACGTTAGTATCGCTGCAGTTGATTGTCCCGCAAAAAAACGTAGGTCCAGGACCGGCCTGCCAGTAGCTTGTGCTGGTCCTGTGCTTTCTGCCTTGTGCATAATTTGTAAGAAAACGGACAAGTACATTACTGTGGGAGGCAAACGCCAGAAGGACCATCTTTCACAGGCAGAAACGTTGTCAGCACGTAGGTAAAAACAAAACACACACAAACACACGTTTAAACTTGTATTCCCTTATGCTGGGTACCATGGCTAACTTTCAATTACAATTACATAATTTATGGAATGTTTATTTTACAGTCAGAGACAGATTTGCATTGTTTTGCATACAACTACAGCCAGAACACTCAATATTGTTTAACTCTTAACACAGTTTTTTATTAGTTTAATAAGTTGTTATTTATTTATTTACAGGCAATTTGCTGAAAGCTGCTGAGATGAAGGAAGACACTAGCATTCTTGTGTATATTCGAGACAAAGACTGTGTGTCTCTGGAGGTGCGATACCACAAGTCCTGTTATAGACAGTACACCAGGTTCTTGACAAAGTCTAGTGCATCAGTTACTGTGACCTCAGAAGAACAGTGAGTTAGCAATATTTTATATTAATAAATATTAATTAATAATTCCCTCACATTTTCACATTTCAAAAGTAGGAGGTTGGCCCGTGATTTCCCCCAGCTGGTGTTTCACTCCCTCAAGAAGTGCAACATAAGTGAGATGGTTTTCGTTGAGACATTGTCTGCAGATAAGCTGATAGACAGGCTACCTCATCCATCAGGTACAGAAACAACAGAGTCAACTGAGGTAACTAGCGAAAGTGACTGAAAACAGGGCTAGTGCAAAAGCTGGTCCACAAAGACCAAGTTCAATGGCCTCCATCAATACTGCAGAGGACACGAGGACACTTTACAGTACGGCATTCATATTAAAGATGCTTCTGTGTGACTATCCCGGTATGAAATGCCCGTGGCCACCCACATCAGATGACCTAAATGTGAGCGAGGCAAAATCTGTCGTTCCAATTGAACTGTACAATCTGATTTCCTGGATTATTGGTGCAACTGAGGAACCAACACTGGCCCGTTATGTTGATATTCCAGATGATTTGAACCTAAAAGTGATATGTATCTGTCAAGACATTGTGTATCTTGGTCTAACGGTTCGCCATTTAACAGGTTCATCACAAATTGTCTCACTTCTAAATAGACTAGGACATTGTGCAGCATGGGACACAGTTGTCAGTCTAGACACTAGCCTTGCCCAACTTAAGCTAGTAGAGGGCAGAGACAAAATACAAAAGGGATTCTCAAAGAAGGTTCCTACAGTACTTGTGTGGGACAATATTGACTTTGGGGAGGAGACACTGTCAGGTCGTGGAACTACCCACCACACAAATGAGATTATGCTGCAAAGTTCTGTAGTTGAACCTGTGTCAACAACAAACAGACAACCACTACAGAAGGGAAAAACCTCATTGAAAGTACCCCCTAGCATCCCTGTCGAACAGTACCATCAGTCTAATAGACAAGGACCACAGAACTTGTTTCATCAGGAAAGTGTTCCATTACAGGCGGACACATACAAATTGAACACGGTGTCTGCTGTACAAACTGAACTGGCATATGTTTTTGTAAAGTCCATAGATGCTGAAAGATGCACAATACCAAGCTGGACAGGTTTACATACATTACTTTAAGGTGATGGCACTCTGCAAAAGTCAGCATTGTATTATCTTCCAGTTATTGAAGCTTCACCGACAGAGATGTCAACAGTAAACACAATTCTGAAGCGAAGTGTCCAAATTTATAATCAGCTATAACTGGACCATATAGTGTTAGTTTTTGACAAAGCTATGTATGCCAAAGCTCAGCAAATCCGCTGGAAAGATGATGACTTTACTCAGCGTAAAGCGATTAGACTAGGTGAATTTCACACATGCATGTCCTACCTGAGCATTCTAGGAAAAAGGTTTGGAGATGCAGGACTGCAAGACGTAGTCATTGAGTCCAAAGTTGTTGCCCCAGGATCCATCAATGGAGTGATCAGTGGTCATCATTACAACCGCAGCATGAGAGCACACAAACTTCTGTATGAGAGTCTGCAACGCATGAGACTTCTCACCTTCTTAGATTATCTGCCACAAGAGGAGAGATATGAGTGTCTGGATGTCATCAATGAGATCAAATGTGCATTCCCGGACAGAACAATGGTTGTTTTGTGTGCAAATGAGATATTTGACAAAATGTGTTCGAAATATGAAGACTTTGTTAAAAGAAGAAGTGCAGAAAATCCAACGTTTGCCTTCTGGAGTTCATACATCGACATGGTACAGATAATCCTTCTATTTGTGAGAGCAACACGAGAATCGGATTGGCAGCTTCACCTGTCAACAGTGCGCTTGATGATGGCATGGTTTTTTGCGTACGATCGTGTAAATTATGCTAGGTATTTATCTTCTTACTGGCTGGAAATGATCAATTTGCCCCTCACACATCCTTCTTGCCACAGTGAGCTCAGTGTTAAAGGCCAGTGGACTGTCCAACGTCAATGTGTCCATGGATTTGCCTCGATTGCTTGTGACCAGGCCATTGAGCAAACATGCAACAGAGATTCCAAGACAAAGGGTGGTTGGACAGGGTTAACACAGAATCGGGCTGCAGTATATATCGCTGGATATTGTCGCAACATGAAAGGGCTGCCATAGCAAGACAATGTGAGGCAATGGCAGGTAAATCTCCCGATATAAGGAAACGAAAAGACCTTGACAGCACATGAATTCATGCTGATGAAAGGGCTGTGACCAGAATAAGCTTGTACATAACACATGGAGACCTGTGTCACTGCGTGACTGTAATGGAGGGTTTACATACTCTCTCTGCTGTTGAAGATCTGACATGTGATCATGAGGAATGTGACACCAGGGTGTTTTTACATGCACAACATGCTGCACAGGAACATCAAACTGTAGTCATCAAGAGCCCTGATACTGATGTGGCAGTGATTGCTTTAAGTCTGCAGCCAGATTTACCATGTAGGTTGTATTTTTTCATGGGGGTTGGCAACAAAACAAGGCTCATTGACTTAGCTAAGGTGTCGTCAGCTCTTGGCACAAGTGTCTGTTTGGCACTTATTGGGATCCATACCTTCTCAGGTTGTGACTCTACAAGTGCCTTTTATGGCAAAGGCAAAAGAAAGGCATTTTCTGTTGCTTGTGAGAAAGAGGAATATCTGACTGCTTTTACAAATCTGGGTAGCAGTTTTAACCTAGACCAGTCTACCTTTGAGCTACTTTGCACATATGTGTGCCACCCGTATGGCCAGTCATCTGCCGAAAATGTGAACGATGCAAGATACAAAGCATTATGTATGGCATCGTCAGCTTTTCCAGAACTATCCATGCCCCTTACAAGTGACGCCCTGTACCAACACTGCAAAAGGGCAAACTACCAAGCAGCCATAATGAGACATTCTCTGAAAAGGTATAATGTATGCCCCTTCACCCGTTGGCAATGGATGGCACCTTGAGGATGGTGAGTTAACAGTGACCTGGATGACTAGAAATCCTGCCCCTGAAAGTGTGTTGCAGGCAGTCCACTGCAGTTGCAAGCATAGCAAATGTGAGACTGGAAGATGTTCCTGTATGTCTGCAAGACTGTTTTGTACTGATTTATGTCGGTGCCAAAATTGTGCAAATGTTTCACAGGAAACAGAAGAAAGACCTACATGGGATGATGGCTCTGATAGTGATAGGGATGATACCGATGAGTAAATATGCGCTGTGTTATAATTTAAGGTGATTTTGAGCTGTAAAGAATCTGTGGTAGAATTGTAATTTTTTTTGGCAGCATTCCAAAACAAGGGGATAGTGTAGCATTTCGAGTCATTTCAGCCAACTTGGGCCAAAGTGTGCTTATATTTGTATATTTCTGTGACTACACAGTACCTACTGAAAATTTTGATGTACAAAACATCACAGTTTTGCTAAATTTAAAATGTTTATGTTTAATTTTGCTTAGTGCCAATCCGTGAAGTTGAAGCATATTTTCTACAAATTTGCCATATTTCATGGTCTACATTCACACTTGAGTATATAATGCACCAAAACCTGTCTCAAGTGTTTAGGTACATGTGTAGAGGTGGTAAGCGCCGGCGTGTAGCGAGTCATCGCGGGGCGGGTGCTTACATCACGGTCCGCATGTAGGTGCTTACATCGCGGTCCGCATTAGCCCCGCCTTATATAAGGCGGCGCGCGGGAGCGCTCGAGGCAGTTTACACCAGCGAAGACCGAAGACGGAGAAGCTGCCTAGGACCCCGGGACCCCTAGCCCCGCTGCCCTTATCAGGGCCGGGTCTCTGTGTGGCCCGGTGGTGAGACCCTGGGTACTCATCAGCCTGACGTCCTTATCAGGGCCGGGTTGATGGGCCAGTGGTCGGGACCCGCATCCTTGCTGGGACGGGTCGGGTAGCCGGTGTAGGCTCAGAACAGTGTAGCCGGTGTAGGCTCAGAACAGTGTAGCCGGTGTAGGCTCAGAACAGTGTAGCCGGTGTAGGCTCAGAACAGTGTAGCCGGTGTAGGCTGAGAGCAGTGTAGCCGGTGTGGGCTGAGAGCAGTGTAGCCGGTGTAGGCTCAGAGCAGTGTAGCCAGTGGAGGCTCGGAATAGTAACGGTGCAGGCACGCCTTGTGTAGGCTGTATGGTGTCAGCGTTACGTGAGTGAATAATAAAGAGAAGTGCTGCCCCTTCACTCGTCTCCTGCCGGATTACTACGTTACAACTGGTGTCAGAAGTGAAACAGTCTTCCTGGCATGGATACCAGGAAGACTGTGCGTACTCACGATCGCGAACAGGAGGACGACCAGGAGGGGCCGGCTCACCAAGCTTCGGGAGGAGAGGCAGAGGGGATGCCGACGCTGCAGCTCCCGTCGCAGATGGCCGACACGCCGCTCCACTCTCAAGATGGGCTCCGGGACGCGCA
>CM025610.2:7799602-7822676 GCA_014621495.2 Entosphenus tridentatus | reverse complement strand
ATTACTTCCCTTCTACGTGACTTTACCGAAAAAACCAAGAAGATGAATTCCTGCAGTCACGAAAGCTTTTAATCGAAAAAATTACTGGCTATCGTCGTTTTTGTTCAACAATTTCGACCATGCCTCTACGGACGACACTTTACGGTTCGTACGGACCATGCGGCACTTCAATATGCGCTGCGCGTCGCCCAGCCTTCGCGTCAGTTATCTCGCTGGTTGGAGGTCCTCCAGGACTACCAGTTTACGACTACTTACCATAAGGGGGTGCGTCATACAAACGCGGATGCCCTGTCGCGACTGCCACCACGTGCGGAATGTGCATGTCTTTTGGGATCGGGGCGGTGTAAACCTCAAATTGCGGGACCCCCGCCAGCTCTGCTCACCGCGGCCGATGCGCCACAGTCCGACGTACCATTCTCTCCGACGGGCGGGGATTCGTTGCTCTCCGTGTCTCTCGTTGAGTGGGGCCGCCTCCAAATGGCCGATGCCTCCCTTCTCGCACTGCGCCGCAAGGCGAATTGCTCCAGGGAGGGTGCGGTTGGCGTCGACTCATAGATAATTAAACAGGGCCTCCTTATGAAATGGGACGGTGCTTCCCTACGCCATAGGCTGGTCGTGCCTTCTGGTATGCGGGGTAGGGTTGTTCTGGCCGCTCATGAACGTCTGTTGCATTTGGGGTTTCACAAAACGTTCGCTTTGCTCCAGCGTGATTATTATTGGCCGGGCATGGGGGGCGATGTGTCCACCATACTTAAAGGGTGTGTGCAGTATGCCCAACGAAAACCGCCGCCCATCGTGGCTAATCCGCCATTGCAATCCATTCAAGTCTCGCGCATCAATGAACTTGTTGCGCTGGACATTTTGGGACCCTTCCCGGTGACACCTAGGGGTAGCAAGTACCTGCTGGTTGGCGTCGAATATTTCACCCGATGGCCCATGGCTTGGCCACTTGCCAACCAATCGGCGGCGGCCGTGGCCTTTGTCCAGGGCTATGTGTTGGACAAAGGTGCCCCGGAGCGGTTGCTGACCGACCAGGGAAGAAATTTCTCAGGTGTCCTATTGCGTGAGGTGTGCGACCTTTTGGGTACTAAAAAGGTGCGCACTTCCCCGTACCACCCGCAGACAGACGGGATGGTGGAGCGGCTCCATAGAACGATTGTGTTGATGTTGTGCCATCAGGTATGCGAAGCACAGGGGGATTGGGATTTAAAGATTCCGGGTGTCCTCGCCGCTTATAGGATAGCTCCCCATGTGGCGACGGGGTATTCTCCCTTCTTTCTCATGTATGGCCGGGAGGCTGATCCGCCCGTGGATGCCCAGTTGGGGATTTCTGCACCCCGTACTAAGTCCAAATTGGCTGATCACATCAAATTTAATATTGCTCGGTTGGCCGAGGCCCGGGAAGCGGCGACACTCAACTCGAGATCTCGCCAGGTGGCGAACGAGTGGTTGCGTGCACGGCGGACATACATGCACGAGTGGAAACCGGGCGAGAAGGCCTGGTTGCACTGTCCGCAGGCTCCGTTGGCAACGTCCCCGAAACTGTTGAGGCCATGGCGGGGCCCGGTCGAGATTGTGCGGGTTGCACGGCCCCAGTGTGTTCAGATTAAGTGGGGGAAGCGTTGTTGGTATGTTCACCCCTCCCGACTGAAACCATTTACGGCGCCACACACCCTTCCTTCATGTCAGAATGGCCGAGCATGTGATGTGTCCGTTGACTCGGGGAATGGGACATCACCACCTGATCCTCACATGTCTCTACCTAACCCGCTTTCAGGTGTCTCGGATTTGACGGCCGCTGACCACCGCCAGTCGTATCCCCTCAACAGCTGCGGATCTGGGGAGGCCAGTCACGGCCCTTCTCGACCGCCGGGGCCGCCGGTCGGACAAACTCGCCCGGTGCCGTATGACGGCCCGGCCAAGCGGACTCGCGCTAAATCACGCCGCTTCTCGTGACGGCGGGGGTCTGGTTGCGCCGGGTCGCGGTTGTGAGTCATGGGACGGCGGTACGTCGGTTGTGTACATATGTTTATTTTTTTCTCTTCTCTCTCTCTTTTTCTCTCGTTGACACTGTCTATGCGTTCTTCTTGCGGGTGTTAAGGGGCTGAGTTATTTATTGGGGCGTTGTGAGGGTGTGTGTTATTCGTGTTCTTGTTGCGTTGTGATTGTTAATTGTTACTTTGTTATTAGGGGGCGCACTGTGTTCTGTTGATTATCGGGACTGCATCGTGTTGATTAAGGGGGTTTTTACAGCCAGGCCGGCTGTGAGCTATGTGGTGGGGAGTGATGTAGAGGTGGTAAGCGCCGGCGTGTAGCGAGTCATCGCGGGGCGGGTGCTTACATCACGGTCCGCATGTAGGTGCTTACATCGCGGTCCGCATTAGCCCCGCCTTATATAAGGCGGCGCGCGGGAGCGCTCGAGGCAGTTTACACCAGCGAAGACCGAAGACGGAGAAGCTGCCTAGGACCCCGGGACCCCTAGCCCCGCTGCCCTTATCAGGGCCGGGTCTCTGTGTGGCCCGGTGGTGAGACCCTGGGTACTCATCAGCCCGACGTCCTTATCAGGGCCGGGTTGATGGGCTAGTGGTCGGGACCCGCATCCTTGCTGGGACGGGTCGGGTAGCCGGTGTAGGCTCAGAACAGTGTAGCCGGTGTAGGCTCAGAACAGTGTAGCCGGTGTAGGCTCAGAACAGTGTAGCCGGTGTAGGCTCAGAACAGTGTAGCCGGTGTAGGCTGAGAGCAGTGTAGCCGGTGTGGGCTGAGAGCAGTGTAGCCGGTGTAGGCTCAGAGCAGTGTAGCCAGTGGAGGCTCGGAATAGTAACGGTGCAGGCACGCCTTGTGTAGGCTGTATGGTGTCAGCGTTACGTGAGTGAATAATAAAGAGAAGTGCTGCCCCTTCACTCGTCTCCTGCCGGATTACTATGTTACACATGTATAAGTGTCAGTTTGAGATATATTTGGTGTTGCTAAAATGTATATAAATAAAGTTACAAACAAAACCAGCAGCATAAGATTTTCGTTTTTTCAATTCACAATTATATACATTTATGGATTTTGAAAAAAAACTGCAGGGTATTTTGCGGAGAACTTTTAACATAAAGTCGAAAATGGTTTTGTCTATGAAAAAATGCATTTAAAAAGTAGTTCACAGGTGTGGGAACGAAAATCATTTTCTAGCCACTTTTTCCTAGTTCACCTTACGGCCTAATATCGACTCACACATACATATGTAATAAAGGACTCCTTCACACGATGTCCTTCTCCGTTGGTCCTTTATTTGGGTTCTTGTCTCGCACCCGCTGGTCCTCGCTCAGACCCGCGCCGTCTCTGCCGTGCACGCTCCGTGCGGCTCTCACCACGCCGTGTCCGCCTGGCTCCCTCCGTGTGCTCTCTCCACACCCGCTGCTGGCCACACCGCCCCTACGGGTACCCCGCACTCTCTGCCAGCTCTTCGCTATCTCCATGCGACCCCGCACACTCTCCTGGCCTGGCTGCCCATTTGCCCGCTAGAAGACGGTGCGCGTAGGACCCCTGACCACGTGGCAAATGGCGCCACTTCTCCAACCGCCAGCGTGGCTCCCTCCATGTTCTCACTCTCCTCTCCTCCACGCTCCCTTCCGGCTCTCTCCCTATATCCCCCTCTCTCACGTGACCCAGACTCCACCTTCCCATCCTGCCCCCGTCTCCGTCCCCCGTTCACCCCGCCCCCATTGGAGCGAGGTGAGCAGTGGCTCCTCCCACACGCTCCGCCTCTCAATACCCCGGCGCGTGTGAGCGGCGCGGAGGCCAGCAACCACCCTGTTCTTGCTCGCATCACAAGACAACGGAGATTAGAACAACAACAATTAACGAAAGGGAAGGGATTTAGAATGCGTGCGGGTCGCCGGCCCATCCCGCACGGGGGCGCCCCCCCGCGCGGACCGTGACCTTGACAGGGTTTTAGGAGCGGCGGGACTGGAACCGCCTGCCGCTGTTGGAGGCCCGTCACTCCCAGCGTCCCGTTCCCCAAAGAGGCCCGTCATCGAGCCCTCCTGCAACTGCACCCGCGGCGGGGTTGTAGGGGCAGCGGGGTCAAGTGTCCCCGTCGCCGTGGTAGGCCCACCCGGAGCAGGAATCACCGTGTCCGGCAGGATCACAGCCGGTCCGTCTACAGGAGGCACGACAGGCGCGCTTGCAGGTTGAACAGGCAAAGTCAGTGGCACGTCGGTCGCGACAGATACCGGCAAGGCAACATTAGGAGATGACGCATCCATCCGCGGGGCCACGTAGGGTTTCAATCGGGACGTATGAACGTACCAGCGCCGCGATCCGAACCGAACACGCGCGGACTGCGGACTCGGAACGTCAATAACTACAACCGGCCCCTGCCACGGCCTATGCAACTTAGGGGAGGTCCCCAGTGCAGCCAGGCCATGTGCCCCACCCGCCAGGGGGACTCACCATGTGAGCGTCATGCACAACGTTCGTTCCGGGCCTGGGTTTTGGCAGTAGCCCATCGGGCCCCCTCCCGCGCCTCTGCCACGCGACGAACGGTGTCCCGAATATAATCGGGGAGAGGCTTAACAGGACCCTTCACCCCCGTGCTCAGTTGCACGTCCACTGGCGGCACATTCTCGCGGCCGTACATCAAAAAGAAGGGCGAGTACCCCGTCGACGCATGTGGCGTCATCCGGTACGCGGAGAGCACCCCAGGGATATGCAAATCCCAATCAGCCTTCTTTTTGCTAACCGTATGACAGAGCATCGTCGACAGGGTCCGATTAAGATGTTCAACCATCCCATCCGTTTGCGGATGGTAGGGAGACGTCCGAACCTTCTTGATCCCCAGTGCAGCGCATACCTCGGCCAACAGTTTGGAAGAAAAATTTTGCCCTTGGTCCGTAAGCAACCTTTCCGGTGCCCCTTTGTCCATTACGTATCTGAACAGGAACGTCTCCGTGATAGACGCCGCTGACTGATCGGCTAAGGGCCAGGCCATCGGCCAGCAGGAAAGATATTCCACCCCAACCAACAAAAATTTGTTACCCTGAGCGGACGGCGGAAAGGGTCCCAAAATATCCAACGCCACTAATTCGTTTATCCGTGACACCTGTATGGACTGCATTGGTGGAACATATGGGTGTTTAGGCGGTTTGCATCGGGCACAGTCGGAGCACGCCCGAATGTGCCTGACGACATCAGTCGTCATGCCGTGCCAAAAATAATCCCGCTGTAACGTCAACAAGGTTTTCTGCACCCCGAGATGTAACAACTTCTCAGAATGCAGAATCCGAATCAACTCATACCGCAACGACGACGGTACAACAAGACGCCAGTGATCATGCAAGCCTTCCCTCCACATCAACAAGCCATCCCGGAGAGCAGCTCCTGGCATCCCATCGGACAGCGGCCCACCGCTCACCTTCGCAGCCCGACCCCGCAAGGCCCCCAGCGACTCATCAAGCAATTGTTCGCGAACCCATACCGAACGCGGCAAATTCAAAACCCCATCAGCCGGTTCTGGATACGCGGGAGCCTCAGGCACCTCCATAGCGGACATAACCGGCCGAGGTGACAGCGGAACCCGCGTGCACCTATTCGTGCCCGAAGCGCAGGCACAAGGGGACCCCTGCGGCAATCTGGAAAGTGCGTCCGCGTTCGCGTGATGCGATCCCTTACGATACTGAATCTCAAATGAAAACTCCTGCAGGGTTTCCAACCATCGTGCCAATTGGCCAGACGGTTGATCAACCCTCAGGGAATATTGCAAAGCTGCATGATCCGTGCGCACAATAAACGTACGGCTGTATAGATACGGCCGGTATTGGCGAAGAAAATGTACTATAGCCAAGAGTTCCCGACGAGTAACGCACTAGCGGGTCTCCGCTGGAGACAACATGCGGCTACCGTAAGCCACGACGTGTTCGACGCCGCTCTTAGATTGGGACAGGACGGCCCCAATCCCGGTGTCACTAGCGTCAGTATCCAGGATAAAAGGGTGAGTTAAATCTGGATAGTCCAGCGTCGGTGCCCAAGCCAAACGATCGCGTAGGCTCTGAAACGCCGCCTCCTCCGTCGGTCCCCAACTGAACCTCCGGCCCTTCGCCATAAGGAGGTGTAATGGCCTCGCGATCGTGGCAAAGTTAGGAACGAACCTGCGGTAATACGAAGCGAACCCGACAAAACGACGCACGTCCCCCACTGAGGCCGGAGTTGGCCAGTTTCGGACACACGCTGTCTTCTCCGGGTCCGTGGCCACCCCGTCCGAGCTGACTATGTGGCCCAAATAGCGCACGGATCGCTGCAACAGGTGACACTTTTTTGGCTTAAATTTCAAATTAGCGGAACGCATCCTAGCAAACACCGCGTCCAATCTCCGCAGATGTTCCTCAAACGTGTGGCTGAAGACGATAACATCGTCTAAATATATCAAACACGTGTCCCACTGCAGACCGGTCAACACGAGTTCCATTAGTCGCTGGAACGTCGCCGGGGTGGCGTTCAAGCCCATGGGAAGACAATTAAACTGAAACAAGCCCTGCGGCGTACGGAAAGCCGTCTTTTCCCTCGAGGACTCGTCCAGGGGAAGTTGCCAGAATCCCGACGAGAGATCGAGAGTAGAAAAAAAATTTGCCCCAGACAAGGCATCGAGGGAAGCATCCATACGCGGCAGGGGGTACGCGTCCGCAACCGACACCTGATTCAACCTGCGAAAATCGACACAAAACCGCAATTTCCCATCCTTTTTCTTCACAAGGACCACCGGAGCGCCCCACGGACTGTTGGACGGGGAAATAATGTCGGCGGCCAGCATATCCTCCACCGCACCGCATATATGATCCCGCTCCGATGGACTAAACCGATGCGGGTTCATCCGAATCGGAGCGGCATCCCCCGTATCAATATGGTGGTAGAGCAAGGAAGTGCGTCCCAAATCGAAGTCGTCCGAACTAAAAACGTCGGAATACTTTCCCAACAGCGCGCGAAGCGCGGACCGTTGGTCACCAGTCAAGGACGCATTTTCCCGGCACAACTCTGCAATCCAGCGATCATCCTGTGCTGTGGAGGTCGAGACCCCCCCTACGAGGCCCCGGCGGCCCCCATCGTCATGGGTTGTGAAAGCAGTCGTAGCATGAGCTAAAACCGTTCCGGCCGGCACAATAACATTATCCGCGGTCCCATTCAACACTTGTAAAAACGGGGGTTGACCCGGCCGAACAATCGTCTGTGCCCTGACCAGCGTCAAGTCCCCCGTTATAGCATTGGACGACGACAACAACACACCCGCCGCACCCTCGATTCCCGGCACTGGTTTCCGATACCGCAGCGGAATAAGCATTTGCGGTCCAGGTGGAACATCAACCGATACCGCGGACAGCGCCTGCACCGGCGGTCAGGAGCGGACTGGCCCCAGGGTGATGGCAAGAAGGAAATTTTCCGGCCCCCCGGTAATTGGATACAATTCTGATCCACCCTTATCTGAATGGGCATTTTCGCCAGGAAATCGGTTCCTAACAAGCAGGGCACCGCGAGGGACCTTGAAATCAACACCGTCCCTGAAGCCGAAACACCCCCAACTGCTATGCGGCGTCCACCTGACCCACAATGCCCATACTTCCCCCATTCGCCGCTATGCATGAGTCATAAACCGGTCGCACCCGCCCCGGCGGAACGGACAGGAGGTGAAATATTACGTCTGAGATAATGGTCGCAGACACACCCGAGTCCATAAAAATACGCACGTCAACCCCTTGGATGCAACCCGGCACAGTGGACGACCCAGTAGCGGCCGCAACCACCCTCCATGCCAATTTACGCCACTGCGTCAGTGAGCGACGCGGACCTCCCAGCGCTCCCCCGTTAGTAACGTCATCCGGACCGCGCAGCGAAGGTGATGCATGAGATGACAGGCCTTGCTGGGTGTCTGATGCGTACCGACTTGCCTGTCGTGGGTGATCTTGGCGTGTCGCGTCCTTGGCAGGGGCCTCCTGCTGGAGCGGCGGCCGAGGGCGAGCCCAACACTCCTTGACGAAGTGCCCCCGACGGCCGCAGCGGAAGCACAACAAGTCGGCTCGTCGTCCGGTGCCCCCCCTGTCTTGGCGATCTCGCAACGGTGGCCCCGAGCGCAACTCCGCTCCCCCTCGAGTAGGCGCCTGGGTTGATGCTGCCGTCAACTCCGCAGGCCCCCTCTCGTCCCATACGTAAATGGCTTTGGACGGATCCCACCCTGTGGCACCGCCTTCGATCTTGGGGCTCCCCGTCCAGGCCGTCACCTGCTTCCACCGGCGCAGGTTGAATTGCGCGTCCAGGCACTTAGCCGCTATCCAGGAGGTCAGTTGTTCATGGCCGCACACAGGCAGGGGGATGCCCAAATCCCTGGACAACTCCAACATCTTGCCTAAAATTAAAGGCTCCAGCAAGTCAGGCTCCATGTCCGGGTATGCGGCCTTAGCCAGCTCCAACACGGCACCCCGGTAAGCCACAGGAGATTCTTCCGGTGCACATTGCCGCTGAATAAACCTGCGATGTGCGTCGTCCGGGGGCTCATAAGCCTCCGCCATCTCTTCAAACACACCTTTTAGCGTAGTCTTCCTCGCGGCTTTGATGGAGCGGAAGAACCTCACCGATTCATCATCCAGGAGCGTCGGCAGGACCTCCAGGGCTTCCGCATCCGTCCACTTTGTAGATCGGACCGCCGCCTCAAACCGGCAGGCGAATGCACTCCAATCCCCGCCAATCGAGAACTCCTTGACTGTCATCAGACGATGGCTGCGGGTCCCCGAGTCGCCGTATTCCGCTGACGGTGTTCCACGTGGTGGCGACGCGATGGCATCTTCCCGCGGTGACAAGATGGCGGCTTCCCGCGGTGGCGGCAACAAGATGGCGGCTTCCCGCGCTTCGTCCCCGACCACGCCCAAGATGGCGGCGTCCTGCCGCGTGTCGGAGAGGGCGGGAAGCGTCGCGCAGGCCCCAATGGCTGACGGCTCGGCTGTACTCGACGGCTCCCCGCTCGGGCAATCCGGCCTCGTCGTTGTCGTCACCAGGGTGCATAGTTGCATTAGAATGGCCCGCAGTGAATTGAGTTGGGCCGTCACGTGTCGCCAGCCCTCCTCAGCGCCCGTTGATGCAGATGGCCCGGCTGCTCCGACGATTTCTTGCACACCTGGCGCGTCGCCCGTCCACACTTCGCCTCCGCCTTCCATCGTCGGGAGCGCCGCCGCTGCTGGAAGATCGTCTTCGTCGTCAGAAGATGGTGCAGGTACGTTCTTCTTCTAAAGATGCTTAGAAATCTTGGTTCACTTCTGACACCAGTGTAATAAAGGACTCCTTCACACGATGTCGGTTTCCGTTGGTCCTTTATTTGGGTTCTTGTCTCGCACCCGCTGGTCCTCGCTCAGACCCGCGCCATCTCTGCCGTGCGCCCCGCGCACGCTCCGTGTGGCTCTCGCCACGCCGTGCCCGCCCGGCTCCCTCCGTGTGCTCTCTCCACACCCGCTGCTGGCTACACCGCCCCTACGGGTACCCCACACTCTCTGCCAGCTCGTCGCTATCTCCGTGCGACCCCGCACACTCTCCTGGCCTGGCTGCCAGCGTGGCTCCCTCCATGTTCTCACTCTCCTCTCCTCCACGCTCCCTTCCGGCTCTCTCCCTATATCCCCCTTTCTCACGTGACCCAGACTCCACCTTCCCATCCTGCCCCCGTCTCCGCCCCCCGTTCACCCCGCTCCCATTGGAGCGAGGTGAGCAGTGGCTCCCACACGCTCCGCCTCTCAATACCCCGGCGCGTGTGAGCGGCGCAGAGGCCAGCAACCACCCTGTTCTTGCTCGCATTACACATACATAGACTTAACAACAACAACCGCCATGAGCGATGTTAAGATTATCTGATATTTGATGAACCCCCGCTATGTGTTTCTTGAATCTAGGACTCCTTGAGCACCTTTGGATTCTTAGCATTTGCTTAATTCCTCTATGCTGAGCGCTACCACAGTCCCTTTCTACCACCACATCTCAACATGAGTGGGCCGTCCAGTGCTCACCGAGTTGTATTGGCTTCTGGTTGCCGAACGAATTCGTTTTAAGGTTACACTCATTACACACAAAGTGCTTGCCACAAATGAACTGCAATACCTTGCTGATCTCGTCAAGGAGTATAATTCATCATGCGAACTCCGGTCATCATCATCATCATCATCGAGGCTTTAGCTAACCATCGAACAAAAGATGGTCACTGCATCGTGCACTTTCAGATGCGCTTCTGAAGCCATCTGGAATGCTCTTCCTTCCGATATTTGGACGCTGCTGGAGCTATGTCATTTTAAATATTCTATATTGAAACCTAATTTCTTTAAAACTGCTTTTTGTGTTTTGTTTGTTGTCCTTCCCCCACACCTCCGATTAGCACAGTGGGTTATGTACGGTACGAAAGAAGTTAAACATATAACAGCCACTCTGATCCAGCCACGAGGTTTTTGGCCGACCTCTTGGGCCTCCTCTTCCACCCACATCACACACTCGCATTACAGGTATACTCCGATGAATGATGTGCGACAGCTGGCATGTCCTTAGCTGTCCTGCAGAAATCGCGTAATTTAAAGTTAATACATTATCTAGTTCCAGGACACACTGTTTGGATCTAAGCCGTAAATGGATAGGCAGGGCTAAGCGTGTTTGTGCACGCATGCCAATTTCAAGGGCTTTCGCATCTGCACTTTGTCAGCTTAACCTGGCCTCTCGGAAAGGCCCCCAGCTGTTCAAAGTGGCCACCCAGGACTCGCAGTCTGAAGTCCAATGCCTCGTTTCCCTAAGCAAGAGAGAGTGGGCTCTGTCAGGCCAAGAACGGCCCAGCTCTGGGCCCTCGCCCACTGCACTCGGGAAGCAGCCTTTAGAAAGCTGTACTCAAGCAAGGTTTACCGTGGAGATGGAGCGATAACATAACTTTTGTGCAAGAGCTAGGTGGATGCTGCATTGTGCGATTGGAGAGGTTTGGCGGTGGCTTGGGGAGGCATTCATCCTACAGTGGAGAGATCACGGCTGACCTTGACGAAGTTGATGACAGAGTTCTCACAAATGAAACCTCGCGCTCCGAGTCCTCGCTTTAGTTGGCAGGGAATCGGAGCCAGTGGATGATACAGAGACATGACAGAATAAAAACATGTAAAGGTGAACTCAAATTTTCGTGAAATTAAATCGAGGAATTGCTGACATTCGCTGCGACATATCAGACTCCTGCATGTTTACATGGGCAATGTGACTCCACCGACATTATTGAGAGCATAATAATGACATAAAGTAGTTCAAGTTAGAGTTTTCAATCTCACATTGATGAGATTCCATTCCTTATTGTGCAGGAGCAGTTAATTTAAACTGTCCCGCAGTCTGTCGTGTTATAGCTATTAATTCGGTAAAAAAAACCAGGGCCTTTCATGAAGGACGATGACAAATAGGACTTGGAAGACTTTCAGCATGCATATTGACTGTTTGCCATAAATATTTACATCATGGTTGTAACCAGAAACAAAACCCCCTCAACAACGTGTTGGCTATTTAGTTAGAGTTAGTGGTAGGGTAGTGCTTGTGGGTGGATGGCTAATTGTTTACGGTTAGGGGTAGGGTTAGTAGTTGGTTAGTAGCTGGAGCTAAGTAGAGTTAGTAACTACGTGCCCCTTATTAGTAATTAAACACACGCAAAAGATAATTTAAGGATTGCAGCAGCAACAAGATCATTACTCCCACCATGCATTGCGTGTCACGTAACATCACCACACTGCGTGTATGACGCATGCCTTCTGCTAGGCCATGAACTCGAAAGAGCCAAAACTGACCATATTATTTTCGACAACAGTGGGACAACGCGTGGACCTTTGAGTACGTTATTGGGCAATCTTAATTGCTCCATAAGAGTTTTTTTTGGGTTAGATCGCGTACATTTATAAATGTGTCGTTAAAACCCGCCATAACCCGACACAGCCAACTAGTAAGGGTTATCACGTAAACAAAACATGCCAATTCGTCACTAGTACAGCACAACTGAGTACGACGTTTCGCCAATAATTACAACTAGCTTCATGAAGCCGGTTGTAGCCAATATTTTCATGGAAAATTTTGAGACGGACGCCATCCAGGCATCCACTCTACGCCCGTCCTTGTGGAAGAGATACGTGGATGACACGTTTGTCATCTGGCCACATGGCCGACCGGCTCTGAACCAATTCCTCAATCACATCAATTCTTTCTTGGATGTCCTAATCAAAAAAAGAGACCTGATGGCTCAATTAGCCATTCTGTCTATAGGAAAGTAACCCATAGTGACGCCGACCTAAAACCTGATTCCCACCACCACCCATCCCAGAAGAATTCCCTTATCAAAACGCTACACCATAGAGCTCAATGTATCTCCGACCATGAACACCTAACCGGTGAACTCAAATGCGTACACCAAGCTCTCAAGGCAAATGGATACTCTGACTACACGATCCGCAAACCCATCACCCCAACCGTGATAAAGGAGCCATCTGAGGATCCATTCAAAACCATCACCTTGCCATATATAGCAGGGGTAACCAAAAATATTTCTAAAATCATGAACAAATACAAGATCCAGGTCTGATTTAAGACAGTACATAAAATTCGTGATCTGATCCCATCTGTAAAGGACAATATTCCTGACATTCAATATCCCGGCGTCTACAAACTAAGCTGTATCTGCGGCAGCAGTTACATTGGGGAAACTAAGCGACATGTCTCGGACTGTGTTCGTGAGCATAAGGTAGATTTGAAAGACTGTAGGACCAATACTTCTTCCGTGGCTGATCATTATTTTAATGCAGCTGGCTCACACGAAATGTATTTCTCTTAGACGATGATACTTTGCAAGCCTACTGACTATCAACAAAGGTGCGTTCATGAAGCCATCCATATTTACAGAGAGACACAATTTCAACCGAGAGGATGGTTATAAGCTCAGCAATCATTTTAAGATGTCATCAGTCACTTTGGGTCATGACTTGATTTGTGATTTCTTGTCAACCTCCACCGTCAGCAGTGTGGGTGTGTGGAGTGAGGTGCAATGCTTTAATTGGTGTAGACCTACTGCCGGTGTCGGAGCCCTCTCCTACATTAACATTAGCTGCCCCGCCCATCTCTAAACCTTTGTAGAGGTGTATTGGTACGGATGGGAAACAAACACAAGGGGCGTGGTTATGTCCGTACGCAGAGAAGGTGCGTACATCAACGTCCGCACCTGCCATCCCCCATGCCCCCCCCCCCCGGGGGGAGATTGCTATATAAGGTGAAGAGCCGGAGGGCTCGGGGTTGAGTGTTAGCTTAACCAGCGAAGATTGAAGACCAGCTAGAATAGGCCCTGGAACTCCCCTGGCTCGCTGTCCTTGTCAGGACCGACCAGGGAAAGCCAGTGGTGTGGCCCCGAGAGCCCAGACCGATGTTCTTATAAGAGCCGGTCTGGAGACTCAGGGTGCCGTGATCCCGGCTTAACCAGGGCTGGGATAGATAGCCTCCCCTAGCTCTGTAGTGGAGGACTTGGGAGTAGGTTAGCCGGGTTAGACGTTGGGTCTCCCTGTTAGACGGGTGAAGGGGCCGATACCCCTTCGAGTGTTGTGTATCCCCGTCTCTGTAAATACGTTGGTGTTAATAAATAAGTGTGCCTCCAACTACGTCGTCCAAGCCTCCTGCAACTTACTACACCTTTATAAACAGCTTGCCCTCAGGGGCTAACCTCCCTGTTCCTGATGACTACCGCTTGTGTTGCGATCGAAACGTCGTGATATTTTTAATCACTTTATTTATATTTTTTATTATCATTTTTCTATCTACGTGACTTTATTGAAAGAACCATATAATACAGAGGACTGTGCCTTATTGTCTTTTTAAGTGAGTCACTGCAATAATTATTTTAAAATATTTAAAATAAATGTTGTGTTTTATTCTACAATGATATCCCCATCGTGCTCTCAGCATCATGTCGTGAGACAAAGATTCAGTGAAGGCACTCTCACGGAGTACTGTATATCGGGAAACACCCTGTGTTGGAGAACAGTCCGTGGAAGTAGAGATCACAGAACTACTACGGAATATCTTGGAGTTGCGTCATATCCACACTTAGTCGCGTTCAACTTTTCCACCCACCTTGTTACAGAGACATTGACAAATAAAGTGACACATAACATGGAACTCGCGCTGAAAAGGAGATGCACGCTCGAGATCACAATGAGAGACCGAAAGAGGGACACGTGAATGAGAGAACATACACGCGCTACATACACCATTGCAGGGTACGCCGCTTGCAGGGACGACGGCCGGTGGTCGAGACTAAGGACGGAGTGACAGCCAAAGGTGTGAAACACGCCCGAGAGGACGTTCAGCAGAATTGGAGCGACGAAATCAGCTGGTGAGCAGTGCTAGTCGACGGATGGACGACTTTGGTGGGGGGAGGAGAGGGCTTTGATCCAGCAATGTATGGGTCATGACTGATCTCGGCGAGTCAGAGTTTATTGCATCATGACAGCAGCCTCCCACTCCACTCACAACTCACTCTCGCCTGCTTCCCTTACCGTTCACCCCCCTCCCACGCACTCCCTCCTCGTGCTCGCAGTCAGAAAACGGCGGCAAGTCAAGAAAAAATGTGGCCATTTGCCATCTTCGACTGCGGCGTGCTCACGGCCGCTGGGAAATGAGCCGAAGCCAGAGCCGCGATCCGTGGGCGCGTGGTTCTTGCAAAACTCAAGGCTGGGTTATTTAACAAAAAAACAATGACATTATCTCAATGGCCTTTCTCACCTAATTTAGATAACGGGTTGTCTCTCGTAAGGTTGATTTGCCAATTTGTGGTGAGTGATACTGTGATATGTCTCGCATGTGTGGGGAGCGGTGGCGCAGTAGTCAGCGCGCTGCGTTACAAACCCGGCAACCCAAGTTCGATTCCCGCTCACGGGAATACCCAATAATATTGGCGAATATTTGAATCGGTCCTGGGCCTCCCCTAGGTCGACTCAGCCTCAAACGAGTAGCTGGTGCAGTGCGTAAACATTACAACGAGTGAGACAAAGGCGACCGGGCGTGGTGCTGGCCACACACCCCCTCGTGTACCGTGAGGCCTTTTCAGGTGCTTACTAACACCACTTGCCCCAACAGTCTGTTAAAACTATACGGGGAATATTTGTCTTTGTTTGCATTGCTCCAACAGTCTGTTATGGGGTGTTTGTCTCATACGCATGCATCTTTGTGTGTGGGGGGGGGGGGTGCGCTCCTGCCTGTGTCCTTGATTCCGTCAGCCTTCACCGGGATAACGGGACTCTTGAGGAGGAGGAGGATGTGTGGACTTTTTCAACTTCTACAAACAAAGCCCACAGAGAGTAATGCAGAGAATGCAAAACAAAACAATTTTAATTAAACTGGGACTACAGGATGTACATCTGCAACACTGCAACCTAACACTCAGTTGTATGTATGTAGACCTTATTTCGCACCAACCATGCTAATCGGAGGTGCCGGCGAAGGACAACAAACTAAACACACAAAAGCAGTTCTAAAGAAATGAGTTTTCAATTGAAATTTAGAAATGCATAGATTTACACGTCTGGAAGATATGGATGACGCCGCCGAAAAGAGAATAGGTCACTTACAGCAGTGGTTCCCAAACTATGGGGGAGGGGGGGGGGTCGTGACCCACACCTCGAATTAGCACGGTTGGCTACGTACGGTGCGAAAGAAGTTCAACATACATAAACATGTAGCCACAGCTACAGTGTTTAATTTATTTAACGCAAATTCCGAAACTCAAAGCCGGTAAATTGCAGACGGCAAAGTGATGCTCATGAGTAACGCTTCTCCACGCGCTCGGTCTCGGCAGCAGGAAACATCTGGGAAGCGTGGCTCCAACCCAGCCGCGCATTACGCGCGACGCAGGCACGGACGCACGGACGCACGAACTCTTCCTGCGCGAACAGCGACCGCGAGCGCGCGCGGGGCGACAACACCGCCCCGAGGAAGAGCGCCGTGCCCGGGGGCTGCTGGCTATCACTTGGGAGACAGACACGTGCGGGGCAACAGCACGCCCACGTCACACGGCTACTAAACAAGAGCCATTCGGATTATTGATTCTGCCAGTCACTGCAAGGGCAATCCTTTTGACCTTTACAGCCGACTTTAAGTGAATGCACAATGGGGCGCTGTGGATTGAAGGCAGGGATTGCACGGCGCGCTCGCAGATAAATGGCAAATATGCCTCTTTGGGTGAGACCAACTCGATAACTAAACAAAAAGTACGGGAGTTGTCAATAACTCTCGTGGCCAGGATAAGAGCCAGGAAACGGCGCGGTCGATCTCCTTTGCGGTACAGACCCGAGAGCGCGCATTACAAAACACGCCACCTGAATATGAAATAAACGTGGCGCTCTGGAAACTCGGATGCAAGCTGAAATACCGCCGGTGGGGGAACCATACAGCCCACGACTTAATTCATATCAGAGGACCCGCGGCACGCATGAGACCTACCACTGGTACAAAAAAAGACTCGGATGTATCGTGGGAAGAAGAGCATCTTGCCATACCGGAAGAGGGGGGAACTACATGGACATGCGTTGTCTTGAGGAGTAGAGTATCACTGCAAACGGACAGACACTGGGATATTGTCATGTCCCTCGAAGTCATAGACATTTTCCAGGAGAGCTGCCTCAAAAATATCCTGGAGAAACCGGGACACGTGGCAACCTTATTCATTGCAAGCACCTTAGCCGCACTAATCGGGTACTCGAGAGGGAACAGCTTTTTCTAACTTCAGCGCGCCCAGCCACGTCTGCCGCAGCAAGGGCCTCTTGCAGTGACGGATGAGGCTGCGGTGAGTTGAGGTTAGCTACGCTGCGCTACGAACCCGGTGACCCGAGTTCGATTCCGCTCACGGTCAACACCGGTGACGGTTGTTTGAACCGGTCATGGGCCTCCCCTAAGCCAACTCAGCCTCAAATGGGGACCTGGTGCGGTGTGTAAATATCGCAAGGAGGGAGACAAAGGCGGCTGGGCATGGTGCAAGCCACCCGCCCGCTCGTATGTGCCGTTCCGGCCTTCATAAGTGCTCGCCAACATTACTTGCCTACAACAGTCTGTTGAGGCTATACGGGGGGCTAAAAAAAATGTGTGTGACCCCGCCAAATGTACGGTATGTGACAGTTCTTTGAAGCCCTCGGTAAGGCTCCCCTCCTCCCCTGTACGAAAAAACTCCGCACAACGGACCAGACGCACAACCGTTGCCGTCCTTACGCACGGAGAAGGGGGGGGGGAATGAAACTGTGTTCAGTGTATAACCTGTGGGAAGCTGTTGGCCGTGACCAGCAGCAGTAGCAGCAGCCGCTATCTGATCGGACGCGACTGGGCGACGAGACACAACATCCGACCAGGAATGCGGTCGGTGCGGTCGCCTCATATTTTTCGGCAGGTGTCCGTGCGTGAGTTCGAAGCGGTAGTGCAGCGTTGAGCGCGCTGCTCGACGAGCCGCCAACACCATCGACGATGATCTGCACCGGTCCTGGACCTCCCCTACGTCGACTCAGCCTCAAATTAGTACCTGGTGCGATGTG
This sequence comes from Entosphenus tridentatus, assembly GCA_014621495.2. Classification (NCBI taxonomy): domain Eukaryota; kingdom Metazoa; phylum Chordata; class Hyperoartia; order Petromyzontiformes; family Petromyzontidae; genus Entosphenus; species Entosphenus tridentatus. The sequence continues at coordinate 7,805,106 of CM025610.2, read as the reverse complement.
TATAAAACATCAGCACTGGGTAGACGAAGGCGGCCGGGCGTGGTGGAGGCCACACCACCCCCCGAATGTGCCGTGTCGGCCTTCATAGGTTCTCGCTAAGGGGATGTCCATAAATGACGTCACGCGATTTTGGACGCTTTTTGACCCCCCCTCGTCACACGGCCTCACAAAAAGTCAGACCCCCCCCCTCAAATATGACGTCACAAAGCTCTGCCCCCCCCCCAACCATATTTCCATTTTTTTAATATAACATGCTTCAAATCGCTTTAAACTATTGTGATTGTAGTATGTATGTAATGTGGCGCTACACTCTGATGTTGTAGGAGGAAACATTTATTAAAAAGTCTCTTAAATTAAGTAGAACGTGTTGTTTATATTTTTTTAAAGTTGCACATTTTGATGTGACGTCACATTTCTCACCCCCCCCCCTCTCTCGTCACACATCGTCACAAATGTCTGACCCACACCCCCTAGGTGCGTGACGTCATTTATGGACGGCCTCTAACAGCACCTTCCCTAATAATCTGTCAAGGCTATACTGGGGATCTTTGTCTTCGTAGTGGTTAGCGCACTGCCGTGATTGTGAAACCGGCGAAAAATGAGTTTGCTTCCCACTCATCAACCGGTTCTAGGACTCCCCCACGGTTGACTGATGAGAGTGCGAGATGTAGTGCTGCCCCCCTCACCCGCCTCTTGTGTCGTGCTGTCATTCACGAAGTGTTCGCGAACAGCACGCGCCCCAAACAGTCTGTTTAAGGCTATAGCTTTGGAGATCTGTTGTGTCTGTGTGCGTGCGGCGACGTGTTTTGTTTTGTGTGTTTGCAAGCATCTGGGAAGGACCGTGCCCCCCCCCCCATGCGAGTCTTTTTTTTTCGTGCAACGAAAAAAACGTGCAGTGTGTGTGTGCGTGCTCTCCGCGCCGAACGTGTTCCTTGTTCGTTGTTATTGCAAAGCGTGCGCGCACGGCTGTCCTGTTTGTGTGATTCTTTGGCCGGGGTCCAGGTTGCTGCTGCGTTGTGGAAAAAAAACTCAGCAGAACCTCAAATACCCTCAAGTAGCATTGGGGGGTGCTGCTTTTGTTAAGATCCACAGATCACAGTGGACAAAAATATGTTTTCTTCATTAATTTACCACTTGTTTTTTTTATTGGCTTAAAGCATTGAACTATATCAGCCTGCTGATAGAGACAAACCCTCCTCACACATTAAATGTACTGTCGTTAGAAAAAAGACAAAACTAAATGTATCTAAAATTGTTGTTTTAACACATTTAACATACACGTATTGTTTCAGTGACACGTTTAATATTGTTGCGTCAACAGATTTTGCCGTGAGTTAATAAACAATTTTTTTTTTTTAATATCATGGTGTAGAGGAGGAGTAGGGGGACGTGACGTCATACGCGCTGTGTGGTGCGATGACGTCATGTCCCCTCGGGGTACTTAAGGGGGGCCCGTAACGAAAGCGGGGGATGGAGAGCGGTTGAAGAGACAGTCAGGGGTAAAGCTCAGGGAGTCTGGAGAGAAGCCGGCGGTAGTTGTGGAAGGTGCTGCTCTCCTCGGTCGGTCGGTGTTGGCTGAACCCCCGATCCGACTCGAGAGAGAGAGCCCAAGAGATAGCCGAGCTCGGGACAGACAGAGCCGAGGGTCCACGTGAAGGACCAAGTGTAGGGCACCTACCTCTGGTGAAAGCTGTCACAACCCTTGTTAATAAACCGGCGAAAGCCCTTACATGAAGACCTGCCCCCGCGTCGTCATTAAGCACACAACAATGGTATAAAGCACCTGAAAAAAAAACAAGTTGGGATTTAAAACACAGCCCCCCGTCTTTTTAACCTACATTGCACACTTCCGCGATGTAATCCTCCAAATAATAACCGATCATTACAGCCCTCTGTTAATTCACTGCTGGATGAAGGTCTCCGCACGCTACCGTGCCAGTCAGAAGGCAGTGCCAGTTCAAATATCGCTTTCCCATTGATGTTAATCATGGCTTGGATTCAAACCGTGGCCACTGGATTGACAGTGCAGTGGGGTGCTAACTGTTGTACTACTGCCTCCACACTTTACCAAACACATCTGCCGGATCAAATAGAATCGATGAAGTCAGTTTTTCTGAATGCAAACCGTTACACAAGGATAAATTATGCATGTTTTCCTCGCTTTCTGCGGTAGTAGATGCGTTCCGAAAAAAGGTCTCACAAAGCGAAAGCGCTCGAGACAGATGCCTGCCGAGTGGCGCACACAGTACATACACAGTACACAAACAGTACACACACACAGTGTACACACACAGTGTACACACACACACAGCACACACACGCAGTACACACACAGTACACACACACACAGCACACACACAGTACACACACACAGTACACAAACAGTATGCACACACACACAGTACTCACACAGTACACACACAGTACACACACGCAGTGTTGGCCCACGTCCGACCGCATAGCCAAATTTGAGCGAATTCAAACCGCATATCGTGAATTTTGGTTAGCCGCGTAAAAGGAAAATCGCACTAACCAAACCCGAATAAAGCGAGGGAAACCTGTATGAGCAAGCCACAAATTACAAACACGAGAAAAAAACCTGTTCGGTACGAAAGAGGTTAATAAAAAAATGCTACGTGACACGAACTCCAAACGGTTTAAATGTAAAGTCAATGTCATTGGTTTTAGTGTCGGTTGGATAGGGCACGCGAGTCAATTTTATCACCTTTCTAAATACATGAGTGACTTTGAATGCATCGTTCCATTATTGCGGTGCAGTGTTTCACTTCTGTGTAAGCATCCAGTGAACAAGTCCGCCGAGCGCGTTCCGATAGTTAAATTGGTCCCGTTTCGGTCATGACGTCGACAGTGGTAGCATTTGGCCCCGGTGGGTGGGGGTCACCCTTTCTCATACCGCAGAGGTTATAGTTGACTCCTTCAACTGTGACATACTGGAGCTTCCTCCTCTTCTCATCTGATAGTCGGTATGATTCCTGAGCTATATGCATTTTTTTCCTTCACTGTAGAGATCCGTATGAAATTCCTTCAGAGAGGTTTAGGGGCCATCCATTTAGTACGTACGTACGCATGGAGGGAGAGGGTGGGTTAAACCAAATGCGTACTCCTGCATATGGGGGGTCTACTGACAATGTACGTACGCATAGGAAATGGGGGGGGGGGTGGAGTGAGGCCTCGATAATGATAATGCAGCCGGCGGTGGACTATCTGTTTTCTTAAACACGTTAATATTATTAATCCTTGATCGTTTCTGCGTGGATTAAATATCGGCTGTTCTATAGGATCCCCCCCCCCCCCCCCAAGCGTACGTACGCAGGTGGGGGGGGGGGGGTGTAAAAAGTACGCGTGCATACAGCGAGAGAAGTAGAGGTCAAATTTTGACATATTTTTTTTATCGTACGTACTAAATGGATGGCCCCTTAAATGACGACGACGATGAGCGTGGTGGTGTATTCGTTAACCGCTAACGATAACTGCCAGAGCAGACGAAGGCTCATTAAAGTAACACGCATCTACATATATAGTTGGGATGAGTTTCAGATAACAAAAAAACCAACATTATTTCTTATTGTTCCGGACATTTTCAGATCCTTTTCAGATTCTCAAACAATTGTCATTATCTACTCATGTAAACTCGAATGTATCCAACAATAGCGACATCACCTGATACAACCATATGGAATCCCTTTTGATGGGACAATAATAATGATAAACAATTTAAAACTCGTGCATATTTCGCGAATCGGACGCATTGTTCGTTTGAAAACATGGAGGCACAGACCCCAAGCTCAAAGTTCCTCGTACGCCAGCACGAACAGATGAGGGGCCTTGAGCTGCTGCGTGAATGTGCATATAGCTTGGCTGCAGTGAATGTGTGGTGGGAGAGAGAGTTCCAGACGGCTGCTGGTGTTGGGTACGATTGATCTGAAACAATAAAAAACAACAGATCATTCCAGTCGTATTTATGCCTGATATTTGGATTTCTCATATTTATCTGAATATTGAAATTACACCCGTAATTTCCACCTTTTGCAAGGGAGTCCTTGGAAACTGTAGTAATAGTGTTCGAGACAAGATGCACAATGCATGCGCGCAAAAACTCCACTTGTAATTTCAGCAGTCATGCGTCTCCACTGTAAAGTCCCGCAGTCCAGATGGCCGTGGACGCAATGCATTTGCATCTCAGGGGAAAATATATCAGCTGTAACGAATTCACGTTCACACAGCCCACTCTTCTGTTCAATGTAAACCGTGACAGGCATGGGGGGCTCCATCGGTCACGTCTGTATTTTTTTTTCAGAATTCATGATCCCGTGTCAGCAACGTAGAGCTTCATGCCTATAAAGTAACTCAATAGCACAACTAATATAACAAGCAGTCGTCGGTCCTACGCGTAGCCAGGCAATCAGTCGAAGGGGCTTTATTTTTGGAGCGAGTAAACGATCCAGCGATTTCCCAATGACAAATCAGCGCCATTTGACACATCACAGGGCCAATGAAAGCAAGTGATCTGAAGAAAACCCTTATTATCGTGAGGATTTTTTTTGTTTTTTAGCTAAACCTACAATGTGATTTTGCCATCGCTCGTCGAGACAAAGGTGTTTATATGCTGAACTCTTGCAGGGAGCAGTGCACCCTTTGCGCCACAGACCAGCCCTACTGGATGCAGTAAAACATACTTCTGAGCTCCCGTTTCTTGGTGGTGCACCTTTGTGGTTTACAGGGTGTTTCAAAAAGATGGACCCAATTTCAAAGCAGTACTCGTTGGGTCTGCTTTGAAAACGGGTCCATCTTTTTAAAACACCCTGTATATATATATTTTTTAACGCAGCCAATAGTTAGTGAGCTCGGGCCATTAAACTCGGTAAGCGTGATAAACCATTCTAAAACACACGTGGCTGATATTTAGATTCAAACTCAGGAACTCTGCGATCGGCATTCGCCGTTACGAGCCCAGTGAGCCGTTTTGAACTTCCCTTTTTGCCAGAACTGTCGTCACACAACGACTGTTGCCAAGGCGACATTGTGTTGACCGTCTAATCCTGATAAGAGTGTGTGTCCTATGAAAGTGTGATTTTTAGAGGACAATAGTTCAAGCGCGATTCCATAGCACCAACACCACTCCGCTGGAAGTCTTCACAAGTAATTCAGGAACTGGCAAAGATACATTTGTACCAATTTAATCGCGTAAATCAGCGGCTCTTTAGTTGGAGTATGTGGAGGCTCGTGGGTAAATATATTGGTGGGGCACGGAAGCCCGCGGGGGTGTGAAGGGGGGGTGAAGGGGGTGGTGGGAGTGGGCGAAGGAGGGTGAGTGAGGAGGGGGCATGCGATTACAATCTCCAAGTACTGCGTTGTAGGAGGGTGTGGGGTCATGGTGGTGCCGGGCCGCACCGGCCCCTATCGACGTCGGCTGCTGCTGAAGGGCTCCGTTGCACGCAACGAGTTTAGCCCTGAGCGACTCGGCTCTTCAGAGTCCGTGCTCA
>CM025610.2:7745046-7768079 GCA_014621495.2 Entosphenus tridentatus | reverse complement strand
CCCCCCCCCCCCCCCCCCCCCCCCCCCCCCCCCCCCCCCAGTAGTAGGGGCAGAATGTGCGAGCTACTAAAGTAGAATACGACGATGAAGGATGGTCAAGCAGCCCTCAACGGCACGGGGAGGCAGAGCGTGCGCGCGAGGTCGACACGGGTCATGCTCCGAGGCGGCGGTAGCAGCTGCTGGGCCGCTCCGCGATGCGAAGCGCAGGGGACAAATCCCTGGCGGTCGCTCGTTTGCCGCTGAAGCACGATCATCGAGCGAGTTACCGACGATAGAATCATTACGGTTCACTGGAATGAGATGCGTTAAATTACGACGGGCTACAGATGCGTCCATGGAAGCCAGTGGTTTTGCCAAACTCCGGTGCTCGCGACCCATCACCACGCTCCGTCTTTTCTGCTTTGATCAATTTACTCCTCTCATTTTATTACAAATTAACTCGTTCCACGCCGCACCGCGTCCGATAATTGTTAAACATCTCCCACGTGCCGCACTAAACAATTAACATTGTCTGCGTTCATGCAACTGATCAAAATTAAGATGGAAATCTAAAATGTGCAGTGAGTGCGCGCATGTGTGTGTGTGCACCAAGACCGTCGCCATAGCGTCAACAATGGGGGGGACCAAATCGTCGAGGGGGTTTTGGGGTCTCCCCCAGAAAAATGAATAAATTTGAAAACTCATTTCCTGCCTAACATTGAAAAATTCATTAACACATGGGATGGACTTTTAATTATTTTTTTACAATAATGTCTAATAGTGTATTGTATTACATTGCTCTGTTTTTCTTTTTTACCTTTTCTTGTTTCATTGTATGTGATGGCAGAGATTAGGGATTAATCAAGTACAACCATAACCACAATCATATAAACTGAAATCTATGCATTGTTATATGAAGACAAATCCAGAAATTGTGGCCAAGGTTTAGCAAATTGTTGTTTTAATTTACATATGTACCAGCTTACTGAAAAATATAACGTAATGAAGACATTAACGTTAGTTGAATACGCCCGTGAGCACCATTGTTGGTCGCTGGGTGAATGTGTGGCACATTAACTTTCCAGGTAACTTACTTAGCTATGATAGCTAACGTTAGCGATGGTTGATTAGCAATCGCAAATCGGCCCGTTTTCACCAAAAATGTTTGTTTCCACTCGACAGTGAAATAGCCTGCACGCCAATCATGTTACATTATAGTTTTCCACTTTACAATACATTTAATAGAATTAAATGGAGAGACAGTACAGTGTTTGAAATTGATTGTACCTACCCACAGCAGTCGAGAAACGGCTTCTGCTAGGGTACGGCAACACAACTTGGACAAACCACGCGCGGAACTGCAGTACATCGTAATACTGGAACCGGTCGTAATAATAATGGCAATTTGTTGAGTTTAGTTCTGATTATGATTCCCGCTCACGCCAACACCGGTGACGATTATCTGAAGCGGTCCTGGGCCTCCCCGAGGTCGACTCAGCCTCAAATGATTACTTGGTGCGATGTATAAACAGCACCACTACAGAGACAAAGGCGGCCGGGCGTGGTGTTGGCTACCCACCACATCGTGTGCCCGTGTTGGCCTTCATATGTGCTCGCTAACAGAACTTGCCCCAACAGCCTGTTTAGGTTACACGGGGGATCTCTCGTGTGGTTTCGCTTGTGCGCCCTTTTCTCGGAACGCATCAACGACCGCACGAACCGTGCTAAGGGGCCGTCCATTAATGACGTCACGCGATTTTGGACGATTTTTTACCCCCCCCCCCCCTTTGTCACACGGCGTCACAGATGTCTGACCTCCACCCTAGGTGCATGACGTCATTCATGGACGATCCCTAACCTCCAATCAGCACGGTTGGCTACGTATGGTGCGAAAGAAGTTCAATAATTTATGTAATATAAACAGATGTACACCTTATTTTGTTTAGGCATTAACAGTTTTTTCTCCCAGTTTGCAATACACACAAAAAAACAAGAAGAGACGTAAAATCACAGCGTCAAGTTGACTTCTGGAAGAAGATGTCGGGCACAAATCTCACGGCATTCGTCTGCAGCCGCGTAGGAATTTATGTGAATCGATCCTAAATTAGAATTATGGCTCGGGTCAGAGGAGGGTGGTGGGGGTGGGGGCGTGGAGCTACGCTATTGGCGGTTTCTTAAGCTGTCACCACATGGGGAATGTGTAGAGGTTATTACAGGGAGGAGTGCGGACAAGAAACACAAGTGTGTCGCCACCCGAGTACGGGTGCTTGCATCCACGTCCGCATCCGTTGAGCCTGGGGGGCCAGGGTGGCTCTGGGATCCCCCATAACTCCGCCCCTCGTAAGGGAGGGCTATATAAGGCTGGGATCCACAGAGCTCGAGGGGTTGTTGAAGAGAAGCTGACCAGTGAAGATTGAAGAGCTGCAGAATAGGCCCTGGGACTCCCCAGCCTCGCTGCCCTTGTAAGGGCCGAGCTGGGTAAGCCAGCGGCGCGGCCCTGAGAGCTCCCGGGACCTCTGCTCTTATAAGAGCAGGGTCGGGTGAGCTGGGTGCCGGTATCCGAGCTGTACCAGAGCCGGATGAGATAGCCTCCCCTAGAGCCCAAGTTGGAGGACTGGGAATAGAGTAGGGATTTAGTGACAGGGGTGATCCCAGCTAGTCCGGGTGAGGGGGCCATAACCCCTTCAAGTATTGTACAGTCCGCCCTTGTGTTAATTAAAAGTGTGTGCCTCTACTCCGTCGTCCGAGTACCTGCAAGTCACTACAAATGTAATAGCATGCAGCTGCGGAGATTAATGCGAACGAATAGTGTACGTGGAGCCTTCAAATAGCAACGTGGGGGGGGGGGGATTACGCGGATTAATTTTTATTTAATTTTAAACCTCTTGAGTTGGGGTTGCCACCTACCTTGTTTTGTTTCCCCAGCCGTACTCTTTTTGTGAGTCACCGTTCCGATAACTCTATTCAGTCTTCCCGGTACACTACAAGTCCTGATTTCCTTTTGTCCGTTGCGTAAACAATGGGCCGCTCGTGACGATGCATTCGCATGCAGTTCTCCCGTCTTGCCCTTGTCAGAGATATTCTCCAACCCGCTGTCTCAGTTTCTGGTACCTCAGGAGGTGGAAACCCGAGTGCGTGCGTGCGTGCGTGTGAGTGGGAGCCCTCCCCCATGACTCGGCGCGCATCTTGGTCAACTTTTAAGGGGCTTTGCTGTTGTTGTTGAGAAGTGGAAACTCGTGTGGGGGCGAGTTTGGCTCGCCACCGGTGCGTTGCGAGGTGACTGGAAATCGCTCGCACGCCGTGCGTAAGAGGGAGAAGTCCAAGGCGGTTGTTTTTTTTTGCTTAACCCCCCAACCCCTTTTTATTCGATATACGTCGCCGCGAAGAGAGCCCGAAGCTGTCCTAGAGCAGTCGCTAGCGGCCCCGTGGCTGGGGATACGAACGTATGGCCACGCGGGCCGCGCCCATCCATCCCTTCGTCTCATGGGGTCCGCAGCCGCACTCACTGCAGGCATCTTGGCCACACTTATCAGGTATTCGAGGGGTGGTGGGGGGGAGGTAGTTTCGACCTGGCAACAACAACGCTGATTCGAAGTGTAGCGCTCTCAAGTCACTTCGCTGCAGTCACTGCAAGGGCCTCTTGCAGTGACTGAAGACGTGAATGAGACGTGCGAGTCAATGCGTGGTTGCCAGCTCAAAATATTTTGAGGGTGCTATTTGGCCTCAGGCAGGATTCCCTTAACCTGTCTCACACACACAACTGCTTCGTATCTCTGTGTGTGGAGGGCCACGACTGTTACAGGGACTTTTTTTCGCGTGAGTGATGTCGTTACGTTTTGCTTTCTTAATGCATATAGACCCCGGAGGGTGCCCGGCTGGGAGTTGACTTGGCCCATCATCCATCGAGGGTCGATAAAACAAGTATCACGTCGTGGGAAATCACAACAGTGTGCATTCTTTAATGAAAACACTCCGGCCCAACAACATGGGAATGTGAAATATGGGCTAACTGCCTCAAGACTTAGTGATGAGGACCATCCAGCACTCAATTGGTCAGGGAGACAATTCAAATGCTGACAACATTTAACCACTTTGAATGCATTGAGAGCAGCTCCGTCGTGTTGGCGGTGGGATGTGGGGCCGCACCCTCCCCACCCACCGACCACTACAAGGCTCTCAGACTCCCATTCAGTGTTTCTTCAACGTTCCTCGTATGCACAGGGAATGAGCTAGGGCAGAATTCACGATAGACAAAAAAAAACATATTATATTGTTTCTCGTTCCGATGAGAGTTTAACATTTCTTTAAAGCGTGTTTAATTAATATTGACATCGTGTGTGCCCTCCCCCCACCCGCCTGTTTGAACAAAGCCATGCTACAGGGTCGAGCGAAAGTGGATCATATACAACAACAAAGACAGCGTGATCGATGCCGTGTCGTTGTGAGCTCTGAACCCCAGTATAAACTTAGCGGCCGCTGTGTTGTGGTCACCGGATTGTCGGGTGCGGTGTCTCGTGGAGGGGAAGATAACAGCGCTGTGAGCAGCGTTAGTTGCGAGTAGCGAAAGCGGAGAGTGCGTGACTGCCTCAATCGCAGGAAGTTGGCCCACTCCTTCTGTCAGCATCTCAAAAAGCAACACCGCATTAAATGTGCATAGGCCACTGCAACTGCAGAGATATACCCATAATGGACAGTTCCACAAATAAAGCCAAACTAACAGCGAAAAGTTCAACATCATCCTTGAAATAATAATTATCTATTGTTTGGAAAAAAAGATCTGGCTTATCTCCGGAATGAGTCAATGGTTTATACTCGTACACGAAACTAAATCCACCGCCGCCTTCACCCCAACACAAATGAAAGAGCCAGTACGTCCCACGCTACACTCATTGACACTTTTCTGCTTTGTCAAGAAAGGTGGACAGTATTTATCCGATCCAAATCGCAGTCCTGACGGGTAGCCACATAATGGCCCGAGTGAAAAGCCACTTCGCGACCACCCTAATAAATCACCCAACATATTTAGAGTGTCCGACATTTTCATTCAAGTTCCAGGAGCCGCCCAGAAGCGTGGCGTTAAAAGTCAACGCTGCGCCGTGGAACCGAGAAAAGGGGGGGGGGGCAGAACTTTGTTCAGCTGCGGCCAGCAACGTGTTTGTAGTTTATGTGCGCCGCGTTGCTCACAACGACATGTTAATTTGAGTAACGGCCAAAACCTGGCCTGGACATCGCATTTTAATGAAAATAATGATCAGTATTCAATATATATAGCAGCGTCACTCATACAGATGGCATCTCACAATGCGGCACAATTCATGATACACGCCGGTGGATATAAATTTAGATACATTTAGCCGATTAATTATGAGTATACACGCGGGAGGAAACCCTCATATGGGCGATGGGGCATACGCGATCCCATACTGATTGACCAGATGGAGATTAGACCACACTTTCTGGACCGTCTACCTCAATGGTCCTCGAAACCCATTGGAAGGCAGTTTTGCAAAACATTCACATGATCAACCAACCCTCGCCAGTAAACAAGATTATAGGCGTGCGCCACCACTGCTATCCGTGTGTGTGATAAAAAAACACGTGAATGAGTGAATAAATAAAACAACTTAACATATTAATCATTAAGACTAATTAAGAGGAAACATAATAGGCGTCGATTTGGGCAATGCTCATTCTTCACAGCAGATCTCTCTTAAACCACTAAAAAGGCTTTCTTTAATTATCGTTGGCAAACTGCTACATGTTAAAGGCAAGGACCGTCTCCTTAAGATATTGACTTTTTAAGATATGGGTTTTAGAGTGACGCACGGCCCAGTGACTGCTTGTGCAATGCGAGTGTGACTCAGTCAGCTCGTTCAGGGGGCTGTGGTTGAACAAACAACAGCCACTCTTCGCTCAATCATATTGATGTAGTCGGCCACAGCCAAAATTCATAGATAGTAAAATAATGCCTCCCCTTAGCGGCGGGCAGTGGCTAGGCTATCCAAACAACGGCGCGTGTTCTTTTTTTCTGAACAGCACTCATCAATTACTGTATAATACTAGATTCGAAGTTTTCATGACTGGTTTTTTCGGTAAAGTCACGTAGAAAGAAAATACATTAAATAATAATAGAATACGACGTTTCGATTGCACACAAGCAACCGTCATCAGGTAAGAATGAATGAGAAAAAAACAGTAAAATTAGAAATATAAGGCAATACAACAGAGTCGGCTAACACAACAGTCAACACCCTATCTGGTTGATTACGTTCTTCCAAAGATTGCTACATTTGAGAGAGAGACAAAACACGGACACAGAGACACATCGACATACACACAAGTAGATAGAGACACACACACAGACACAGAGAGAGACACAACATAGACAAACAGAGAGACAACTCTGTGTCGAGGCCTTAAATAGAGATATGGGGGGGGGGGGGGAAGAGAGAGGGGGGGGGGGGATTTGGGTAGAGAACAATGAGAGAGTTGTGTGGAATTCCTGCCCATAGCGGATGGAGGAGAGACAATTAACTTCTCAACAAACATGCACGGAATTGTGTGGAATTCCAGTCCATAGTGGCCGGAGGAGAGACAATTGACTTATAAGAGATAATGGACTTATAAACAAACAAGCACATAACAATGAGAGAGTTGTGTGTAGTTCCAGACCATCGCGGCCGGAGAGAAGACAATGGACTTATAAACATACTCTTTGGTTATTTCGGTAAAGTCACGTAGATAGAAAATTAATAGATCACGACATTTCGATCGCAACACAAGCGGCCGTCTTCAGGTGAGAGAGAGAAAGCTACTGAAACAAGTCCTTATGTAGGCCTGAGATGCGTGCAGCCTCAGGGTAAGAGGACGGGGCTAGAGATGGTCTCTCTCACGCGGTGGCAGTAGCTATTGTATTGTGAGAGATTATCATGTAAATGTACGAGATTAGTATGTTGAAGCATCGGTGACTTGCCTAGTATGTCGCAGCATTGGTGACTTGCCTAGTATGTTGCAGCATCGGTGACTAAGCGAGAAGGACATCCAGCCCGTTAATACAAAGACATCCAACCTAATAATGCAACTCAGAGAGTCAGCTAAAATCCAAGGAAGGATGGAAACATCACAGCAGGTTAAGACTTTACTTGGTTAATCACGTCCTTCCTATGATTGCTCAATTTGTACCCATCTTCTCGGTTGAAGTTGTGTCTGTGTTTATATATCTGGATGGCTCAAATGTCCAACAGGGACTGAATTCTGATGTGCCAACTTTGTTGAGGCACTGCCGTACCAATACTTACTTCACCTGGAATGGTACATTCTACAAACAACAGGAGGGTACCCCAATGGGTTCTCCCTTATCGCCAGTAATAGCGAATGTTTTCATGGAGAAATTTGAGACAGATGCCATCCAGACAACCACCCTACGTCCTTCCTTGTGGAAGAGATACGTAGATGACACGTTCGTCATTTGGCCACATGGCCAGCCAGTACGTAACCAATTCTTCAACCACATCAATTCCATACACCCAGCCATCAAATTCACAATGGAAGTGGAAAAGGATGGCAAGGTACCATTCCTGGATGTTTTGATCGAGAAGAGACCTGATGGCTCGTTAGGACATTCTGTCTACAGGAAAGCCACTCACACGGATGCCTATTTAAAGCCTGACTCCCACCATCATCCAGCCCAGAAGAATTCCCTCATCAAAACACTACACCATAGGGCCCATTGCATCTCCGACCAGGACCACCTAGCCAGTGAGCTGGAGCACGTACACTAAGCCCTCAGGATGAATGGATATTCTGACTGTACAATCCGCAAAGCTGTCTCCCCTGCCATGGAGAGAGAACTATCCGAGGACTCAAATCAAAACCATCACCTTGCCATACATAGCAGGGGTTACCAAAAAGATTTCCAAAATCTTAAACAAACACAAGATCCAGGTTCGTTTCAACACAGTACACAAAATCCGTGATTTGAGCCCATCTGTAAAGGATGAGATTCCTGACATGCAATATCCTGGTGTCTACAAACTAAGCTGTGGCTGCTGCAGCAGTTACATTGGGGAAACGAAACGACATGTCTCAGATCATGTTCACGAACACAATGCAGATCTGAAACACGGTAGGACCAATACCTCTGCCATTGCTGATCATTGTTTTAATGCTGTGGGCACACACGAAATAGATTTTTCCAAAACGAAGGTACTCTGAAAACCCACTGGCTATCATCAAAGATTTGTTCATGAAGCCATCCAGATATATAAACACAGACAAAACTTCAACCGAGAAGATGGGTACAAATTGTGCAATCATTGTGTAGAGGAGTAGTAGGAGGAAGTGAGGGCATCGGCAGGAAAGAGATGGATGATGTCATAGGGTGACATCATGTTATCCAGAGGGGAGGGGTACTTAAGGGGGACCCCGGGCAGGGGGGCGGGGTCATTTTGGGGAGCTGAGGGAACGGAGGACTCGAGGGAACAGAAGACATGCCGGAACAGACGACATGCTGCTCGACACTGAGACTCTCGTCCGGGGTCGGAGTGGGATTAGTGGGGAGTTAGGTCAGGATAGGCCGAGGAGTTAAGCGGGTAGTGGGACGGTCCACGGGAAGGACCAAGTGTAGAAGTACCTACCTCTGGTGTGATCCGGTGATTTTGTACGTGAGTGTAGTAGTTAATAAACTGGCAATAGCCCTTACAGAGAATCTTGTCTCTGTGTGAGTTTACACCACTACAACTGGAGTCAGAAGTGATAACGAACCTGCTACATCATGTCCAAGTCGATGGCGAAGTGCAAGTACCATCCAGTGGAAAGATCGGAGGATGAGGAGAGCTCTGAGAAGGTGCCCACAACGTCCCCGGGGCCCGGAGCCCTGGAGATGCGCCCTGGGGAAGTCGGCCCATCGGCCGGAGTGGAGGTGGCAGCCGCGACCATGGCCGCTTCATCACCATCGCGGGAGAGTTGGGATCTCCTCGCCTCCCAGTTCGGACAGCTGCTGCAGACGACCGCTCAGCTCGCCGCTGTGATGATGGAGGTGGGTGCCCAGTCGCGTGCGATCATCGCGCTTCTGGAGCGGGATCGCGTGCATCCTCACACCATTTCCCTTCCCACCACATCACAGTTTCGCGCCAATTCTCCCATCGACACGACGCAGGATTCGGGTGCCATCTTGCCCTTGGGTGCGCCACTGCAAACGGACGCCATTTTGCATGTGACACGGGAAGCGGGGGCGACATTGTACATGCGACTCAGCAACCGGGCTCCATTGCCCCAGCTCCAGCAGCGCCGCTATGCATGGCTAAAGGAATGTTCGAGAAGAGAGCGTGGTTAGGTGATGAAAGAGGATGGTAGAGTCTTGTCGGTAGAGGGAGTGTCCAGAGTCAGCGAGAATGATCGAGAAGGGGGGCGTGGCCTCGTGTTATATAAGGGAGATGCGCGAGAGACTCGGGGCTGTTGCAGTGGGATCTCCGCCGGATGCCAAGTGAACGTGTCTTAAATAAAGTGCCATCTCAAGCGAAGTCTGTCAAGTCGTCATTACAAAGATATTGGCTCCAATGTTGAGCTGCGTAGAATTACCATTTAGTTTGTTGTCCTTCCCCCGCATTTTCGATGAGCACGGTTGTCTAGGTACGGTGCGAAAGAAGTTCAACATGCATACATTACATACTGCTGGGATAAAGGAGTGGCGCATCTATCAACTGGTCAGAATTTGAAATAACAACGGTAATATTTTCTTTGGCAGAAACTAATTCTGAAGGTAGGACTGTTTGAAGGTCACGGCACAACATGATTCACACCCTCCCCCCCCCTTACATTTCCCCTCCAAGGCTTTTCACACTGCAATCGCATAACGGGATTAGTGGTCGAGATGACTGTGTGGAAATTCCTAGTCTTTTTTATGCTGGTTATGTGTTTAATACCGCAAGTGTTTAGAGAGCCTCAGCTGACCGATCCAATTACAACGCAAACTCTCATGTTGGATGGAGGCTTTTTTTACTACGAGCAAGACTGAAGAGCGGATTGCTACGCTCACAATGTTTTGAACCTCAAAGCTCGAACTTACTCCTCGCGGTATCGCAAAGCCAAAACCGCTCGCAGCGCACTGCACAGAATCAAGCGGCATTGGCACAAGTAACTTGTCCACCACGCAAACTAAACTAAAAATAGAAGTTACTTTAACACACCAACTGCACTAGCTGTAGGTGTGACTTTAACACACCAACTGCACGAGCTGCAGATGTGACTTTAACGCACCACCTGCACTCACCGGAGATGGGAATTTAACAAATGCACTGCCCAACTAGCTCGAGATGCCATTTTAACATTCTGACGATAACTTTCGAAGCTGCACGACAACTCGGGGAATACTCGAGAGGATTCTTCAGAGACGACTGCAGCGTTACTGAGTTTGCGTAACGAACAACATCCACCACTCCAGCGCGCGTGTGATACCTTTGTGATTTTCCGCGAGAAAAAAACTCTTCTCTCATCTGCAATATGTTGGTCTTCAAAGGCTTCGCGTACGCGCTCAGTCCATTTGTCATTCCACTGCTGAGTGAGGGTCTACCCACGGTCGTGTGGGTCGTTGGGGTTTGCTCCAGCAATGGCTTGACAAAGGTTGTACATTATTTTGTATTATGTTAAATAGTCGTCACCTTGACGTGTCCAATGTATATGCTCTATGTATGTCACCTATTAAGACATATACTGCACTATTAACCTGAATTGAGTTTGTCTGCTTTCTTTAGACTTCAATGGGAGGTGAATTACTTTTTACGGTATCTTGAAACGTTAGCACGAGGCTTAAAACAACTGAAAACTCTAAGCCTGATCCTGCCCCATGAGTGAAACCGGTCAACATCTGGATATGCCAAGACTTAGCTATATTTGTGGAAAACGTAATCTTTATATATCCTTCTGGAACATATCTATAAAGTACATTGGACATCCACTCACGGCAATGCTTTGGACTAAAATACTTAAAGCCAGTAAAAAACATTAAAATTCCTCTTCTGAAATATTTTCACTAACAGCCAGGGTCGATCAATATACTGTACAGTATACCGAATTACGATATAAAGTCGCACTCATTACACACAAAATCCTTGCTACAAATGAACCACAATAGCTTGCTGATCTCGTCAAGGAACACAAACCATCACGCGAACTCTGGTCATCCTTGCAACGGCTTTTGGCGAGCCCTTGAACAAATACGATCGCTGCATCGCGTGCGTTCAGACGTGCTTCTGCCTGCCGTCTGGATGGTTCTTCCGATATTAGGATGCCACTGGAGATACGCACTTTTCAATCTAGATTGAAAACTAATTTCTTTACAACTGTTTTTGTGTTTAGTTTGTTGTCCTCCCCCCGCACCTCTGATGAGCACGGTTGGCTACGTACGGTGCGAAAGAAGTTGATGTCACCTGCAGAGAGGTCACTGACATGACGTTAAGTCCGCGCTATTCTTGCTAACGTGGTATTGGGTGACATCACTTTTGTTAGTACGTGAACATGTTTCATTATTATTTAATGTAAATGGTCCAAAAAAAAGAATCCAAACATTTTCTTTAAAAACTCCGATATACTTAATCTTGAAATCTGAAACTAATCCCTAAAAAAAAAATCACACACGACGAATAATGTGAACTCTTAAGCGCTGCTTGCAAAAGCCACTCACATGTAGTGTTTGCGGTGGCGATCTCAGTTTTACTGGACTCCTGACCGCACCTTGAGCGCACCACCACCTTGGCCCTAACAGCTTCACAGGTCCTGGCTCGCATCCAAGCAGTGGCCCAGATTCTGCTCACAGATCTGTTAAGCGCTCCCAGGAGCATGCCTTGCCGAGCAGCGGTTTGCAGTGAAGGATTGCTTGTGCGCATCGGCCGTACGTGTGCGGGGCAGGAATGAGCATCGGAGCAGCCAGCGGGAAATTGCGGCTCGCCCTCGCTGGTGCATGCGCGGGCGGAATGGGATGGGGAGTGATGGGGTGTGCGGAACGCCCGTGAGTGGGGGGCGTGCGTGCGTGCGTATGCGCGCGTATGTGGCGGATACGCTGTAAATCACAGGAATAAGCTGAGTGCCCACGGTCAGTATAGCGCTCGGCGCCTGCAACGAAGGGGGCGGATGGCTGAGCTCGTAAAATTTGTGGCTGTGCTGTCACGGGGGCTGCGAGATCCTTTAAAAAAAATCTGATTAAATTCGCCTGCTGAGCAGCCAAAATATCGTTTTGATATCCTTGTGAGTCATAAGAAAATGTAACTGTTTACATTTTATTCACATTGTGCTATCGGTATCATCTCACTAGATAAAGATTTGAATCCGTTTATTGCAGTGCAACGCAACCCTTTATGTTAAAGAATGACCCACGGAAGCAGATATCACAAAACTACTCGCGAGATCTATTCAAGTGACCTCTGGTCAACACAGGCTAGGGCAGCACTTTTCCATCCTCCCTGATACACAGAATAATTCTCAACACATATTTGTAATTCTCAGAGCTGGAATTTAGCCATATTAAGAACAGAACCAATTTTTATATGATGGGTTTTTTTTGCGTGCGGTAACTGGTGACCACGCTGAGACCGTCGACTCACAAGACTTAAATCACGGGCGACTGCCTCGATTTGAACCCTGGGTCTCAGCGGTGCCAGATCAACAGCTCTGACCTCCTGGGCCACTCAGCCCAAAAGAGAACCTTTCACCCAACGTCAAAGTGTATCTGAGCAGTGGATGGCTCATGGCCGATGATGCCTTTTCGCAATGCACCGATTTGCTTAAATACGAATCGTGAGACACAATTGCAGCGTCAACAAACTGCACGCGAATGAGCCGAACGAGTCGCGCTATTCCGAAGCACGAAGTTCATGCGTGTGTGTGCGCGTTAGCACTTGCCCCAACAGTCGTTTAAGGCCACACGGGGCATCTTTATCTTTGTTCGGAATTATATGGGGAGCGGTAGCGTAGCAGTTGTGACGCCGCACTAGGAAATCGGCAACCCAAGTTCGATTCTCGCTCACGGTCAACAACGATGACGGTTATCTGAACCAGTCAAGGGCTTCCCCTAGGTCGACTCAGCCTCAAATTAGGGCCTGGTGTAATGTGTAAACATCGTCACTGGGGAAACAAAGGCGATTGGGCGTAGTGGTGGCAATCCACCTCCTCGTGTAGGGGGGATCTTTGTTTTTGCCGGGGTTTAAGGGAAGTGGTAATGTACTGGTTAGTGCACTGCACTTAGAACCCTGCGACGGCCCAAATTCGCTTCCTGCTCAATAGCAGTGGTAAAATATTTGAACCCGTCCTTGGCCTCCCCTAGGTCGACTCGGCGCGAGACGACGAAGAAGTGTGCATGTCTCGCAAGGCTATCAGCTCTGGGAGTGGGTGGACGTGGTGTAACGAACGGAGCAACCAAAGTGGCCACGCGCTGAGTGAAGCCCGCCAGGGAGCAGCAATGCTCGCGTGGCGCTCGCACGGACGCGCAAGACGCGAGCGGTGACTCCGCAAGCGCTCTCGGGGCAAGCGCTCGAGCACGTCAACGACAGGTGTCGGCTTAATTATTTTGTATTGGTTCGACTCATGTCGTGATTAATAGTCCCGAGTCGCATTAAAGTCTTCATGCGTTTTTTTGTGTAGCAGTGATTTTTCCACATTTCGTCGATTCCATGGTTGAAAATTGCTATTGATTGCCGTGTAGATGTGTTCGCTTTATATGTATCATACAGTGGAGTGATCATCATCATCAGTTATGATCTGTCCACAGCTTGATGAATTCCTCCCCAAGCCGTCGCCATCTGTCACTGTCTCATCGATGCAACAAACCCATTTAGCTCCTGCACACGAGCCGATTTCATCGCTCCGTCTCCACGGTGCACGTGCTCTCGTGCGTGCTCCCTCCGACCTAACAAGTTATGCCTCTGCACGGGCCTCTTTCAAAGGCCGAGGTGCTGTTGATGTGTGGATGCCTGATCAAGGTGCTTCGAAGGTCCGATTTGGTCCTCGGTAAGGAAATGGTTACTGCCCTCTGTTTGTAGGCCATTGCCTTTCCAGTGACAGGGTCAGTAGGTCATCACGGCCAACGTTATCCGTACCTCCACACCTCGCTGTTGCTCCCGCATTGCTCCGAGGTCCCTTACCCGTTGCACGGTTTTGGCGCCCATCATCCAAGCGCCGCTCCCACGGTCTTCCCCCACCTGGCTCTCTCTATATATGTGTGCCCTTGGTCACCAACCTGCGGGTGAAAATGTATCGCTTATGCCAGTAATTTTCTCTCTTGTGCATGTTGTCCTCCAATTTTGCACACCTTTCCTACAGGGCGAGAGACAACATTTACGTCAACCACTACAAACGGTAACCGCCCATGCATTCCCATTTGTATAATGCACAGCGGTGGTTTAGGTGGCTGCCTAGCCGGGGTGGTTTAGTGCCACTGGAACAGTTTACATGAAGCTGACTGCGCTGTTACTCCAGCCGCGGGGTAATTTATGTAAGGAATAAATAAAGATGACTCACGCTGCAAAATAGATGTTAAAGACCCAGTGACATACAGTACTTTACATTGGATTGGGTATGTATGCAATCCACTGCTGGATGACGGTATCCTCACACCACGTTGTTCATGGAGGTTGTTTCACCATACTTCACGCTGGTCAGTGTAGGTTGGTAAAATGGGGGAGACCCAGGACCGGTTAAAATATTACTTGCCACTGGTGTTAGACATGGTTGGGAATATAACTCACATTAACGTGTTCAGAGCGTAATACGCTAACCACTGCACCACCACTCCACCCCTTGAGTTGATATAAAATACACATCCAAAATGTTCTAAATATTTCCCAACTTATGTATACCAAAACAATACTGTTTGAGGTTGATACAAGTAATCTTTGCTACACAATACAATGAATCTCATGGGCTCTCACTTGCTTTAAAATTAAAAAAAACTGAACCGTATTGAAATTTGCATATAAACGTCTGAAGTTTCACTGCAACGATTTACCCCAAAGTCGGTCATTCACGGCGGCAATCAGGTCGCGACTGTTCCGATAAATCCTGAATCTGGCTCTAGAGGCCAGGGACAAAATTTAGAGGTGGGCTCTGAAGACTCCCTATCACAACCACCGACAATTAGAAGGATTTTAATGATATTTTACAAAGACTATGGAGCAAGCAATGCAGATACGCTGAGAATAAATGTCAAATGCTAAAATAGACTATTAGAAACAACCGAGGATGGACCGGTAAGAAGGATGAGTGGCGACAGGCTACCATTATACACGGGGGCTGGAAAGATCAAGAGAGGGCTCGAGAGGGCTCAAGAGGACGGGGCAGATCCACACCTCAGCTGAGCAAGCCCAAACAAAGAGGGGAGCGAGGAGGAGCAGAGACAGATCAGGAGAGAAGAAAAACTGTCGCAGAACTGAACTTGGGAGGTAGTGATGCATCGAGGCAGCAACAGCAGATGAGCCCCAATAAGTCGTGAAGACCAAGAGATTGAAGAAGAGGAAGACTTACATTGCATATGGACTAACATTACTCCGAGACTAGCATTGCCCATTGCAAATCATCACAACCTCCACTCCACCACCCCGGTGCATTTACCCGAGCTTGAGTCTCTGCGACAACTCTCAGGACTGCTCCCTTTCTCCTCCCACCTCCCCTTTGATGACCCCCCCCCCATCCCCCAGCGCCATTCTTGTCTCTTGGAGCAGCTGCACGGAGCGTGCGAGGCAGGGCCGCCCTTCCTGGGGCTTTGTGCCAAGAGGCGATGGTCAGTCACGGGCGACGCGCAGCCGCCACTACGCCGCGTGTCTGCCCGACGTCACCACGTGCTCGTGCACAGCAGCTTTTTGTCGAGAGGCACTGCGGTGTGCGCGCGTGCCTGCGTCTTTGGGGGGGGGGGGGTGATCGTGAGCGGTGATGTAGCGGTTAGCGCGCGCTGCACTAAGAATCCGGCGTCGCCGAGTTCGATTCCCGCTCACGATCAATGACAGTGACGAATATTTCAATCGGTTCTGGGCCTCCCCTAGGTCGACTCAGCCTCAAATGTGTACCCGGTGCAATGTATAAACATCGTCACTAGGAAGAAAAAGGCGGCCGGGCGTGGTGGTGGCCAACCACCCACTCGTGTGCAGTGCCGGCTTTGTATGTACATGTGTAATGCGAGCAAGAACAGGGTGGTTGCTGGCCTCCGCGCCGCTCACAGCCAACCGTGCTATTCGGACGTGCTTTCATTGGTTCTCGCTAACAACACTTGCCCCAACAGTCTCTTAAGGCTATACGGGGGATCTTTGCCTTTGCTTTTTTAAGCTTCATGAATGTACCCGTATCTGTATGTATCGTAGCAATATGAACCACTTCTGACCTAATCGGCGAGGCTCGGGAGTTGATGGAAAACACCGAATACTCCTCCATTCCTTTCCCAACACGAAACATTGGTCACCTGCAAAACCGCATGGTGGTTTCCTCTAACATTTAAAATTAGAAAAGGAAATTACAACACAGCACGTGGAATAAATGCGCCGCTCCCTCCCTCCCGGCCCACGCTAGCATTACAATCATCATTAACTGTGTAAATGTGTAATGGAGCACTCAGAGACGCTTGCTTAAGTTATATATATATATTTTTTTAAATTACATATTACAGTCCACCAGACTCGACGCCATGTTATCAGATGGACGCAGGTTGACTATACTGGGTGACTCTATGTAGCTGCTACGCGACGTTCACTATATCGCTGAATGACTATAGGAGCCGTCGATGTAGTAGCCACGGCGAAAATATATAACTTCTTTCCCAGCCTTCCAAGACGATGAGGGTGATCCACAGTGATGACAGCGACGACGGTCCGGACCCCCTAATCCCCACAGCAGCCCCGAGCCTCGCTTGGCGCTGCCTTTTATTTCCTCTCGGCTCTGCCTCGCCCCTTTTCCCCGAACTCTCTACTTTGCCTCACTATAACACCCCGGGAGGTTCCATCTCTACCCCCGCGTTGACTCCTTACCCAGTTGCCTCACTCGACCCTGCATGTCCTCATCGCTGCAATCATTATTTACGGCCACTAGGCCCCATACTGTCTTTACAAATGCTTTGCATGGGCGTTGCATTGGTAATTACCGTGGTTAAACAGCGGCCGTGTCCACTAATTGGCATTCGGAATGCAAAGTCGACGCATCACGTTTGTGGTTCACACTCTAACATTGAATTCAGACGTTGGTAATTTATTTTCCCCTTTCACATAATTTCCATTGGATTTGGCATGTATGCACATATGCACGTACAGCCCTTTGTCAATCCACTGCTGGATTAAGGCTCATAGCATAATGCTCTGATTATGTCCCCTCCGTCCACCCGCCCACCACTTACTAGGGCTGAACGATTAATCGATTTCAAATCTAAATCACAATTTGAAACAATGCGATTAGCAAATCGCAAAGGCTGCAATTAGAAAAGTAGTTTGACTTTCTTATTTTAATTGTTTTATTATTTTATTATTATAACTTCATTTATTTAACTTAACAATTGTTCTATGTTTCATTGTTCTAATATCAATTACTTTTTTAAATAAATACATGTTGGAAGCAATTAATATTTTTTAAGTTCTTATCCTTGCATTCGAATATATAGAGCGGTTCATATTTTGATGGTATCATGTGGTAATGCTCTATCACATATTTTAAATCTATTACACAGTGAATATTGAACTGAAGCTTGACTCAAAAAAATGTAATCGCAAATCAAACCGCAATCGCAATATATGTCAGAAAAATCTAAATTAGATATTTTCCCCAAATCGTTCAGTTCTATCACTTATCCCCCTAAAATGTTCCGCTTCCACATCACCAGCTGCATCGCGTACTCGTCGCACGCGAGCCGTGCCCTTGTCGTGGCACGGGATCGCGTGTGAGGGTGACTTGAGGACCGTGCAGGTGTAAACACACAGGAGGAGGAGGGAGGGAGGAGAGAAGTGAGTTGTGCAAACACTCGGATCGGCCGTTGGCGGAGTGGCTCGACCCGCTGTCACCACCGATTTACAGCGACACAAAAAAGGGCATGGAGAGGTACAAGTTACAAAGACTGGAGGCGGGTCTGCCAAAAAAAGTTTCGCGTGCTGGCACGCAAATGTGTTTGTGTGTTTGTGACCCTACAGTTGTGTGTGTGTGTGTTTGTGCCCATACAGTTATGCGTGTTTACCACTCCCTTGAGGAGCGGTAGGGTAAGTGATGAGCGCACTTCGCTACGTAACCGGTCACCCCAGTTGGATTCCCGCTCACGGTCAACATCGATGACGAATATCTGAACCGTTTCTGGGCCTATCCAAAGTCATCTCAGCCTCAAACGAGTGCTCGGCGCGATGTGTAAACATGTGTAAACATCGCCACTGGGGAGACAAAGGTGGCCGGGCGTGACTCTGGCCACCTCGCCCCTCGTGCGCCGTTGTAGCCTTCGCAGGCGCTGGCTAACAGCACTTGCGGTCTGTTAAGTTTATACAAAGACAAATATCTCCCAGTATAGCCTTAACAGACTGTTTGGGCAAGTGCTGTTAGCGAGCACCTATGAAGGCCGGCACGGCACACGAGGGGGTGGGTGACCAGCACCACGCCCGGCCGCCATTGTCTTCCTAGTTGCGATGATTACATATCGCACCAGGTACTTATTTGAGGCTGAGGCCCAGGACCGGTTCCGATAATTGTCACTGGTGTTGACCGTGAGTGGAAATCGAACTCAGATCGCTGGGTTCATAGCGCAGTGCGCTAAATGCCACATTACTGCTCCCCGCATGGCTATACAGGGGATCTTTGACTGACATCGACTCAGACAAGTGTCTCTAGAGCCGGGTTACCAATGGCGTGTGAATTTCGATATGAAATCTGGTTTCATGATCTTCTTGGTTCTTTCGGTAAAGTCACGTAGAAGGGAAGTAATAAAATAAGAAAAATAATAAAACATAATAAAATAATTCTCACGACGTTTCGGCCACAACGCAAGCAGTCGTCTTCAGGTGAAACCAGGTCTGTCGAGGCGACAGCGTCTGAATGAGGCAGCACACGTGCTTGGAGCATATATATAAACTTAGAGTCGCGGCATCTCTTCAGAAAGGTGAGAGACTCGATCAGCTGAGCCTTCTTATCACGGAGCTTGTTGAAGGATCTCAAAGATATGTGGAATCCCTCCCCGTAGAGGCGGTTAAATTTCGATTTAAAGCTTTCGTGACTGCAGGAATTCATCTTCTTGGTTCTTTCGGTAAAGTCACGTAGAAGGGAAGTAATAAAATAATAAAAATAATAAAACATAATAAAATAATTCTCACGACGTTTCGGCCACAACGCAAGCAGACGTCTTCAGGTGAAACCAGGTCTGTCGAGGCGACAGCGTCTGAATGAGGCAGCACACGTGCTTGGAGCATATATATAAGCTTAGAGTCGCGGCATCTCTTCAGAAAGGTGAGACTCGATCAGCTGAGCCTTCTTATCACGGAGCTTGTTGAAGAATCTCAAAAATATGTGGAATCCCTCCCCGTAGAGGCGGTTAAATTTCGATTTAAAGCTTTCGTGACTGCAGGAATTCATCTTCTTGGTTCTTTCGGTAAAGTTTCTGAAGAGATGCCGCGACTCTAAGCTTATATATATGCTCCAAGCACGTGTGCTGCCTCATTCAGACGCTGTCGCCTCGACAGACCTGGTTTCACCTGAAGACGGCTGCTTGCGTTGTGGCCGAAACGTCGTGAGAATTATTTTATTATGTTTTATTATTTTTCTTATTTTATTACTTCCCTTCTACGTGACTTTACCGAAAGAACCAAGAAGATGAATTCCTGCAGTCACGAAAGCTTTAAATCGAAACTGGTTTCATGATGTTTGACAAGACTTTTTAAAAGAGCGGCGGGGTTGCCAAGGGGTCTTTGTCCATGCCAGCGCTGGGTCCAAGTGACGCTTTAATCGAAACAAGAAGAAGAAGCCTCAGGAACCCGCTAGTAGGTTCCAGAGAGGGGGCGTGGCCGGGACGGAGCGAGGCCACGCTGAGAGTATAAGGGCCCCTGTGAGGGACCTCGTGGCTGTTGCTGGAACGGGGATTCACGTTGTGCTGTTTAAGATAGTCGTCGTAACCATCTCGTTGTCGCTATCGTCGCTGCTGTCTTGACTCGATATTGTACTGCTAGAGAGTTGTTGGCTGTCTTCGTTCATCGCCGTCAGTGTTAGATGGTTAGTGTTTTGTATAGGCTAGCAACACCCACATAGGGTGTGCATTATCCCGATGGTGCTCGTTAAATAAAAGTGCCTCCAAGTATTACTGTCTCTGAGTTAGTCACTACATTTGGCGTCAGAAGTGCTAAGAAAAAGAAAATTCGTCATGTCAAAAGCAGCGAAGAGGAAGAACCCACCGGTAGTGTCCTCGGAGGACGAGGACGACGGAGACATCATCCCCTCAACAGCCCCGGGATCCGAGACCCCGGTCGTCTGTCCCAAGGCTGCAGCACCTGCGGAGCAGTGGGAGTAGGATGCCGCCCCCTCGCAGCCATCGGCCAAGGAGGGGTGACGCCACCTCACCAGGCGCCTCGCACACCTGCTCTCCTCTGCTGCACAGCTGGTTGTCCAACTTGGGTTAGCTACGTCTGCCGGAGGAGCTGCAGTGCAGGGGCTGCAGGCAGATGGCTCACCTTCCACCGCCGTGCCAGCGCAGGAACCAGCGGGTTTTTCGACAGTGCAAGCAGCCACCATTTTGCTCGCTGTGGGCACGGCACAGCAAGTGGGCGCCATTTTGTCAACGGAGCGGGAGCTGGTTCTCGCCAAATTCGAGTTGCCATCGGTGGCTTCCGTGGTGGCGCCATTTCAACAAAGACACTTGCCTCCCGTCCGCAAGTTCGTGGCAGCGGGAGGCGAGGGGATGGCATTTTAACACCGCTTCAAAGCAGCCTGCACTTTGGTCGGGTGGTCCGATGTGGAGGCTCTGCCGACGGCTCTGGATGACGAATCCCTTGCGGCATTAGAGGCCATCTCGGAGGCGGATCGAGTGACTTTGCCTTGGGCCGTCAGATGGCCGCCATTTTCCACCCACCGTCCAACGCACACCAAAGGTTTGTGCTGCGGAGGCGGGGGAGGCCGAGATGCCTCTCGCCTTCCGCAGCGTGCTGTTGGCCTTGGGCCACACAGAGTATCTGCGCAGGAGTTAGGCGGCGCTCTCCCTCCTAAGGGTGGCCCGCTGCATCCAAGCACACGTTAACATACAGTGGTGGCCCGGGATGGCTGTCTGTGCAAGGGTACTGGAAGATTCGGAGGAGCCTGCGCTGTGGGAGCCGGAGCGGGCCTGGACGTCATTCGTCCAGGGCCCACACGGGGGGAGAGCCAAGAGGCGATGACAGCAGTGGCTGGACGTGGTCTTCGCCACCCACCCCATTATGTGCCGTTCCGGCCTTCATAGGTGCTAGCTAACAGGACTTCCCTCAACAGTCTTAATGCTATATGAGGGATCTTTGTCTTTGTTTATAGTAATCAGTCAAATACATATCTTAGTTCAACACGAGGAATTACATTTCAAATAAATTATAGATCATTTTCTTTACAGGCAGTTGGGTGGGTGCACACCTGCAAGTCAACACTTTGGAGCGTTAGGGTTGATGGATCATGTAGAGAATGGCGAAAACTCCCAGACCTTTTTGGCTGCGAGGTAATGGCCAGTGGGTTCATGAACCTGTCTGTATGGACTATGGGACCCTGGAGTGACATCTCCTACGCAGGGCACGTTTTCTCTGGGTAATCTATTTTCCTTCCACATGCAAGACACGAATTAATAAGGAAATACAGCAGCTAAACATTCCAAGGCAGGACCCTCCTGAAAGAGAACCTTGAGACTCTGTGAGATTTTCCTCTATGAATAAATACGAAATAAACATGCACAGCCAGAAGTGTAGAACAAAATGAGAATCTTTCGATTTAAAGCTTTCGTGACTGCAGGGATTCATCTTCTTGGTTCTTTCGGTAAAGTCACGTAGAAGGGAAGTAATAAAATAATAAAAATTTAACATAATAAAATAATTCTCACGACGTTTCGGCCACAACGCAAGCAGCCGTCCTCAGGTGAAACCAGGTCTGTCGAGGCGACAGCGTCTGAATGAAACAGCACACGTGCTTGGAGCATATATATAAGCTGGGTTGGAACGGGGGGGGGGCAAGGGGGGGCGCCTTGACAAAAGAATTTGCACATCAATAGGAATTTAGCATATTTATGGGAAATGCAGGTATGTGATTAGTACTACTTGTGTCCGTGCATTATGCAGGATTAGCAGCATCCAAGGGAGGGGATATGGGAAATGCAGGTTTGTGATTAGTGCTACTTTGCCCGTGCATGATGCAGGATTAGCAGCATCACAGGGAGGGGATAGGGGTAGCATTAATAAAGGGAAGAAGTGTTAATAGTATGTAGCTGCAGTAACTAAAACCACCACGTAAACAACTAAAGTATAAACTACATAGTAGCATAATTATACTAAATATACTCTACAATAAGCTGAGTTACTAACAGTAAGTAATACATCACAATTCTACGTCGTAAAAAATATGATATGCTTCCATCTAAACTTTATTCTCTTACATCGCACGAGCCTACACCGTACTATATACTGCCATAGACAAACCCAAACATTAAATTATATACTGTATTGCTATAAACCACCCTATACCTTATCCATTGTAATATTACACTATGTATTATTATACCCACCCTAATGTATATCACACTGCTGTATATTCACTATACAATTACGATACTATATATTACTTTGTACATTGTATTAAGCATATACATTTTTAAACTATTTGTTATTATGCAGTGTGAAAGATAGTAAGAGGAAGCAACAAAATATGTCAATGCAGCGGAGCAAAGAATCCATTCCCTGCGGAGAATACAATGCCAGTGAATGGAACGCGGTCTGAAAGTCACTGTAAACGTGAACACAATCAGTTAAGATCCGAAATGGTTTATTACGTCCTTCCAATGATTGCAAAGCCAGAATACATCTTCTCGGTTGAAATTGTCTCTGTGTTTGTATATGTGGATAGCC
>CM025610.2:7706359-7730046 GCA_014621495.2 Entosphenus tridentatus | reverse complement strand
CAAACACAGAGACAATTTCAACCGAGAAGATGGATTCTGGCTTAGCATCATTGGAAGGACGTAATAAACCATTTCCGATCTTAACTGATTGAGTTCACGTTTACGGTGACTTTCAGACCGCGTTCCATTTACTGGCATTGTATTCTCCGCAGGGAATGGATTCTTTGCTCTGCTGCATTGACATATTTTGTTGCTTCCTCTTAGTATCTTTCACACTGTATAATAACAAATTGTTTAAAAATGTATGTGCTTAATGCAATGTACAAGTAATATATAGTATCGTAATTGTATAGTGAATATACAGCAGTGTGATATACATTAGGGTGGGTATAATAATACATAGTGTAATATTACAATGGATAAGGTATAGGGTGGTTTATAGCAATACGGTATGTAATTTAATGTTTGGGTTTGTCTATGGCAGTATATATTACGGTGTAGACTCCTGCGATGTAAGAGAATACAGTTTAGATGGAAGCATATTATATTTTTTACGACGTAGAATTGTAATGTATTACTTACTGTTAGTAACTCAGCTTATTGTAGAGTATATTTAGTATAATGATGATACTATGTAGTTTATACTTTAGTTGTTTACGTGGTGGTTTTAGTTACTGCAGCTACATACTATTAACACTTCTTCCCTTTATTAATGCTACCCCTATCCCCTCCCTGTGATGCTGCTAATCCTGCATCATGCACGGGCAAAGTAGCACTAATCACATACCTGCATTTCCCATATCCCCTCCCTTTGATGCTGCTAATCCTGCATAATGCACGGGCATATGCAGTACTAATCACATACCTGCATTTCCCATAAATATGCTAAATTCCTCTTAATATGCATATTCTTTTGTTAAGGCTCCCCCTTTCTTCCCCCCTTCCAACCCAGCTTATATACATGCTCCAAACACGTGTGCTTTTTCATTCAGACGCTGTCGTCTCGACAGACCTGGTTTTCACCTGAGGACGGCTACTTTCGTTGTGGCCGAAACGTCGTGAGAATTATTTTATTATGTTTTATTTTTTATTATTTTATTACTTCCCTTCTACGTGACTTTACCGAAAGAACCAAGAAGATTGCAGGCGTGTTTACAATAAGGTTCGCGATGTCTGCTTCACAGTGGACTTCAAAGATCCTGTGATGTTATTTGGAGTATAGTAGGCCTCTGTTCGCCAGCGTCATAGCTCAAATTTGAAGAAAGAAATGATCACAGAGCGATCGTTTTCTTCTATTGTGGAAATTTTGCAGGAACCTCCTGAAAAAAGTCTCTTGAGGCTTCTTGAGAGGCTTCGCTGGCCAAACTATTGTAAGCATGTGTTGTGTTGTGTTGCGTGATGCTGAACGTTACACAGAGTAACCCAGGACCGCGTTCTCGTGTCCAGGGAAATGATTGCTGATTGAGGCTCCTCTGGTTGAATTTCGGACTCCAGCGATTCAGCACAGAGCACCTCCGATTGGCACGCGCTTTCTGACTTACACATTGCCAACAAGCTTCACACGCTGTTGACCTCCCATTAATAACGTTTTTGTGGCGGACATTTAAGCATACTTCAGCACGCTGGTCAGTGCGTGTTGGCGAATGTCGAAGCGTGGGCGTAAAGGCATAGAAGTAGATTACAACAATGGCCTTCACAGAGCAATGCATCATCCACACCTTTCATGTGCCCTGCAAAGAGTATAATAATAATAGTTTACAGCCATTATTAAATACAGTACTGGATGAAAGTCTCCCTATGTCGTGCCAGTCTTAGTTTTTTCTTACCATACTTCATTGGTCATCGCGGTGTGGTGAAGGCAGCATTCAGGATTAGTTCAGCATCACTTGCCACTGATGTTAGCTGTGGTCTGGAATCGAACTAAGGTGGGAGGGTGAAAAGCGCAAACCACTACACCAGCATTCCACCCCTTTAGTGGATATCAAATACACAAATACAAAATGTTTAAACAAATGATTAGGCTGATGAAAATGTTTTTGCAACAAATTAAATTAATCTCATGGGCTCTAACCACCGTTCTATGTTACTAATTTTGTTTGTGCCTGCGGGTTAATCCCTGCAAGTAACGGCCAATACGGCATTCTGGATCCAATGCACAATATCGTTGCATCAAAAAGAATACTGTATAAAATATAAAACATCCAGTGTCGTTCTTCTTGAATGTCAGCATATATAATAGGATTCCATTACGTTGAGTAGAACAGCACATGTATGATTGACTCTGTGGCATTTATTCACGTGACCATTATAAGTTATCCAACAGGTTGATCTTCTGCTAAGGTAAGCCCCATGATCGCATGGGGTCGGCAGCACGGATTTTCTTTCTCCGTGTACTTCTACTCTGCACCTCTACTCTAGTCATATCCACCGTCCTCATATCTCGCTCCACCTCGTCCTTCCATCTCAGCCTCGGTCTCCCTCTACCCCTTCTGGCCTCCACAGGTGGCATCTCCAGAGCCCTTCTAAATGCATCTTTTTTGTCTCGATTCAACATACCCAATCCTACCAAGTCCAGCCTCCGTTGCCTTCTTGGAAATAGAATTGGGAGGGCATGTATTTTGCCTTAGCTGTGTCCCCACGCCCCGGGTACTGAAAGTGACTCAGACGGACAACTCGATGAAGGAGGCGGACGATTTTAATGGGGGCAGGGAAACGGGAATGTTGGCTCAGCGACGCAGTGGACCGCGCACCGCCGCGTCCCTTAGCTCATTTTTATGGCCACGTCCATTCGAAATGTCACGCAGAGCCCACGCCAGGGGGCATTGCGTACATCGAACAGGCGCGTGATGGGTGTCGAGACCGGAGGCATCTCCCCGGCATCAATTCAACGCTGGCTCATCATTGTCGGCGCGCGGCTTCATGAATCAGGGCTCAATTTATGTTTTGCAATGAGCGAGAACAAAATGCGAGTACCACGTTTGTCTTGTCGCTGTTCAGATCGTGTGCATCCGTGGGTTCATCTGGGACAAATAATTCAGCACACTTCGTTTTATAGAAACCAGGTGGCAGCCCAATAGCATTACAGCGCCGCATAGTGAAGGAGACTTGGTACTCGAATGGGGTGAATCCGGAGAGAATTTGACGTGTGCAGATAGAGCTGTGGAGACCAGATGTGTATGCCAATAGACATGTGCATGACTTTGGAGGCAGTCCAGCAGAAGCAGAGAACAAAATTACTTTACCACCAAAGTCATTGATACTGTGCTCGTAAATATGTAGGCTATGGACCTGTGTCCATGTGTTTCGACAATGCTTCTGTTCATGCGGTTATCGGCAACAACTAACCGATGCCCCCTTTACAACCAATACTGTTCCCAGTTAGTTTCTTTTAAAACGTAATTCAGTTTTTATTTATTTTACAGTCACCTTGTCTAGAGGTTTTCCAGACAATGGGGCAGCAGAGATGGACAAACGACCTCCCACTGAGCGAACGTTGACTGGAGGATTCCATTGAAGCCTTGGTGGCTTGAGCGGAGAATGCATGGAGAGAAGTAGAGTGAGATAATAGGAGAGAGTTGTTCTTCCCCACACCTCCGATTTGCACGGTTGGCTGCGTGCGGTGCGAAAGAAGTTCAACATACTGTACATACATACGAGAGGTATGCAGAGTGAGAGTCTATAGAGGATCTTGAAGATCGAGAGTTCGACCTTGAATTTTATGCAAAATTGGATTGGCAGCCAGTGGAGGGATTGGAGTATTGGGTGATGCTTTTTTACGGGTGGCGTTAGAAGTAGTGGAATCTTAGTTCATCTGGAGTTTGGAAATAAGGAAATCAGAAAGGTCAGAGAAGAAAGTTGAAATAATCATCGAATTTGGATGTGATGAAGGCAGTATTATACTTGCACATTCAACGTACTTGTGCTCATTATTCAAGATGCTGAGATAGATTCATATCAGAAAAAAGCTGAAACACATTTGCTTGGCAATTTCTACCAGTGCTGGTAAAGATGCCGGCATTAGTTTGGGGCTTTGAGACACACAGGCTTTTCCGCTCAGCTCTGAAATCTATTTTTCACCGATTGCTTAGAAGCACAATAATTGGCACATTTTCCTCCAAAAATCTAAAATAAATAAACGATCGCTAACACTAAATGAGTATCCATTTACCATTAAAAACAACACATTAAATGTGAAGATGTACCACTACGCTCATTCCCTTCGTGTCCTTGCAATCAGTGCTCGTAGCGATCTTGATGGCATGCGCGCAAGGAAAATGCATCACGATACAAACTTCAAAACTGCGATCGCTGCATTAACCCACGCCCACGCTCCCTCTAAACTTGGCATGCCCCGCATCGTGCAAGGGCTGTCGCAGAAGGGGCACATAACAAATGCACGTGATACGCGGCCAAAATGATCGGCAGGCCAGCGGATGAAAAAAAGTAATGGTATTGAATTCGCCATTTAATTCCGTTAAGTGTCGTGAATTCAATTAACGTAATTTCACGCCCCCTCCTCTCCCCCCCATATCTACCTGCGACTTTGCTTCGTCGTGCTCTCTCTGGCCACGTTGCAGACGGCAGCGTTATTCTGGATTTGAGGCCGGTTTTTGCCGCAGTTTTTTTCACTCTCTCTCTCCAGTTTGACGGTTTTTGTTTCGATGGCAGTGTTCGGTGCACTCGTTTGTTTTAAGGTCACTGAAACAGTGATTTTTTTTATGAAGACATGATCAAATGTGTCTTGAGCCAACTTCCAGTGAGAGACGTGGACAATTTGTTGTGATACTTCGTTCCACAGTTCTGGCGATACAAATAATTAATAATGCAACATGCGAGACATAAAAAAGAACACAATCAGGTTATATATAAGAATACGTTTTCCCCTTTTATCTGGAAACAAAACAGGTGTTAAGTTGTTAAAACACTAAACTGAAACTTTTTACAAGGAATCATGTCTGCATTAACCACAATACTTGTGGTCAAAATGCAAACAAAAAACATACTCTGATAATATATGCATTGTCTTTGAAACTGATTGGTCCACACCAGAGACAGCTTTCTTCTGAGCCTCGTCTCAAACGGTGTTAGACCAGAGCTCTCCGATATGTTTGTCAAAAGTAGAAAACACATCAGAGGTTGTGTAACTGATTAATTGCTGTGAACGGGGTGTGTGGGAAAGTTTTCTCTGGTTTAATTTAGCAATGGGCCAGGCTGGCATATTTAGCGTTGGTAGCCCTGCATGCCAGCACACGGCTCCTGCAGAGTTCACAGGGTCACCCACCCCCCTCCGCTCCCAGGCAAAGGGAGAGAGTTGACCCACGATTTCGCAAAATGCCGTGTGCAGCATCAGTCCATACTGTGGCGACGCTTACTTTAAGCACACATGCCGGCCGTGCCTCCGAAGAAACGTATTCTTGGCTTATTTAAAGGTATGCGGTTTATGAAATCGTCCACACGGTTTTCTGAAATCGTCATGTAGGCGCAAGCGCTCGTTTGTCCTAATCTGCGTTGTAAACATTAAAAACGCCATTCCACCATTTGTTTACAAGGAGACTGTGGTATCACAATTCATACTGAAGTTTTTTTTTTAATGTCAGAACAGTTGGGTTCATGTATTGTTCTGTGGTACTCAACATTTACCTGCTTTTGTGTACAAGTATATACATACTCTTTGGTTCTTTCACGACGTTTCGGGCGCAACACATGCGCCCGTCATCAGGTGGGACAACAACAGCAAAAAACAAGCACTCAAGTGAACAAATGGTTTCTTGCGGTCGTTGTCCCACCTGATGACGGGCAATTGTGTTGCGCCCGAAACGTCGTGATTTTATTTATTTTATTTTATACCTACGTGACTTTACCGAAAGAACCAAAGAGTATGGATCCCTACAGTCACGAAACCTTTAAATCTAGATTGAAGTATATACAAAAGTTAATTATTTAATTAAATTTAAGGCCTTTGCAAATCCACTGTTAGATGAAGGCCTCCCTATGCCAAGTCCGTCATGAGGAGTTGTTTGACAAGAACTCACCACGCTGGTTAGCACGGCTTGGTAAAGCGGGGGCTCAACACATTCATGTGGAGGGAGCTGGTAGGAACGTTAGGTTGCTCGGCCAATGGCCAGGGTCAACAGCGGCGTGGTGTATTCCTCAAATATGGCTGACTGTGAGGGCGGGCACAAGCCGGCGTGATTAGGTTAAACTTTGAGTTTTATAAGGGCACCACGGGGTGACCAGCCCCTCCCCACCTAGCCGCACCCCCACCCAGCCCCACCCTCCCCACCCAGCCCCTCCCCACCCTCTCCACCCAGCCCCTCGCCACCGTCCCCTCCCCTCCCCTCCCCACCCAGCCCCTCCCTCCCCACCCACCCAGCCCCTCCCCACCCTCCCCCCTCCACCCAGCCCCACCCCTCCCATTTTTGGATGCACGACGGATGGACGGACACAATAATCCCCTGTGGGCTGGTGGAACCAGGAGGTTCCTACCAGTATAGCTGGTTCATATCTTTCTCGGAGATAAATCAAACTTTGGTCGCCGGGTTCATAATTAAACAGATCGAAATGTTGAATTATAATAAAAGGCTTTATCCTTTCTTGCATATGTAGAGGTGTTACAGGGAGGGCGAACAAACACACCAGGGGTGGTTATGCCCGCACGCGGAAGGATGCTTACATCCACGTCCGCACCGTTTAGCCTGGGGGGCTAAAACGGCGCTGTGATCCCCCACGGCCCCACCCCTCGGTGGGGTAGTTGCTATATAAGGCAGTGAGCCGGTGGGCTCGGGGTTCAGTGTTTAGCTTAAACCAGCGAAGAAGGAAGACCGGCTAGATAGGCCCTGGGACTCCCCTGGATCGCTGTCCTTCTAAGGACCGACCAGGGCAAGCCAGTGGCGTGGCCCCGAGAGCCCAGAACCGATGTTCTTGTAAAAGCCGGTCTGGGGACTCAGGGTGCCGTAATCCAAGCTTGACCAGAGCTGGGTCAGCTAGCCTCCCCTAGCTCTGTCGTAGAGGACCTGGGAGTAGGCTAGCCGGGATAGAGATTGTGGGATCTCCCTGTTAGACGGGTGAGGGGGCCGATACCCCTTCGAGTGTCGTATACCTTGGCCTGTATATAGTGGAACGTTTAATAAATAAGTATGCCTCCGACTATGTCGTCCAAGTCTCTTTGAACCTACTACACATATACTAAACTATTTTGTTTTATCCAGATAAGGCCCACTGAGCTACATAGCTCTTTTTTCAGAAGTGACCTGGCTATCACAAATGATAGCTCAACGAAGTGGCTTATCAAGTGTAAGTCTATAGCAATCGGTTTCAAGGACAGTACACACAATATCAAAGTATATGCGTTTGCTTGTTTTACCACGTGTATGTGTGGTCAATGCAGGCTTAATGATTTTTAATAGGTGTCTATTTGGTGTTTGAACATCTTAACACCTTCTGTATTTATGCTAGCAAGGGTAAAGCCTTTTTTTTAATATACTGGCAAACGGGTCCCATCTACGTATATAAGTGCTTATACTTTTATTGAAATGTGTTAAAATGCAATTGAGGTCAGAATGTGTTCGTACAGACCAGAGGGGGTCGTTTTCAGCTTTTGAAATGTAACCAGGCCCGCTGGAGACATACCTACCTGTTCATCATGCCCACAATAGATAAATTACAAGGTCAAACAAAAGAGGAACAATACGACTGCTGTACCACCTTGAAAGGTTTCACCGGTTGTAAAAAAAAATTCGTACACAAATGTCAATCCCCTTGAGTGCAAGCCAACATACTACGATATCGTATTTATAGTGGGCGTCGTTATCAAACTAAACACTTATTTGGCCATCGCAATATAATGGTCTGGCGCATTTTACATTTCACTTGATAAATGTGATATGTCATCTTCTTGGTTTTTTCGGTAAAGTCACGTAGAAGGGGAGTAATAAAATAATAAAAATAATAAAACATAATTATTTTTATTATTTTATTACTCCCCTTCTACGTGACTTTACCGAAAAAACCAAGAAGATGAATTCCTGCAGTCACGAAAGCTTTAAATCGAAATGTGATATGATTAATTGAACATTCTGTTATTCACATGTGGCAGTATCTCATACTTGTGGTAAATATTTGCTTTTGAGTTTAACCCATGAATTTCAGGACGCATTAAACACAGTAATGACTACTCTTTGGGTCTTTCGGTAAAGTCACGTAAATAGAAAAATACAAAATAAATCACGACGTTTCGATCGCAACACAAGCAATCGTCTTCAGGTGAAAAAATACAGCAGGAGAACTGCTGAGG
Organism: Entosphenus tridentatus; assembly: GCA_014621495.2. Lineage (NCBI taxonomy): Eukaryota > Metazoa > Chordata > Hyperoartia > Petromyzontiformes > Petromyzontidae > Entosphenus > Entosphenus tridentatus. Next base: position 7,721,813 of record CM025610.2, on the reverse strand, counting down.
CAGGAGAAATATAGCGGGAGAGCAGCTGCAGCAAGAGGTTATGACTGCAAAATTACCACTTATCCACTGAATGAGGGACCGTAATATAATTAACCGGAACGAAGTTTTGCACACACCCAGATCCTGTTCAGAATAAATGTATAGGTGCCAAAGTCCAAATCACCTGTAAAGGGCTGTAACCACGCACATGACAGAAATCGCGAATGCAGTAAACGTGAAACATAGCGCACAATGCTCCCCATACAAGTAGACGAGGACGTAACTACGCTGCAGTAGCACATGGTGAAGAGAGCACATGACGTTAAACAAAGCCGCGTGGAGACAAACTGTGCTGGCGTGACATCAGATCAAGTGTCTTTGAGGCCCTGTCAAACCCCAAAATACCATTATGACAACATGATCATGAAAAAAAAAACTCACTGGGAAATGCTGACAGGGCCTCACACAGCACTGGGAATTATACAATTGGGCAGACATCTTAATTTTGAGGCTGCTGTTTAGGGCTTGCCATCTGTCTGACTTGACCCTGACAGCCAGAGAGAATTGACTCCGTGTTTGGGTGGCAGGAATTGATTTGTACCGACATCTGGTAATATTGTCTTGAAATATTTACGGTAAATTGAACCAAGTCTTAATAGACTCAGGCTGTCTGAGACATTTGTCCAGGGTTTGGTCAGTGGAGAAGTCGGCAGCCCTACCTATGGTATCTGATTAAGGTCATACGCAGTGTTTGATTGGCTAGTTAGTTAGTTTGCGAGTTGATTCGGGGTAGTGTTTGATTCATTAGCTGGTATGCTTAGGGCGAGCGTTCAGCTTACTAGTTATTTAGTAAGGGATGGCTCCATATCATAAAGAGAGGTTCCTTGCCTGTAAGATTGGCAGTTCACCAGCATTGATTCGAGCAAGTCTGATTGCTGATGAGACACTGTGTGTTCAAACCGGTCCAGAGTTTGCCTGTCATGAATCACTGCTTAAAGTATGCACTCCCAGAAGACAGTGCTGTCGATGGATATCTGTAAGAAAAACTTTTTTTTTCTTATGTGGCGAGGCGGATATGTGAAGGAGACATTGTCAGCACGGGATGAGAGGTGACCTTTATGCACAGAGGCGGTCCGTCAGGGCCAGCAAGGCCTTCTCTGCTAGCCTAGAGATTGTCAGAATCAGAAAATTATGTTTTTATAATTTAATACATATTTCCATTCATGCTATATATATTTTACAAAGTTCGTTTCCATCAGTCTATTAACGTCATTTAATTGCTACTCTCTCCCTCAGTAGCCCTGCTTCCAGTGCAGCTCATAAATTAGAGCTTTTTATCCAATCATATTTTCCACCTGTGCTGTCTCCGCCTCTCTGGGTGAAAAATCTACCCTGAGGCCTTCAGAATGTTGTGAGTTTGTTCTTGTTTCTTTGGTAATGACATTGATTTGGGCTATGCAATGTCTTTGTGATGCAGTATCATGTCATACTGCGTAATAGTTGTACATCCTTGACGGTTTTAGTCACCATGTATTCATGTCTTTGCAATTAGTGTATTGTAACTCTCATAGGTGTTGAGCCTCGTGTTAAAATAATTTATTTCACTCGCTAAAGGTTATTGTCACTGTGAATGTGGGGATGTTACGTCGAATGACAATAGCCTATAGCCCTCGTGTCATGGTGAGGTTATTCGAAGACGGTTTAATTGCGGGAGGATAGTGTGATGCCGCCGCCGCGAAGCCGCTCGGCGGGCGCCCCATCTATGACCTTGTGATGCCGTCGCCGCGAAGCCGCTCGGCGGGCGCCCCATCTACGACCTCGCCACCACCAAGCGACGGGGCCGACCCCGCTTACCCCCCCACATAAACACACCCTCACACAATTCCCCCCCATAGAGCTCCGAGGGGAGGTCCCCTGGCTGGCAGGTTTTCACCCGAAAGCCCTCATAGGGATAATCTTCACGGTTTCCTGTGGCCAGGGAATTGGACGACCTCCCCCGATGCTAATTCGCACCGCGGCGCTGTGACCGGCGTTAAGATTGCATGGTCACGGCGGGGGGCTGCCCAGCCACCGCGGTTGAAATGCACCCCCCACACACACGTGTCGGCGAGGCAGGCAGGGGCCCACAACCACAAATTAAGGGGAAGCCAAAGGGGGGGGGGGGGGCAGCTGATTAGCGTGGCGGTGTGCCCGGGAACCGCCGGCGTGCCGCAGCACGCGGCGAGCCTTGTTACGACAAGCCGCAGCTGATTGACATAACAAAAGCGCCCGGGGGCTGCCGTCCGCGCGCCTCGGTCGGCGCGCGCCCATTGTTAAGGAAACCGGGAATGCGGCTTGAACGAGTACGGCAACCTGATTGGCCGAGAGGGCCCCCAGGAGGTCTTTTATGTAGGAACGATAAAAGTGGAGCGCAGACAGGAAGAGTTTCTCTTGCTCGAAAGTCAGCCCACGGGACGGTCTCCAGCCCGGCTGCCCGAACGTCCGTGTGACGCGTCGAGGTGCGCAGTGAGGACGAGATCAACGGAACGCCGTGGGCATCTAACCGTGAGTAAGGGGAAAGGGAGTATTGGGATAGAGGCTAGAGGAACCAGAACCGCTTAGAATAAGTCAAATCGGATAAATCGGGTACAGACCCTGGGACGATAGCGTAGACCTGCCTCGTCGATCAATACGGACCCAACAGTAATTCGCAGTCGCCGATAATAAATCAGTAAATAACCCAGCGCAGCCTCGTGTGCTTTTACGAGTGGGTGAAAGCGCGTGGTGCTGTGTGTAGGTATGTGGGCTCGTAGCGTGGGTGGTCGGTGCGTCCACGGGTACCCGCTCCGTCTGTCGCCGCGGAGACTTGTGCGGTGTGAGGGCTCACACCCACCGTAAACGCCTGTTCCGCGGTCCTTTTAAACGAGCGTTCTCGCCCACTCACGGAGGCCACGTGGGTGCGAGCAGCATCATTCGCCCTCCGACCCCTGACCCCCATTCAGAGCGTGTGATTGGCGGAGAGGCAACGCAGTGTTTACAGTTGAACGGGAGCGGGCGACGAGCCATGCCTCTCACGCGAGCTCGCGGAGGGGCGGACCAGGGAGGGGAGCTGTCGGGTGATGAGCCCAGTGGCAGCAGCTGGTCCCAGACCAGCGAGGGGTCGGCAAACGGCGGGACCCCTGCCGTCGGCACGCAGCAGGGAGAGACCTCGGGGGCCAGCGGCCCCAACAATAGCACTGAAGGCCTCGGTGTAAAATACACGGCCTGCCACTGTTTATGTATGGTATTGAGTAACCAGGGGCGGTTTCTTCATTAGGGCGATTGGGCGACGCACCACCAAAGTGTGAAAGGGACTTTTTCAATCACATTCACAATCTCATTCAACCACAGAGTTACGCTAGCCGTCACTGTGCCTCTGGACATAGTCCAATCAGCGTCATGTCACGTTCTGTGGAGTACCGCCTCTTTTTGGGCGATTTCACTCTGGCTGAGAATCGCCCAGAGTGTTCCCATAGACTTACATTCAAAGATGTTTTTTTTCGAACTGCAGGCACTGCAATGCATTATCTATGGGTTCCGGGAGGGCTCGCACTAACGTGCTTACGTCATCATACGTATCCTTAACTTGTGCAGCGATTGGTGGGAACAAACATACACTATTAAACATTTTTAAGATTAAGTAACAAATCATATTTGAAAACAATTTTGAATTTGAACAACAAGAAAAAATGAAACACTACTTTAATATCTTTATCAAATGTGATTAAAAAAATAAAAATATAAAAGAGAACGAGAGCGAGAGAGACTGTTGGGACATCTCGCGAGTTGAGGCCAGTTGAACTTGAACAACGTCATGGCAAACGCAGTTAATTCTGTCGTGTCATTAAAATAAATACCATTCAGCCGTCGTAGTAATCAGGGTAAATTGTCCTAGCATTGTACTTTGAAATTTGTACATTCCATTCGAACACCAACATAATCTTTATCCTAAACGTCAACGATTCAGTCAACAATATTATTTGTCGCCACCTAGTGGAATCTTTAATAAAAGAAACTGTCTGAGTGGATTGAAAAAACATTTACTGGTCAAAAACCATTGTAAAACTCCATTTGAGCTTGAATTTTGGTAAAATGTTAATTAACGTAATAACACACACACACACACAAATCATCGCTGTTGGACGGAAGCCTTGTATGTCCAAAACTGTTACTTATCAGGAAACGAAAGAAAACCTGTTTTTTCCCCAAAATAATTTCCAAGCTCTTTTAATGCTTTTCATTGGTTAAATATTTGTAAAACACATTGACAGATGTAAAGGGTGACCAATAGCATTAATTTTAGAAAAAATATGGAGATATAAAATATGGATTCTGCCTGATACATTGTTGCTGTCGAGATGGAAACCTTGTATCTCCATATTTATATTATAATAAATAATTTATTTTATAACTAAAATTAATGTATTTATTTTGACAGGTCTGCGACACAATCTTGGTCCACACCAAAGAAAGGTTCTCCTTTACCGACCACCTTGTAAGTGCCACGCTGCTACAAGGAGAGTTGTTTCAACAGCATGGCCATACATTCCCTGTTGAGGCTCTGAACATCACTGTCAGGGCATACCCTATGTTAAATAACGCGAAGCTGAAGACCGAACTGTCTCTCATTTATGAGAGTCCAGAATTCAAGGGCTGCTGTGGTGCACTGGCGCTGTACCAGGTTTTGCTGAAGTACAACCTCCAAGATACTTTTTCAGAGACTTGCTCTGTTGAACATCCTCATAACCACCCCATGACAACTGCTGAAGCTGAGAGGTGTTTCTCAACCTTAAAGAGAATCAAGACATTCCTGAGAAATGTAATGGGACAGGAACGTCTGAATGCACTGGCTATGCTTTCCATGGAAAGGGAACTAGTCAGGAACATGCCTGCTTTCAATGAGAGAGTAATTGATCACTTTGCTACTTTGAAAGAGAGAAGAGCAAAATTTCAGTATAAGTAAGCAGTGTATTAAGCGAGTAATGTGATGTAAGCAGTGTAATAATAGTGAGTATAGAAACAAACAAGGAGATGTATTGTAAGAGTCACCTTATTTTTCATTAATATTAAAGTAGTGAAGTTGCCTTTACATGCTTAAGCTGTTAATTTATCCATTGCATGGGTGGAACTTATCCTTATCAATCATCCAAACATTTGCCCCCCCTGAGAGATTTTGCAGGAGCCGCCACTGGTATTGACAGTGCCCCTCTTAGAGTCCAGTTGCACAAAACACCTGAAGTGGACGTTGCCTCCCCTGAGTTTATCATTCACAACGGCAAGGAACATACAGCTGCTAGGTGTGTCAGGTTACGTGCAATCATCCGCAGGCGATACTGGAGATGGTGGCTCGTGACTAACAACATATACCAGCGCAGAGAGTTTACAGCACCGCTAGACCCAGACGTCGCCTCTGTAAATTGTTAACCAGAGTGGCCCGGTAGGATCCAACACGTTTGAGGCGACATTCCCTTTAGTTCGTTATTCAAGCCAACACAATACCTGATATTGGGGTGGGGGGAAACATTTGGAGTGATTTAATTTACTCGAAAGTAAATCCAATCCATCTCTGTGGAACACTCAAGATTGTCTTGCCACCAGTGCCACCCAGTGGCTTTTTGGAAAACTAAAAATAAATATTTGCAGTTACGTACGTACAGCGAGGGAAAAAACGTATTTGACCCCCTGTTGATTTTGTACGTTTGCCCACTGACGAAGAAATGATCAGTCTATAATTTTAATGGTAGGTTTATTTGAACAGTGAGAGACAGAATAACAACTCATATCGACTCACATATACATACATAGACTGAACAACAACCGCCATTCGCCAGTGAAGTGTCGAACGCCCGCTGGCAGGAGGTCACGGGGCAGATCCAGATGGTACAGGTCGACTGACTGAGACGACTGGCTGATGCACTACCTGTGGCCCCGATTGTGACAACTTGCTGTGCTTTAGCCACCCGGCGCTCCGCTCGTTGTTGTGAGCGTCGCTCCTCCGCCCTCCGTTGTTGTTGGAGGGCGACTGCCTCCAACTGCCCAGTAGCGTCCTTCAGGAGCCTCCTCCACAGAGGCTGATCTTGACACGGCTGGTACCCGTCATCGGCAAGTCGACTCAGCTCCACGTCCTCCTGTACCACATTACTCCATGTCTTCTCTAGCCCGTGCCGCGAACGTTTAGCCCCCTCGATCCGGCCGAACAAAAGCTTGTTTAGGCATGCGGTGGCTGGCCATGCGGGCTACATGACTTAGGCAACGCAACCTTGCCTGCTGGAGGAGCTCACCGATGGGACTTTGTCCACACCTTTCAAGGATTTGTGAGCTCCTCACACAATGCAGCCTGGTTAAACCCAGGATGGATCGTAGGCAGGCTATCCTAAATGTTTATAACCGGCGAAGATGTACCATTAGGGGGGTCCACGTTTCACAAGCGCCTCTACACCCAAGTGTAGAGAAGGGAGGGAATGACCGTGGCCGAGAATACTTGAAGCTTCGAGCGAGTGGTAGACCAGGTAGCTTCCGCACAGTGTTACGCAACCTCTGCTGTTAAACCGGAGCCGGTCATTATTACACTGGCAAGGTATGGGAAACTCTCCACTGTCTCCACAACTGCCCCATCACCAATTGGGAGTTGTGGGGGTGGAGTGTCCGATGAAACAAAATACCCAGGCAGGTGCTTAGTTTTGGTTAGGCTGGTGATAAGGCCCCACCTTTTGGTGGCAGCACCTCGAACTCCTCTGAGTGAGCAGCAATTAGCAGATCATCGGCATACATAACGTGGTTGAGCAATAGGGAGACATCCCTTGACCAAACCCGGGCATCGATCAACCTCCCATTGTATCTGTAGCAGATGGTAATTCCTCCGAAGTACGTGGTAAAAATATATGTAAAATAATGTGGGAGCCAGACATCCCTGTTGCACCCGAAGGTGTAAAGAAAATGGCTCTGACTCATGGCCACATAGTGTTTCAAGTCTGCTTTATGTTCACGGATGCGGTCCAAGACATGTCGTTTGGTTTCTCCAATGTAACTGCTACCACAGAGGCAACTTAGTTTGTAGACGCCAGGGTACTGTATGTCTGGAACCACATCTTTTACAGACGGGACCAGATCACAGATTTTATGTACTGTGTTGAATCGGACCTGGATCTTGTGTTTAATCAGGATTTTGGAGATCTTTTTTGTGACCCCAGCAATGTAGGGTAAGGTGATGGTTTTGAAAGGCTCCTCAACAGGATCCTTCTTGATGGTTGGAGTGGTGGCTTTGCGGATTGTGTAGTCGGAGTAACCATTAGCCTTAAGAGCTTGGCGTACGTGCTTGAGTTCACTGGCAATGTGTTCCTGGTCGGAGATGCATTGGGCTCTATGGTGTAGAGTCTTGATGAGGGAATTCTTCTGGGATGGATGGTGGTGGGAATCCGGTTTTAGGTAAGCATCCGTATGGGTGGCTTTCCTGTAGACAGAGTGGCTCATTGAACCATCAGGTCTCCTTTTAATAAGGACATCCAAAAAGGGTAACTTGCCATCTTTTTCGACTTCCATGGTGAATCTGATGGCTGGGTGTATGGAATTGATGTGGTCGAGGAATTGGTCTAGAGTAGGCCGGCCATGTGGCCAGATGACAAAAGTGTCATCTACGTACCTCTTCCATAAGGTCGGGCGTAGAGTGGCATTCTCCAACCCAGCTTAAATATACGCTGTCAAGCCTGGTGGTGTTCATTCAGACGCTGTCTTTTTGACAAACCTGTTCTTCACTTCAGGACGGCTGCTTGCATTGTGGCCGAAACGTCGTGAGAATTGTGTTTTATTATGTTTTATTTTTATTATTTTATTATTTCCCTTCTACGTAACTTTAACAAAAGAACCAAGAAGATTATTATTGTAATGTTTGTCAACGAATGTGTTTAATAATAGTAAACAATGGACTTGAGATGTAAGAAGCAAGGAAATTTGGACTTACCATAGCCATGTTGAGGCCTTGTCCCTTACCTAGCCCCCCGTCCTGGCCTACATTGGCGAGGCGGCAGAGTTGGCACGTTGCCAGGCTAGGGGCTGGGCCGCTACCCCCTCCCCAGCATCAGATGAGACTAAAATGGAGCTCTATGGCATCAACTCAACTCGCCGTGTTTGGAGGAGGAGGAATGCTGCCTATGACCCCAAGAACACCATCCCCACCGTCAAACATGGAGGTGGAAACATTATGCTTTGGGGGTGTTTTTTTGCTAAGGGGGCAGGACAACTTCACCGCATCAAAGGGACGATGGACGGGGCCATATACCGTCAAATCTTGGGTGAGAACCTCCTTCCCTCAGCCAGGGAATTGAAAATGGGTCGTGGATGGGTATTCCAGCATGACAATGACCCAAAAGACACGGACAAGGCAACAAAGGAGTGGCTCAAGAAGAAGCACATTAAGGTCCTGGAGTAGCCTAGCCAGTCTCCAGACCTTAATCCCATAGAAAATCTGTGGAGGGAGCTGAAGGTTCGAGTTGCCAAACGTCAGCCTCGAAACCTTAATGACTTGGAGAAGATCTGCAAAGAGGAGTGGGACAAAATCCCTCCTGAGATGTGTGCAAACCTGGTGGCCAACTACAAGAAACGTCTGATCTCTGTGATTGCCAACAAGGGTTTTGCCACCAAGTACTAAGTCATTTTTGCAGAGGGGTCAAATACTTATTTCCCTCAATAAAATGGCAATCAATTTCTAACATTTTTGACGTGCGTTTTTCTGGATTTTTTTGTTATTATTCCGTTTCTCACTGTTCAAATAAACCTACCATTAAAATTATAGACTGATCATTTCTTTGTCAGTGGGCAAACGTACAAAATCAGCAGGGGATCAAATACTTTTTTCCCTCACTGTTGCGATCTTGATAACACACAGGCTTTTCCGCTCAGCTCTGAAATTTATTTTTCACCGATTGCTTAGAAGCACAATAATTGAAAAATTTCCTCCAAAAATGAAAAAGAAATAAACAATCGCTAACACTAAATGACTATCCACTTACCATTAAAAACAACGCATTAAATGTGAAGATGTACCACTACGCTCATTCCCTTCGTGTCCTTGCAATCAATGCTCGTAGCGATCTTGATGGCATGCGCGCAAGGAAAATGCATCACGACACAAACTTCAAAACTGCAATCGCTGCATTAACCCACACGCCCACGCTCCTTCTAAACTTGGCACGCCCCGCATCGTGCAAGGGCTATCGCAGAAGGGGCACATAACAAATGCACGCGATACGCGGCCAAAATGATCGGCAGGCCAGCGGATGAAAAAAAGTTATGGTATTGAATTCGCCCTTTAATTCCGTTAAGTATCGTGAAATCAATTAACGTAATTTCACCTCCATCACCCCCATATCTACCTGCGACTTTGCTTCGTCGTGCTCTCTCTGGCCACGTTGCAAACGGCAGCGTTATTCTGGATTTGGGGACGGTTTTTGCCGCAGTTGTTTTCACTCTCTCTCCAGTTTGACGGTTTTTGTTTCGATGGCAGTGTTCGGTCGACTCTTTTGTTTTAATATCACTGACACTGTGATTGTTTTTATTAAGACAGATTATAAAATGTGTTGTGAGCCAACTTCCAGTGGGAGACGTGGACAATTTGTTGTGATACTTCGTTCCACAGTTCTGGTCATACAAATAATTAATAATGCAACGTGTGAGACATTTAAAAAAATAGTAAACAATCAGGTTATATATAAGAATACGTTTTTCCCCTGTTATCTGGCAGGAAAACAGGTGTTACGTTGTTAAAACGCCAAACTGAAACCTTTTACAAGGAATCATGTCTGCATTAACCACAATACTTGTGATCAAAATGCAAATAAAAAACACTCTGATAATATATGCATTGTCCTGTAGACAGAATGTCCCAAAGAGCCATTGGACGTGTTCATCCTTCAGTCACAGCTCCTGCAGCAACACTGCCAGTCTCAAGCAGGTACCCAACGTTGGGTCAACATTGGCATGTGTGTATGTTGACCTTCTTTCGCACCGTACATAGACAACCGTGTTGACCTCCAATGACGTTGGACCCACTGGACCAATGTTGGCCCGACGTTGACCCACCACTGGTCCAATGATCCATGTTTACTGGGTTAAAAATTAAAGGTGATAAGGCTATATCTGCATCCTGAGTGTCGTCTTGGGGGTTTGGGGGCAGGCGGAGTATCAGCGGGCGCGGGTTGAGGTGCGTGCCGAAGTAGAAGCAGTTCCCACCGCCTCCCACAATGAAGATGTGGCTCTCATGGTCCTTTCCGTCACCACCACCACCACAGCCGCCACCGCTATCCCACCGCTCCACAGCGCTGTGTCCGTGCCGTAGCGCGGGGCTCTCCACGCCGAAATGCAGTCGCAGGAATGGCATTTTAACGGGTGCCACCCCCGAAAATAAACGGAATAAGCTTAGTGTTTGGCATAAAAATTTTTTTTAAGCCAATTTTCTTTTTAATTGTGATTTCATCACCCCCCCATGTGAAAGAACGCCTGCAGAAACAGATATCACAGAACTACCATTGAGATCCCTAGATTTGACCTCGTGCTATGCTATAGCGGCGCAACACACACACACCTGTTGTACACCTTGACAAAAGAGTTCATCACATTTCAACACCAAGTTTTTAGGTACGAGCTGGATGAAAGAAAATAATGCGAAGTTATTGAGAACGTCTTCATCCAGCGGTGGATAGATCAAGGATAATTAATGCTGATTTTGTGCCCAAAGTCTCAAATCAAATTGCCTCGCCTCTTGAACAAGAAATGGAATGACGCGTACCTTTGATGAAAGCTCTCAGCCAGCAATAGACATCTCAAATTGGCACTGCATCATTCTCCCCACATGGATAATGTTTTAACTCAGGGGCGAGGAACTTTTTTTCTGTCAAGGGCAATTTGGACATTTATAACATCACTAGAGGTAAGTACCAGGCGTTGCCTGGGCGAAAAAGGCAGACACACATGTAGTTACACACACAAATCGACTGACCCACACACACAGAGTTACACACTCATATCGACTCACATATACATACATAGACTGAACAACAACAGCCATTCGCCAGTAACTGGCGGTGACGTCACCACAACGCTTGTGCCAGGCTATGTGCACCTTGACGCCACGTGAAGTGTCGAACGCCTGCTAGCAGGTCACGGGGCAGACCCAGATGGCACAGGTCGACTGACTGAGACGACTGGCTGATGCACCACCTGTGGCCCCTACTGTAGCAACTTGCTGTGCTTTATCCACCCGGCGCTCCGCTCGTTGTTGTGAGCGTCGCTCCTCCGCCCTCTGTTGTTTTTGGAGGGCGACTGCCTCCAACTGCCCAGTAGTGTCCTTCAGGAGCCTCCTCCACAGAGGCCGATCTTGACACGGCTGGTACCAGTCACCGACAAGTCGACTCAGCTACACGTTCTCCTTGTACCACATTACTCCATGTCTTCTCTAGCCCGTGCCGCGCCCGTTTAGCCCCCTCAATCCGACCAAACAAAAGCTGTTTAGGCATGCGGTGGCCATGCGGGCTACATGACTCAGGCAACGCAGCCTTGCCTGCTGGAGGAGCTCACGGATGGGACGTTGTCCACACCTTTCAAGGATTTGTGAGCTCCTCACACAATGCTGCCTGGTTAAACCCAGGATAGATCGTAGGCAGTTTATCCTAAATGTTTCTAACCGGCGAAAACATCCCATTAGAGGGGTCCAAGTTTCGCGAGTGTAGAGAAGGGAGGAAATGACCGTGGCCGAGAATACTTGAAGCTTCGTGCGAGTGATAGACCAAGTAGCTTCCACACAATGTTACGCAACCAATGAAAAGATAATGTGGCTCGAATGATTCGGAGTGAGACCACTGCTGTTAAACCGGAGCCGGTCATTGGCACACTGGCAAGGTATGGGAAACTCTCCACTGTCTTCACAACTGACCCATCACCAATTGGGAGTTGTGGGGGTGGAGTGTCCGATGGTTCAAAATACCCAGGCAGGTGCTTAGTTTTAGTGGGGCTGATGGTAAGGCCCCACCTCTTGGTGGCAGCACCTCGAACTCCTCCTCCGAGTGAGCAGCAATTAGCAGATCATCGGCATACATAACGTGGTTGAGCAATTGGGAACCATCCCTTGACCGAACCCGGGCATCGATCAGCTTCCCATTGTATCTGTAGCAGTTGGTAATTCCTCCGAAGTACGTGGTAAAAATATATATAAAATAATGTGGGAGCCAGACATCCCTGTTGCACCCGAAGGTGTAAAGTAAATGGCTCTGACTCACGGCCACGTAGTTTGACGCGGGGCCTCTCACCATCATGAAGGTCCTTAAGGATCGTGAGCAGAGGGTCAGGGACTCCGAAAGCAAGAAAAACAACCCAGAGGCCAAGCCTACGATGGTATAATAGGCCTTTACCAGGTCAATAAAGCACACACATTGACTCAGACACACACAAGTACCAACAAACACGCAAAGAAATGGACTTACACTAACTTACATGGAGCCACGCAGACACAGCGACTAACAAACACGCACATGGACTGACACACACACACATATCGACACACAAACACATCGACTTACACACACATATATGGACTCACACACACATACACATCCAATTGAGATACACACACATGGAGTCACACACACACATATCGACGTTCACACATACAGCGACTCACACACACACATAGACTCACACACAGACATAGACTGACACACACATAGCCCTACACACATACACATATGGACTGTGACACACAGACATCTACTTTAGATACACAGACATAGATTAACACACACATATCGACTCACACACACGCATTTACTTACACACACACATCGAGTGACACACACATGTATAGACTTATACACACATGTGGACTAACACACACACATATGGACTAACACACACATACACATCGACGTACACGCACACATCGACTGACACACATAGACACACAAACGCACATTGACTTGCACACTCAGATAGAGCCATGCACACACATCGACTAACACACACACATGGACTAACACACACGCAGCAACTGACACGCACACTTGGACTTACACACACATAAACACTTTGATGTACACACAAATTGGGCGTTGTCCGTTCGAAAAAGACAGACACACACATGGACTTAAAGACACGCATGGATCTACACGCACACACATATGGACTCAAAGACACACACATCGACTCACACACACATCGACGGGCACAGCAATCCCCGATGATGGCACAGCTATCGGTATCGCAGTACTACGTGTGAGTAAATAGCGTGACGTGAGCGATGGAAAGAATAGAAATGCATTCAAGAAATAAGCAGAAATAAGTGTAAATGAAAGAGCAGCAGTATGCACAGGTAAGTTGAGAAGCGGGCTACAGTCGAAATTAAAGACTGCCAGTACGCCGACTCAATGGCATAAGCATTGCTACAGTCGACATGAAAGGCTGGCAGTACACCGAGTGAGGTAAAGAAGCAGGCAACAGATTATAGACCGGCATACACTCATAATGGTGAAAATGAAAATTAGCAGTGTAGATAATAGCTTGGCAGTGGACTGACGTTAATTGATTAGCAGGCAGCAGGCCACATCATAGAATGGCAGTAGACCGTTGCAGCGTCACAAAAGTGCAGCAAAAAAGGGAAATTTTAGCAACCTAAAAATCAAAAAAGAGTTTTGTGCACACAAGCATTATTATTGTAACATGTGCCAACTTGTTTCAAAATAGTAAACAATGAATCTGAGTTTTTATCTGCACACAAACAATAATTGTAATATCTGCCAACTTATGTGTTTCATAATAGTAAGCAATGAACGTGAGTTTTTATCTGCACACAAACATTATTATTGTAATGTTTGTCAACGAATGTGTTTAATAATAGTAAACAATGGACTTGAGTTGTTAGCGTAAGAAGCAAGGACATTTGTCCTTACCATAGCCATGTTGAGGCCTTGTCCCATGCGTAGCCCCAGTCTTGGCCTACATTGGCGAGGCGGCAGAGTTGGCACGTTGCCAGGCTAGGGGCTGGGCCGCTACCCTCCCTCCAGCATCCCCCGCCCGTGCAAGAATAATGCTATGTAAGTGTAGTGCTGAACTTCACGCGACAGCTTCTTTTCCTTCGTCAATTTATTTCACCAACATCATTTAACATTGCCCCACATGCTCTCCGCTCGCTCGCCGCGTTCCGCCAGCCTCGCTCGCTCCACGTCTCTGTCGACTCTCCTCTCTGCCTACCCCCGTCACAGTTCAGCCGCTCTCCCGCAGCTCCCCGTCACACTCCAGCTGCTTCTCTATCGGCTTCTCCGTCACACTCCAGCCACTTTCTGCTGGCCTCGCCGTCACACTCTAGCCGCTTTCTGCTGGCTTCGCCGTCACACTCTACGCTACTCTACGCGTTGCTCACTCCACTGTTACCTTGTACTTCTCCACTGCTACCTTACACTTCTCCACTGCTACCCTATACTTCTCCACTGCTACCCTATACTTCTCTACTGCTACCCTACACTTCTCCACTGCTACCCTATACTTCTCCACTGCTACCCTATACTTCTACCCCGCTTCAGCTCCAACCGTCTTCTTCCCTCCCCAGGCGCAAACTCCCATCAGCTCCAATTCCCCTGCATTTTATGCCCCCCGCTCCTAGCCCCCCCTCCACCACCTGTTGTTTTTACAGACAACGTGGCACCAGACCCCGACAACAACACCCACCAACCAATCACCGTCTTGCGTCCTTAATTACCCTCAACCCGTCTCTGGCCTACCCTTACGAGCCTTGACAACAACACCCGTCCTCACATGCCCCCACTGTACTGCGCTCGCACGTGTGTGCAATCTCCCGCGCGTGGCGCGTATTTAAACCACTACATAAGCACTACAATATTATTATCTATGGAGTCTGTAGTATAAACTGGACGCATCGTGTTGGGGGGGCGGGGGGGGCGAAGAGGACATGACACTGTGAAGAAATAGCCGCAGTGTTATGTGTGTATGTATTGCCTGTAAAACGCGTAAAAGGAAATGTTTCCCGTGAGCTCAAGCGAACGCGCATCACTTGGCAGGGTCGTCCCCCCCCCCCACGCAATTGTCGTGAGTTGGTACGGTGGATGTCGCGCATTAAGTAAATAAAAAAATTATAGAAATGACACAAATGTGTTAATTAAACTCCTTTCAAGTTTAGGGATGGGAAAACGGAATAGCCTATTCCCACCGCGGGGTTTAGGGCGTGCTGACTGGCAAATCTTTTTCCTCCGTGAAGGCCACCGTCCGAGAGCCAAATCCCCCGTAAGCACGAGCGCGCGGAGACTTTTATAGGTTACTAGCGGAAGTACCCGGCGATGCCCGGGTGAAAAATATATTTCTTAAAAACCTTACATATATACACAGATACTAAAGTATTGTCAAAGCCCAGTGGGCTTTGACAATACTCCCCACTCACGCTCACCCTCACCACTCACCCTCT
>CM025610.2:7602415-7627298 GCA_014621495.2 Entosphenus tridentatus | reverse complement strand
CGATTTAAAGCTTTCGTGACTGCAGGAATTCATCTTCTTGGTTTTTTTTTCGGTAAAGTCACGTAGAAGGGGAGTAATAAAATAAGAAACATTTTATTATTTTATTACTGTTCTGCCGGCCTCGCTCGCTCCGCGTCTCCGTCGACTCTCCTCTCCACTTCCCCCCGTCACAGTTCAGCCGCTCTCCCGCAGCTCCTCGTCACACTCCAGCCGCTTCTCTATCGGCTTCTCCGTCACACTCCAGCCACTTTCTGCTGGCCTCGCCGTCACACTCCAGCCGCTTTCTGATGGCTTCGCCGTCACACTCTACGCGTCGCTCACTCCGCTGTTACCTTGTACTTCTCCACTGCTACCCTATACTTCTCCACTGCTACCCTATACTTCTCCACTGCTACCCTATACTTCTCCACTGCTACCATATACTTCTCCACCGCTTCAGCTCCAACCGTCTTCTTCTCTCCCCAGGCACAAAATCCCATCAGCTCCAATTCCCCTGCATTTTATGCCCGACCCAATTAACTTCCAATTGATTAATCGGCATCCCTCTGACGCCCCCGCTCCTAGCCCCCTCCGCCACTTGTTGTTTTTACAGACGTGGCGCCAGACCCCGACAACAACACCCACCAACCAATCATCGTCTTGCGTTCTTAAATACCCTCAAACCCATGTCTGGCCTACCCTTCCGAGCCTTGATAACAACACCCGTCCTCACATGCCCCCACTGTACTGCGCTCGCACGTGCGTGCAATCTCCCGCACGTGGCGCATATTTAAACCACTATATAAGCACTACAATATTATTATCTACAGAGTCTGTAGTATAAACTGGACGCATCGTGTTGGGGGGGGGGCGAAGAGGACATGACATTGTGAAGAAATATCCGCAGCGTTATGTGTGTATGTATTGCCTGTAAAACGCGTAAAAGGAAATGTCCCCCGTGAGCTCGAGCGAACGCGCATCACTTGGCAGGGTCCGCCCCCCCACGCAATTGTCGTGAGTTGGTACGGCCGATGTCACGCAATAAATAAATAAATAATAATAAAAACGGCACAAATGTTCGCTTGCCAATCTTCAGCTCGCCACGTTGGCACAAAACAAAGAACGCCATCAGGGTGGTATCTTGTAGAGCCAGGGCCTGTTGTTGGACATTTCCTTCGGTGAAATAGATGCATTGACCATTTTCGAGGTGAACTGCCGAATGGATGACTGTGGGGGAACACTCATGGATGAGGAAGCCAAGAATTCTCCAAATGGCCTCATAGCTGCTGATGTATCTTCCTTGGACAACATGTTTAACCTCATCCACACTTTCCCCCTCTGTTTTGTAAGGCAAAGACAGCAAATGTCAGAGCCTTTGTTGATGTATTGGCAAAATATTTGAAGACTTTCACAAAGTTGCAGAATTCCACTTTAAAGTGTGCCTCGAAGATCTTGCACAGAAGAGGGCAGTAGGGAATGATCCACTGGTTGTGAATCTTCATTTGAGAGTTAGTGGCAGGTCTGAGCGTTGTTTCAAATCTACCATGCTCAGTATTTCTGCGACGATATAGAGGATAGCCATCATGGCCCGACTGAGTGTCTTTCAAGAAGTTTCATGAATACTTATTGGTACACTGCGGTCTTGCATACATGGCGAATTTGGATTGAACTGCCCACATGGGCCATGGACCATTTTCTTGCAGACCACAAAAAAAGGGCAGGGTCTTGATAGGGGTCAGGTAGCTCAGCACTGATAAATGTGTCAATGTCACTTGCATGACTTTTTTCCCTCATCCATAGCAAAATGTGAGCATGAGGAAGACGAAATTTTGGCACTCAATGGTGTGAATGTTACTGCTTGTTCTTTTTCAAAGACACCTGCTTCATTAGTCGTAATAAGCATCATGAGGTCATAAACTTTGAGTTTAAGGACCCTTGCTAAGATGTCATGTGTGTTTGTTTGGTTGGATAAAGCTCAACCTGAATCTCCTTCCATTTCGGATTGCAAGTGAAGGTGATAAAGAGATGGGGCCTGCCATATTGGCTGATGTACATCATGGCATCCTGAGTCTTGTCATGTATGTATCTTGGTCCAGCTGTGAAGGATGAAGGCAAAAAAACTAATCTGGCCACATTCTGAGCGTTTGCATCTCCATCGGCATTGATAGCGTCCCAGAGATGAGCGTACTATTCAATACGCAGGCGTTTTAGATTCAGTTGAATGGAAAGAAGGCACTCACTCTCAATTTTGGCATACTCATCGACAACATACTGGTGAAAGAGGTTGGCGCACCGTAATATGTGGTTTCCTCCTCTGTCCATGATCATGAAGGAATGGAAGTCTTTAGAGGAGACAGTTTTGTGAGGATGTCTTCGTCCTGTAGCTTTGATAATTTGAGGAATCTGGACGTGGTACCCATCTTGGCCTTGCGACAGTAAAATGTGGTATTGTAGGGCATCATATGCTCTGTTTGTCTCAGGAAATCGTTTGATGGTGTTGTCTTGATATTTAAGCACAATGTCTCTCTTACCATGTTCCTCACCCACCGTAAAAACAGCAACCTCAACAAAAGTTGGGGCATCGAAGCCCGCTGCGTGCTCCCCGCTTGGGTCGAAAGAAAAGGTGCAGTACACCAAATGTAAAATGGTTGATTTGCCCACAAATGTAACAAAATGATGGACGAAATAAAATCGGCTGTAGCTAAGAAAGTCCAACGTATTTAGCAGTATAACATAAACATGAGCATCGCAGTACTACATATCAGTAAATAGCGTGAGGTGAGCAAACCAAACAATAGAAATGCATTGAAGATAGAAGCTAGAATAAGTCTACATTATAGAGCAGCAGTACGCACACTTAAGTTAATAAGCAGGCTACAGTCTAGATTATAGACTGGCAGTATGCTGACTCAATGACCTAAGCATTGCTAGAGTCGACATAATATGCTGGCAATATGGTCAGCAGCTTAAAAAGCAGGATACAGTCTACATGAACGACTGGCAGTACACTGAGCGAGGTAAAGAAGCAGGCAACAGATTATAGACTGGCATACACTCACCCTGGCCAGTAGCAATGTTTACAGTGTAGATAATAGACTGCCAGTGCACTGACTTTAATTAATAAGCAGGCAACAGGCCACATGACAGACTGCCAGTAGACTGGCGCAGCTTCATTAAAACACATTCATATTTTAATATTTTGCAACTTAATATAGAAATATTAGAATATTTCCAAACTTATTTTAATAATAATAGTTTGCTATGTACGTGAGTTTAGTGAAAGAAGCATGAAATTGAAATATTAGTTGTCTGCACACAAACACTATTAATGTAATATGCAGGTGTCAACACACAAACATTATTAATGTATTATTTGCAAAGTATATTTTTTGTACACACATATGGACTCATGCAAACACACACGGACAAACACACACACACGCTAACATCGTCGCAGACACGCACATGGACTCACACGCACACAAGGACTTAGAAGCAATAAATATTAATATTCGTTGTCTGCACACAAACATGATTAGTGTAATATTTGCAAGGTGATAATTCAAATAATAGGTTTTTATAAACGTGAGTTTAATGTAATATTAGCAAGGTGATTATATTAAAATAATAGGTTTCTATGTACATGAGTTTAGCGAAAGAACCAAGAAAAAAGTACTTAAAATTGCCACGGTGAGGCCTAGTCCCGTGCAGAGCCCCCGGCCTCGCCTAGATTGTCCAGCCGGCCGAGGTGGCACCTTGCAGGCTGGGGGCTGGGCTGCTATCCCCGCCCCCCACCATCCCTCCGCCCACGCTAGAATAATACTATGTAAGCGCTATAATATGAATATCTACGGAATCTATAGTAGTAAGTGCACACATTAGGGTGGGAGGGGGGGGACATGAAACTTTGAAGAATTTACCTCAGCATTTGTTTGCATTATGAAGGCGAAAGAGAAATCGCCCCCCTCCACCGATGACGCGTGTGCGTGGCCAGGGGCAATTCCCGGGCGGGCGAGTGGCGCAAAAAAGAATTAAATAAAGATACATCGCACAAAATCGCTAATTAAACTAATTTACGAGGCTTACGGCGTGGTACCTGGCTATATTTTTTTACGTAATCCCACCGTTTGCGAGCCAAATCCCTCGCCAGCCCGCGTCCACACAGACAGATAGACAAAACAATACTTTTATAGGTTAGATATATATTTTACCAGGTAAGGCCCACTGAGCCACAGCTCTTTTTCAGAAGCAACCTGGCCACCAGAAACGATGGCTCAACGAATATAGCAGCCAAATACTCTAAACACATGTTGATTCTAAATGTGGAGCGACAAACCGGAAGACCTGGAGAAAAATCTACGTGACCACAGGGAGAACATGCAAACTCTTTATATACAGGCATCATCAGAATCAGGATCACACCACAACCTCCTTTATACAGGCGAGGTAGTTAACATCTCGCCACCATGGTGCCCTGGTAATAACCCGGGCGGCTGCTGGATTCGAACCGCAAACCTCTGCAACAAGTGGAAAACGCGCTACTGCTAGGCCACTATGTCATCACCTCAAATTATTATTATTATTGTCTTCTTTGCCAGCCTTAGAGGTGCTCATTAACAGCACTTTTCCCTCACAACTTGTGACGCAAATTGTCCTTATTCATATTTTCACTTTGCTTCCGTACATTTTTAACTCACCGTGTCAACATTGTACTCTTGTGTGCTCCCGGTGAACAGGTCTACAATGGCCAGTGCTGGCGGGTATGCGGAGTGGATGCCCACACTGCCCACCAACACCAGCTGCTTCTCCTCCACGACGTGCGCCGTGTGCGAGTAGCTGTAACAAAACCGTGCGAGGCAAAAATCACACACGGGACACAAGAAACAATAAACACAGCCCTCATCTTGAAATGGAAATGGTTGCAGTTTTCTGTTACAAAACGCCACACAACCTTCCGTGGAATGCAGGGGAGGAGCAACAGCATCAGTGGTGGGAGAGCATGATGTGGTCAATAATCACACTAATTTACAGCCCTTTGTCAATCCACTGCTGGAAAATAGGCCTCCCGTCAGAACATTGGCCAAGGAGGTTTTTTGTTTTAACCATACTTTACCACCCTGGTCAGCGTAAGTTGACATGTGGAAGAACCATATATTAATCGCCACTGATGTTGGATGTGGCGAGGAATATCGATATCAGGTCAGCGGGTTTATAGAGCATTTTAAACCAGGTGTACAATGTTTTGCCCGCGTGAAAGCCATCCAACGAATGGATGAACCGGTCACATTGTGAGGTGCGTGCAGTGGCATCGAGTGTGCAGGCGGTGGAACTGCACTGGTGTCCACAGTGCCAGAGGGGTCCAGGCACCGTGCAAAGAGAGCATGTGCCAGCTGCTGCATGCCACTCTGCGCAGGTGCCATTGTGGTGCTCACCGCGGCTTGATCGGATGGCGCAGAGGCAGCTGCCGCCACGTGAAGCCCTCATGCTATGCCGCTGGAGACAGGAGGTGGACGCAGCCCAACGGAATGAGCGTCGCGCCCAGCCCGCCCGCCACCACCGCCCCCTCTCTGAAGCCGCACGCCACGTGCGAGTGTCGGCCCTCGAGCCGGCTCCCTGACACGGGCAGCTTCACACATTGGCGCACACACGCACACAGGCAAAGATCCCCCACAGAGCTTTTAACAAGACCGTTGGGACGAGTGCTGATAGCGAGCACCTATTAAGGCCGGCACCGCACACGAAGGGGGGTGGGCGGCGAGCACCACGTTCTGCTGCCTTTGATACCCCAGTGCTGATGTTTATGCACCGTAACAGGTACTCATTTAAGGTCGAGTCAACCTCGGGGAGGCCCAGGACAATTCGTCACTGATGTGCCGCACTATGTTCCGATGTCTGTGTGCCTCGTCTTCACCGACATGTATTGACCGGTGTAGTGAAGTATGGTCAATTAACCTCTGCGACCCGCAGGACAGAGGGAGGGCCCTCATCCAGTACTGGAATGACGCAAGGGCTGTACCCATGCCTGTTGTACATTGTCAAGAGTGGCACTTTTTTCAAAGTGTGTAATCATTTAGTGGCCTAATGGGCTGCGATGTAAAGAGTTCCCCTCCCCCCCTGGCTTTGCTCACCTGAGTCCAGGTGAATGCCTCTAGATCCAGGAAGTGCCAGTCACTGAGAACCAGGTGCTGGGTGTCCCTCCCTCCGTAGACAAACAGGAAGCGTCTCCCTGACGGACAAGACAGTCGTGCACTCACAGCTCAACCCGAACAAATTATCCTTGATGTTAACAACAAACGATGAGCTGACAGCTGTGTCAAGTACGAGCACCATTAAGATGGTCACTGCATCGCGTGCTTTTGGATCTGCTTCTGCGGCAATCCGGAACACTCTTCCTTCCGATATTAGGAAGCTACTGGAACTATGCACCTTTAAATCATCTAGATTTGAAAACTCATTTATTTAAAACTGCTTATTGCATTTATTTTGTTGTCCTTCCCCCGCACCCGCAATTACCATACGGTGCTAAAGAAGTTCAACATACATACAAAGTGGCCGAACTTACATCTTTCAAATCCGAAGAGAGACAAAGTCACCGGAGCGGAGAGGATCCCTCGCTCCCTCACCTCGGCAGCTCACCACGCAGGCCGCGTACCTCCAGCGTGGAGAGGGGGCCGCACCTATGCATGGCACCTCGGAGAGCGCGAGTGATGGCGAGGCGTTGCCCGTACCGCCCCCGAGGCGTGCCAGCCACACGTCTGCGCAGGGCCTGGCGGGCGAGTGCCGCCCCCCGAACAGCATGGCCTCGTGGGCCGAAGTGGCCGTCAGCGAACGGTACATGCGTCCATCTGCACGTGGCGGTGGGACGGAAAAAAATACGCCGTGAATTATTAAGCACAAGCAACGATGCCTCATCAGGTACGGGTGCTGATGCCGCAGTCATGGGAACAGAGGCAGAATGCATGTTTTGATGGAAGGGCAATTTTACAGGTAGGAACAATGTTCCACACTGCCCACCAGGGATTAATTGTCTGTCTGTCTGACTGTCTGTTTGTCTGTCTGTCGTGCATAAATAAATATATAATACACACAGCTCTTTTATTGGTGGAGACCTTACAAACAGCTTTTTGATTGGTGGAGACCTACTGCCGGGTACGGAGAGGGGAGGTGCCTAAGGGAGGAGGGTCAGGGGAGGGGCCTAAGGAAGGGGGGAGTCATGAAAGGGGCCTGACGGGGGGGCTCAGAGGAGGGGCCTAAGGGAGGGGGGGTCAGGTGGAGGGGCCTAAGGATATCGGGGGTTGGTCAGGGGAGGGGCCTAAGGGAGGGGGGTAATGGGAGGGGCCTAAGCAAGGGGAGGGGGCTGGGTGGGTCACCCCGTGGTGCCCTTATAAAACTCAACGTTTAACCTACACACTACACTATACACGACACGATACACTACACTTATACAGGTAGTAACAGCTTCCACACTGCCCACCAGGTATGAGTTGTCTGGCTGTCGTGCACGAATGCGCTGTCCAACCATGTTCCTACCTGCCCACTCCGAAGGAACGTGTTTCTGCATATCTCTTGAATAACAATACACCCCACTCGTGCATGCTGGCACGTGTGTTAATTCCACGTTCCTTTTGCAGGAAAACCACTGTTGACCACTGTTCAATTCGCGCAAAGTGGTACGGATTTTTATTGACCCTGGATAGATGATAAAGTGAGTAAAATGTAATGACATTCGGGTGGAGCGCCGGTGTAGTGGTTCACATATTAACCCGGCAACCTGAGTTTGATTCCTGGTCACAGCTAACATCAGTGGTGAGTGACATCAAAACCTGGGCCTCCTCTTCACCAAACGGCATGATCAAGCATCCCATATTACCGACGCGGTACGGGGGAGCCTTTCCTCATCACGCTGTCACTCTGTCTTCATCCAGCTGTCGGATTGACAAAGGGTCGTTAAAGACAATAACCAACAATCACAGCTCACCCCACTTGGGTCCAAAGTCTTTGGTCACCACCGCGCCGCCCTCCGCCCTCACAAATCCGGGCAGCACCAGAGGCCAGACCCCGGTGAGACGCCCGTGCCGCCCATGCCGGGGCCCGAACCCACCTAGTGTAAGCAGGGTGGCCCGGCCGGCGGGCAGCCCCAGCGTGCAGGAGTGGTGGCCGTAGCTGGGTGGGAGGGCGAGGGCTGCCTCGCACGGAGACAGCGACAGCACGGGTAGCTCACGCTCCTCCTCACTGTTGACAAAGCCTGATGATGCTGAGGGAGAAGAGGAGAACTGACGGAGAGGGAGACGGGGGTCAGGGGTCACCGTGCACATGCATGAGGAGGGCCCCGGCTTCATACCGCACTGCCGCCGGTGGCTAATGCTCGATAAGTCCGTGGGAGGATTATCCAAGTCGTGGGTGGACCGTGCTTACACTGGTTCAATACTCGTGAGCTATTCCGCACATGTTGCGAGTCGGTGAATCAGCACTCCATGCGAACACAAACATGTTGGCCAGAAAACCGACTCATTTGAGAAGCAATAATCGCAGACGACACATTCTACGTCTTCACCCGACTCCAAGAAGGGAACAAGAGAAATATGTTTTCATTGTCTAGTTTACGCTTGTTTTGCCTTATCCAAAAGTTTAGGTTTTGTCTGGGCCACCCTTCTCTATCTTTACCTCAGACAATAAAAATTGGCTGTGCCACAATTTTTCCCTTCTGTGGTCTCAGACTACATGTACTATTTATTTTTTATGGATGCCAATAAATATTTTACTATTACAGTATGGAACAATAGCTTTGTAAGTATAGCAATTATAGTGGTGCAACGTGTTATCGTGATTATATATCTATGTACTGAATGTATTTATTCAGGAATGCACTCGTGAGACAACTTAACATCTGCTTAAGTTGGTTAACAAAGAGGGCTTGCACAGTCATGGATAAATACGATCGCAGACAAGAGCAATTTCACCATGTTTCAGCCAAGCGCTGGGAAAGCCACGCGACCTCAGGTCATGGCCCATGTCCACCGGCTGGATGTAAGGAGCTACCTGCCGGCGGGGGCAGAACGGGCTCTGAGCTCAACCTTCCTTTGGAGGCGACCAGGATGAAATAATGAGAGCATTTCAAATGCCACTCCTGAAAAACAAAGAGGTTTTTTTTTCACCAAGCAGGAAATCAGGGGTCACGTGGGCTGAGTGGCTCGGGGCGCTGAGACCCCCGGCAGAGCGACGAGGATACATTTTTTCTAAATTGCAGGAAACGGTCGCTTGGTAAATCGCTGAATAAACTACCGGGAGGTAAAGGACCGCCTTTTTTGGGGTGAATTCGAGACTTCATGTTTTACCTCAATTTCATAAATGGTTCAGAGTTGTGAGTTGATACAATAACTTATTTTTTTGTCGGTCAAATTTTTCACTCTTGCGGGCATCGGTTCTCAAATGTTGTTGTCGTGCTTGCAGGGTTGTGTTCCGTTCGACGTAACGTACCATGAGCGTATCATTTGCATAACCCTGCCAACAACTGATTTTTACACATGCCAATCAGTGCAATCACCGGTGTCTATTAGTCCTCTACCAAGCAGCAGGTCCGTGACGAAGACTTCCTCCATCTTCCCCCCGTTATTCCCCCACAACTCCCTCTACTCCCTTACTTAAGTTATTCTTCCCTTACCTTCCCCTCCCCACATAAAATTACACACACCCCGCTCGCGGTCCCCACTCGGTGCGGCAGCAGCGAGCCTCAATCTCCCCCCTCCTCTAAACTCAGGAGCGCAGCTTCGGGATTTATGCCCGTGCAGTTTCTGTACCCTCCTCACCCTTCATGTCGTGGTTTGTGCTCTGTACCGGGCTCTTACTTAAATATAAAAACATTAAAAACTAAATAAATTCCTCCTTCCTCTTCAATCGTGAGCGTTCTTCTTTATTCCACAATGCCCCATCTGCTCCGACTGCCTTCAAGTCCGCCAAGCAGAATTTATATATTTTTCCTCCTCTGCCCCTTGCCCACCATCCCTTCCTTACAGAACCTCCACCCTCGCGCGCTCCTCCACGGGCAGCACGTTCAGGTAAAACTCGTTCATGTCCACGCTCTCACACCTCTCCCAGCCCTACGCAGGGGAGACACGACGGCAGGAGACGGCGTCGTCCAGACCACGCACGAACCATCGTTTTTGTGGGATGCCTGTGCAAATTTACCACCCTTCGGCAGTATTAACGATATTATCCCTCTCCAATAAAGCATACTCCAAAGCTCGGCTAAGAGCAATTACATTGGAAGTCATTACGTCTATTTCCGGAAGTATTAAGGACACTAATGGGTTCAAAGAGATTTCTCTCGAGGGAAGGTAACGTATATGCCGCGCTAAGGTCAATATTTGTTAACTGCTCTCTGTAAAGCCCGCTTTTGAGCATCAAGTGGACAAATTATGACCAGTTAACTGGTGTTGAACTTGAAATTACACACACGCTAGGATGGACCTGAAACTCTACTAAAGACACTTTTGAATGCCCTATAAAATTACGTGGACAAAATCCATCAAATCTTTAGCCAGATTCATGGTTTGACAAAAAATCGAATTGTGTGATTTCTTGCAGAGAAACAAACAGATCTGCAAAACGACGCAAATGTCTCCTTTATATCCACTGATCGTCAAAAGAAATGTCTCATCCATTCACATGTAATTAATAACAACAATGCAATTCATAACACGCGCAATATTTTACGTGTATAAATGACGGTGACTAAGGCTCAGAGACAATTTCAGTGTTACTCGAAAGCCAGGCGAGAGGGGTTGGTGCCTTTAAGCATCTCTTAAAAATCCATGCAGAATGAGTCCAATAAGAATGACAAGTTCACTTAGCGCGTGCAGGTTATTATATAGCATAGTATAGTCTCTCCCCCCACTTGCATTTTCTTCCTTTCCTCCCCTAAAAATACCACGTTCAAAACCGTTACCTCTACATGAGTGGGGCTGTGCACCCAACCACGTTCCCTCCCCTTTCCCCTATCCCTTGTGCTTCCTTCAATATATATTTTTAATGTATGTACAAAAAAAAAGTCCATGCAGATTTAACGCTGCTGAAAATGTGCAGTGGGAATGGCGTTCCAAATGGTGGGGGCTGCCACTGAGAAACGATATCTGGACAACCTCCACCGCCCCCCCCACCACTGGCCAGCCACCCTCCCTGTCTACCCTGTGACCCTTGCGAGTTGCCGTAGAGCTGATAGTGACACCTGGCTCAGGTATCGCGCGTGCAAACCTATGGCCATATCACCCAAAATGCACCCAACCGCGTCACATCTCAGAAGCTGTCCACAGGATTTACCTGGATAGTGGTTGGTTAGTGCGGTTCTGGCTCTATGTAAGTGTGCGCGTATGGATTTTGGATCCATGTGAGTGTGGATTTTAATATCTGTGAATGATTGCTAACTCTTGTGTGTACGAGTGTGGTTCTGGATATGTGCACGAGCGTGGATTCTGGATATGTGTGTGAGCGTAGATTCTAGATCAATTAACGGTGGCTCAAACTGTGTGCATGTGAACATGGATTCTGGATCTGTATGCGAGCGTGGATTCTGGATTTGTATGTGACAGCGCGGATTCCGGATCTGCACGTGTGTTAGCGTGGATCCTGGATCTGTGGCCGCACCTATTTGCGTCGACGTAGGTGAGCACACACTCAGAGAGGAGCAGAGTGGGGGCGGCCGGGTCGAAGCCGGTGCCCACCAGCGACTCCTCCAGCTCTCGCAGCCGTGTCACGTCCACGCCTAGAAGGCAGTAGTCGGCGCTGCTCACGCACAGGCCTCGCCAGACCGGGGGGGGGGGGGACATATTAAACCCTCACTACCACCGCGGTGTAACGGCCGAACATACTCGACTTGCAATCCAGAAGTCGCTGGTTCCGTCTTGCGGTGTACCAATTGAAACGATGGCCAAGTTTTTGAAATGCCCCCCCCGACTCAGTCCACCCAGAAGTATAAATGGGCACAGCACAGTTAGTCGATTGGCAAGTTTTAAGTTTGTTTTGTTAACCAGGTGTCAACTCAAGAGACGAGGACAGTGTCATCTCAAAAAGTGACCTGGGCGAGTAAGGGGCAATGATTGCTACGTATAATCCCGAGTTATTTATTGTGTAATTTTCAAATTTGGGCCCCGACACCCACACATAATGGCCTACTCTTGCAAATGACGTCGCGCGATCTTTAACGTCCACAGTGAAGTAGACGGTGTCTAGTATTATCATGGTTAATACACCCACGGTATTAAAACACCCACAGTATTAATACACCCACAGTATAAATACACCGAGACTATTAATCAGGGTGGCTGATGGATTCGAACCGGGAACCTCTGCAACAAGTGGCAAAAGTGCTATAGCTAGGGCTATTTCACCACCCATGGTGGGGTAGAGTGTGGGTATTCCCACCTCTTCAAAGACATCTTGCATTTCTGTGAGGTCCTGGGGGAGGGGAAATCCTTCAGCCAGGAAAACGTGGGACAAAGTGGGGATAACCCTGCTGAGGCTGCGGTGCCTCAAATATTGGAGGAGAAAGTCACCCCCTGTGAGTGGGTGGCTGAGGTGCCATCTGTTGAGGAAGTACTGAAGGCGATCCAGAGTCTGTGACCAGGAAATGCACCGAGCAGAGATCATATCCCAAGCAAAATGCTGAGGGAGGGTGGCGTTTGTGCACAGACTGCCCTACATGACATCATAACAACAGTCTAGACCACTGGACGGGTTCTGCAAGATTGGAAGGATGCCCTGGTGGTCCCCCTCTTTAAGAAGGGGGACCGCACAAACTAACAACTATAGGGGCATCTCCCTCCTCAGTGTGCCAGGAAAGGTCCTGATAAGGATTATTCAACATTGCCTTACAAGGCACGCTGAGGAGGCTTGCGGAGCCCCAATGTGGTTTCAGGAAAGGGCGGTCCTGTACTGATGCCATATTTTCTGTCCGTCTGCTACAGCAGAGGTGTAGCGAATTCCAACAAGACCTACATCTCAGCTTTATTGACCTGGTCAAGGCCGATGATACCATCAGTAGGCCTGGGCTCTGGGTTGTTCTTCATGCTTTCGGAGTCCCTGACCCTCTGCTCATGATCATTAAGGACCTTCATGATGGTGAGCGGGACCAGGTAAAACTACGTGGCAGGGAGTCGAAGTCATTCTCTGTTCACCTTGGGGTGCGACAGGGATGTCCTCTGACTCCCACATATTTTTCGACCACGTGGTCCGTGAAGCCTTTGATGGCTGTACCAGAGGAATTTCCATCTGGTACAGATACAATGGGAGGCTGATTGATGCCCGGGTGCGGTCAAGGATGGCTCCCTATTTGTCAACAATGTTACATATGCCGATGATCTGGTAATTGCCGCTCACTCAGAGGAGGAGTTGGAGGCACTGCTGCTGAACCTGGAGCTTGCCACCAAGAGGTGGGGCCTTACCATCAACCCCACCAAAACTAAGCACCTGCCTGGGTATTTTGTACCATCGGACACTCCACCCCCACAACTTCCAATTGGTGGTAGGGCAGTTGTGGAGAGAATGGAGAGTTTCCCATACCTGGTACTTCCCGCTAGTTGCATATAATTTGCAAATTATTTGCATAAACGGTACATTACTGTTACTCATAAATGTGATCGATTGCGAGTATCGTGAGACGAAGAATCCATGTACTTTCTCAATGGCTATGTGTCTCCTTGTCACTACTGGTCATGTCACGACTATTACCACTCATGGTATGTACAGCTCTTTGGCAATACACTGCTGAATGAAGGCCTCTCCATGGCGTGTTGGCCGTTGGGGTTGTTTAACCATATTTCACCATGCTGGCCAGTACAGGGTGTTGAAGGGGGAAGAGTGTAGGATAACTCCAACATTTTGCCCAGTATCAGGGGTTCCAACAAATCGGGTTCCGTCTCTGGATATGCGGCCATTGCTAACTCGATCACCGCGCCCCTGAATGCCACCGGCGACTTTTCGGGTGCCCGTGTCCGCTGCACAAACCTACGGTGTGCATCGTCAGGAGGCTCGTATGCCTCCGCCATTTCCTCAAAGACCCCCTGAAGTGTCGTCTTCTTCTCGGCTTTAATGGAGCGGAAGAAACGGACGGACTCGTCGTCAAGAAGCGTTGGCAAAACCTCCAAAGCCTCCGCATCAGTCCACTTAGCGGACCGTACCGCCGCTTGGAACCGGCAGGCGAAAGCGCTCCAATCTCCCCCAATGGAGAACTCCTTCACAGTCGTAAGACGCTGACTTCGGGTCCCCCCGCCGCCTTCAATCGGCGATGATGTCACTTGCGGCAGCGAGGAGACAGCGTGATACTGCAACGTGTTCAAAATGGCGGCTCCCCGTTGTTCGTCTCCGACCACACCCGAGATGGCGTCTTCCCACGTCGGAGGCGGCAAGATGGCGTTTTCCCGCGTCGGAGGCGGCAAGATGGCGTCTTCCCGCCGTCCTTCCCCGACCACGCCCAAAATGGTGACTCCGTGCCGCGTGGTGGAGAGGGCTGGAACCGACGACGAAGCCCCACTTGGCTGCCCTCTTGTCGGGCTCCCCGGACTCGTCGCGGGCGTCACCAGGGTGCAAATCTGAGTTAAAACAGCCTTCAGCGACTCCAGTTGTGCCGCCACGTGTCGCCACCCTCCCTCGATGCCCATCCCCGAAGACGGTCCCGCAGCGCCGTCGACATCTTGCACTCTCAGCACGTCGCCCGTTCCCGTCTTGCCTCCGCCTTCCATTGTTGGTAGCGCCACCGCCGGAAAAGGGTCGTCGTCTTTGTCAGAAGATGGCGCAGAAGATGGTGCAGGTATGGCCCTCTTCCAGAGCTGTTTCGACATGTCTCACTTCTGACACCAGTGTAATAAAGGACTTCCAGGCGATGTCGTTCTCTGTGTCCTTTATTGGGTTCTTGCTC
Source organism: Entosphenus tridentatus (assembly GCA_014621495.2). NCBI lineage: Eukaryota > Metazoa > Chordata > Hyperoartia > Petromyzontiformes > Petromyzontidae > Entosphenus > Entosphenus tridentatus. Next base: position 7,612,411 of record CM025610.2, on the reverse strand, counting down.
ACACCCTGCGATGTCTCCGTCCGACCCGCACCTGTTCCTCCTCGCGCCTCCGCACTCCACGTTGTCTCCCACTCGTTCTCTCTCTGCAGCCACACCGCTGCCCGTGTGCTCCCGCACACTCCGCAGCCGCCCTGCTGCTCCCCGTTACTCCGCAACAACAGCAGCCACTCCGCTGCCCCGTGCGCTCTCTGCGCACTCTGAAGTCTCCCCGCTGCTCGACGCGCACCGCTGGCCGACGGTGCCGTGCCTCCTCTCTCTCTCTCTATCTCCCCACTCACCGCGAGCACTCCGCGTGGCCTCTCTCTTCTTAATTCCGACTTCACTCCCGATCCCCTTCTGGTTCTCCCCTTATATCCTCCCCCTCACGTGACCCAGACTCCGCCCATCCTCACGTGACCCTGACTCCGCTCATACTCACGTGACCCTGTCTTTGCTCGCATTACACTTGTACGCGTACACAGGCTGGCAAGGTGAGAGGGACTGGCAAGGTGAGCGGAGCTGGCAAGGTGAGAGGGACTGGCAAGGTGAGAGGGGCTGGCAAGGTGAGAGGGGCTGGCAAGGTGAGAGGAGCTGGCAAGGTGCGAGGGGCTGGCAAGGTGAGAGGAGCTGGCAAGGTGAGAGGGACTGGCAAGGTGAGAGGGACTGGCAAGGTGAGCGGAGCTGGCAAGGTGAGAGGGGCTGGCAAGGTGAGTGGGGCTGGCAAGGTGAGTGGGGCTGGCAAGGTGATTGGAGCTGGCAAGGTGAGTGGGGCTGGCAAGGTGAGTGGGGCTGGCAAGGTGAGTGGGGCTGGCAAGGTGAGTGGGGCTGGCAAGGTGAGTGGAGCTGGCAAGGTGAGTGGTGCTGGCAAGGTGAGTGGAGCTGGCAAGGTGAGTGGAGCTGGTAAGGTGAGTGGAGCTGGCAAGGTGAGTAGAGCTGGCAAGGTGAGTGGAGCTGGCAAGGTGAGAGGGGCTGGCAAGGTGGGTGGGGCTGGCAAGGTGAGTGGTGCTGGCAAGGTGAGTGGAGCTGGTAAGGTGAGTGGAGCTGGCAAGGTGAGTGGAGCTGGCAAGGTGAGAGGGACTGGCAAGATGAGTGGAGCTGGCAAGGTGAGAGGGACTGGCAAGGTGAGTGGAGCTGGCAGGTGAGAGGGGCTGGCAAGGTGAGTGGGGCTGGCAAGATGAGTGGAGCTGGCAAGGTGGGTGCAAATGCACGATTTAGTCATCCAACCATTCAATTTCAGCCGTTTGCAAATCCACTGCAGGATGGAAGTCTCGCCACGCCGTATCGTTCATCGTTGGCATTGGTTTGGGCCATGCTTTACCACAACCTATCACCAATCGTTGCCGCAGCTAATCCGCATTGGCTTTTTGTGGGGCGGCACGGGAATGATGGTGCCGACTGTATAGGTTGGGATGAGGCGTCAGGCTGCAGTGAAGATGTTAGGAGCGGAGAAGCACGACACAGTAGTGGATTTCGCGACACTGGCCTCCCACCGAGTTTTGTGTCTTCTGGTCTGGCATACTTTGCGAAGTTAGAACATGTGCACGATACTTTTTTGGGGATTTTTTTAGCTTTTTACATTTGCACCACGCATCTCTAGCATTTGTTAAATGACGAAACGCCCCTTCTGTCCCGCGCGAACATAGTGCATGCTGCAAGAGTTGGGCGAATGGCGAGGACAAAACAATGCAAACGGGACGATGAAAAACGTGACTCGATTCTTGAATCGAACCTCGCGACCTCCGAATCGTCGTGGTCGGTTGAGTCATCACGAGTTGAACCCGTGGGTCAATTCTAGATTTGAAGCTTTCGTGACTGCAATGATTCATACTCTTAGGTTTTTCGGTAAAGTCACGTAGGAAAAAAATAATATAAAAAATAATATAAATGAAATATTTTATTAAAATAGAAATAATAGAAATGAAATAATATTTTATTAAAATAAAATAATATTTTATTTCTATTATTATTTATATTAAAAATATTTTTTTACCTACGTGACTTTACCGTGGGTCAATATTGGTTGGCTTCATTATCGCGTTCGCTCACTCGGGCTGGGTTACATACTTACATCGTCTCGCGCTGCTCTTGCTTGGGGACACTTTGCGCAAAGGAGTCTTGTTGACAATGACGATAAAAAGACAAAACGTGCCGACGATCGCGACCAACTGACGACGCTGCTTGCAAAGAACCGAGAAACTGACGACGTTGCTGACGATCGCAACTAAGTTGATCACCAGTCGACCGCGTGACACGGACGAGCAGCTGAGTAAAAGGATGCGCACGACGCGTCGTCCGCCGTCGACCATACCGAGGTGCGCTCGTGCCGCATGGTGGACCTCAAAGGGAGCGGCTGACACGCGGCATTAACGATCGAGGGGGTGGTCGATTAAACGCAAACTCTTCCTCCCTTCTCCTTTTATCCTCATTAGGAAAGGGGCGGCGAGCCGGGAGGCGGAGAGTGGGGTGGGTGTCCAAGTGGAGTGAACCCGTTCGGGTCAGAGGTTGTCATCACGCCGGCCTCGGGGGCAGCAGCAGCAGCAGCAACAAGCCAAGCTTCTCTAATGTCCATGGGTGATGATGATGATGGAAGTCTTCTCTGGCAGGGGGCAGCCTAGACCGGGAGAAGGGCGGAACTTGGACACGGCCCTCGACTGCATTGCCCGTGGGAGGGAAATATGCGTTCATTTGGCTTCAGTCTACCGAGGATTCTTGTTCGTGGCGATATGTTTCAGCCAAATGTCAAGGTCTGCTAGCTACGGCGACAGGGCTTTCAGGAAATGGTGGAATTCTACTCAGCAGCCTCCGTTGATGGTGCCCAGATGACAGTCTGGTTTGGGTTGCCTAGGCCACAATCGCGCCAATGTGGCTTGCCTTTAATGGACTATCGCAGGGTTTATGATCCCGTCCATTGTTTGGGTTGCATGGCAACAAATGGCATTCGCGTGGCTCGTCTTCGTTTCAAGTTAAGAATTCTAAGAATGTGCGCACATCGGTCTCTTTATGTTCGGATGCAATTGCTGGTTACACAATTTTAAGTGCCGACGAGGAGAAATTTCAAGGCGAGTAGGCGCGATGATGAATGGGTCTCGAACGAGGCGTCTAATTCTGCACTCCCGCGGTGTTCCACTGTTCGCTAGCGTTCTTCCGGATCTGAGTGATATCCGAGGATGGTTACTCACCTCATGCAGTTTATGACACACAGATAGGTATGGGCTCTGTGGTGGTGGAGCATTATGTGTAATATGCAGCTTACTCTTTGGTTCTTTCGGTAAAGTCACGTAGAAAGAAAATAAATTAATATAGTACGACGTTTCGATTGCAACACAAGCAGTCATCAGGTAGAACAAAATTTGAGAGAGACAAAACACAGACACGGAGACACACGGACAGTGTTGTGTGTCTCTCTCTGTGTGTCTCTGTGTTGTCTCTCTCTGCTTGTGTCTGTATGTGTGTCTATGTTGTGTGTCTCTCTCTGTGTGTCTCTGTGTTGTCTCTCTCTACTTGTGTCTGTCTGTGTGTGTCTCCGTGTCTGTGTTTTGTCTCTCTCAAATTTAGTTCTACCTGATGACGGTTGCTTGTGTTGCAATCGAAACGTCGTATTCTATTATTTAATTTATTTTCTTTCTACGTGACTTTACCGAAAGAACCAAAGAGTAATTACTGCAGTCACGAAAGCTTCAAATCAAGTTTTAATATACAACTTGTTCGCCCTTTTTTCAATCGACCGCTGGATAAGCTCCTCTGCGTGCCTGTTTATAGGGTCGTGAATGTCATTTCACTACACTTCACCAACGCTGGGCAGTGCACGTTGGTGAAGCCGGGTATCAAAGGCGTCAGATTATACAAGTACTGTGCAGTACGACATTTGAATTTCACCGCACTGCTTGTGCATGCCCAGTAAACCACGTTGGCCCAACTCTGGCCCAACAGCGTGGAAGATTGGGTCCAAATAACCTGAAGAGCTCCCTCCAAGTGAAGGCCCTTCTGCCATGCAGCAGCGCCGTTTGCGCGAGCAATTGCAGGGTCTGCCCCTCTATATGTATATTTGCAATTGGCGAGAGTGAACGATGCGATCAATTCCACCCCGGCCACTGCTTGGTGTAAGAGAGCACTCACCAGCCGCTGCCGAATCCAATCACTCCGTTAGACAACTCAATCCGCCCAGTCGATTAATATGTCATGCCCCGCTACTATGAGACTTTCAGAGAGATGAGTTAACCCGCATTTCAGCGCGAGTTGCTCGCGTGCGGCGCTCTGTTTATTTTAGCAATTAGCGATTACGTTACACGCTGCTTTGTGTAATTGCTCTATTGTAATTTTAATAACGCGCAATCCCCTCGTTGTGTGGCGCCGAATTACAAAGCAGCGCCACTTCGAGTGGTGCGCGGCACGAGCAGAAATCGTTGCTCTGAAGGACACGAAGGCAATCCGCGATGCTGCGGTGTTGCTTGGATGAACTCGGCGTGCGTACACCAACGCGAGAGTGAAACCAGATGCAGCTCTGCCCGTTCTCTTCTCGAGTCCTCTGCCCCAATGACAGACCCTTGGCTCAGTCCCCCTCCGTGTGTGAACACATAATTATAACGCATTCTGAAATGTATCGCACATACTGGTCTATTCTTGCGCATGGCAGCAGTGGGTTCAGGATGTAAATGCCAATGTCGTGGTCTCTTAGCCACGGATAGGGCTTCAGAAGAGAATCCGTACAGTGTTGCTATTGCTCCTCTATTGAGACATGCATCAGAGAAGTGCATGGAGGCTGGGAACGAATATCAAAAACCGTATCTTGAACCTTAGTCTCCTTTTCATCGTTTGTCTCCAGTTTCCTTTAAATCGTCAAACGGCATCTCTCATATTCTTAGGTTTTTTCGGTAAAGTCACGTAGGTAAAAAAATTAAATTAATAAAAGTAAAATAAAAATAAAATAAAAATTGACAACGTTTCGGAGGCAACACAAGCTTCCGTCTTCAGGTGGAACCGTCACAGCACGATAGCTGTTTCTCAACGTACTTCTCTCCAGAACTTCCTTCAACAAGCTATGACCGAGGAGACTTTTCTCAATCCATGTATTTAGCATTTTATGGATTCCTCTGATCAAAATCATTTCCTCCTGACCTTGCGATTAAAATTACTCATTCGCACCTACGTGTTCAACTCTCAAAATAGCTGTCAACTTTACAGATCGTTGGTCTCAGGCCCAGGCTTTATGTGTGGGCGACCTCACGCCAACTGCCCATGCGGCAAAGCTGCGAAGGGCGCCGAAAATGTATGCAGATTATACAAAATGCCTCATAATTATTCTCCAATTGTATGGATGCGTTATAAAGCGTACATATGATGGGTAGTATACATGAGTCACATGAAAGACACGCATTGTCAAAAAGCGACAGGGTTATTATCGCAGGATTACGTTCAAAAGGTGCTAATGTGTTCCTTTATGTTAAGAGAGGTTCAAATCACAGCCACTCTATTATGAGCCGTCTCCGACTGCCTTCTCTGCTACCGCTACTGTCAGTCTCGTTGTTCGAGACACCATGAGGACAAACGAATTTTGATTATGTGATTTAAACAAATCTGAGAAATATAGTTATGTGTACACGAAGAAAGGCTGTACCAATATTTGTTTTATTCTGACATAAACATTTAGATTGGAACTGAGCCTTAAGTGGGAAGTGGGAGGGGGGTTATCCATCTACAGCCCCCCCTATCCCCCGATGCTACTGGGCTAATGTGATGTCACAAAATATGCTGAGATGTCACAGTGCAGCGAGCATGTGATATAACCATGCACAGAGCGTGAAATGGTGTCACAATGCAGAACACTGTGATGTGACAGTGTACCGAGCACGCTGTGATGTCAGAGGGCACATTGACAATGTAAATATTGTATCAACATTTTTTACTTGCCAATAAGAATTGAGAAAGGGTGGCTGAGCCTTCATCGGGAGGGGGGTGGAGTCAGAGGGGGGGGGGGTGCTAAGATACCCCCCCTACTCCTGACGTTTTGGGGCTGCTCAGCCCACCACCAATGACGAGTGTGCGCATATATGCATTTGTTTCCAGACCTTATGGCCTGTGGATTGCTGATGCTGGATAATGGAATTTTAGGCATTTATGCTGAGTATTGACCAAGCGTCGGCCAGTTGTGCTGTAGGCTCTTCTATATCCTGGCGAAAAAAATGCATTACATTGATTCAACACAGCCGGATTGCAGAATGCATTAAGCATTCCCATTAATAACACACGCGAGGAACGTTTAAGGCGCGGTCCATTACGTAATGCGATAATATCGAAAGAATATAATTAATACGGCACTAACAAAATATAAAATTTAAAGAGGGAACAAGCCAATGGTTATGAGTAGGTGGACCGCTTCAGCTAGCTAAGGTTCACTTTAGAAAATAAAATAATAACAAGAATGTTGGTGATAAGGATGACCAGTGTGTTCGATATTGATCATTCAGGATGTCTCTCGGCGCAACTGACGTCCATTAACACCTACTTTAAATACAGGATATTGAAGCTGAGAATTCCAAGTCAGCATATCTGATATCCTGGGATCAAGCCTCCAATTACTACTTACTCAAGAAAATGCGTTCCCATGCGCAGTGTTCGTGGTCTATACTCCATCTAACAATGAATGCAGCACTCACGCACACACGTATAAATACAAAGACATTCTCACACGCACGCACACACACACTCTCTCTCACACAAAGACATAGACCTCCCCCGTGTAGACTTAACAGAATATAGGAGCAAGTGCTGTTCGCGGGCGCCTATGAAGGCCGGCACGGCACACAAAAGGGGTGGGTGGCCAGTAGCACGCCCGGCCTCCTTTGTTTCCCCAGTGGTGATGTTGACACACCGCACCAGGTACCCATTTGAGGCTGTCGACCAAGGCACGTTGCACACACGAAGTGGCGTCGCATGGTAGGCATGGCCCCCTCGTGCAAGGAATTAAATGGGAGCCACCGTCCAATGTTCACCTCCTGTTCGTAGTCTGGCGCCTGGGTCCCTCTGGCCTGTGGGCCTCCGTGCAGTGGCACCGCCTGCACACGCGATAGCCACCACGAACACGCAGCGGTGACGCGGCCCAGGAGTAGCACGTTCGCCGCTTGTTGCAGAGGTTTACGGTTCAAATTCAAGAAAGTATGGTCAGCACGGCATGGGGTTTGACAAATCACTTTCAATTATAAACTATGCTATTAATGTAATTAGTATCTATAATTATCATTTAAAAAAACACGCAATACTCACCCGCTTTTGTCTGCATTATCCTGCCTACGGGCATTTGTTAACAGCGACACACTCTCATGCGCGAATATAGTTTATTTATATAAAAGGTGTTTGTTTTTTCTTCAAAAAAAGCATTTGTATCATTGCGGTGGCTGGGGAGTGTGAGATTGTTGGGAGTTCAGTTCTGACAATGAGAGAACCAGGTGGGGAGAGAAGTCAGCTGGGATTGGAGAGGACGATGCTGTAATCATCTTGACGATATTATAATTCATGATGATATTATTATGATTAATTATATCACGATTAATGCTTTTATTGCAAGTCAAAGATTTATAAAGTCTGCGGCTGGGGAGGCGCAGAACGAAGGTTTGGTGGAAGCGCTCGGGGACAAGGAGGAGGAGGGACGACAGTTTGGAATTGGATGGACAAGGCCCTCTGTGAGCAATAAAAATATTAAATCGAATAAACAGTAAATGTGTGACCTGGAGAAGCACATTATGTGGGGTTAAGGCAATGGTCAGCGGGAACACTAATAGGTTATTCTTGGCGAGTTGGTTAAGGTCAGTGTAAGGGCTCGTAATAGGATCGTGTTGGGTAGGATTAAGGCTATGATAAATAATAATTGCTGCTTTGTCTTGGTGGTCGGGGTTCGTGGCAGGCCTGGTTTTTGGTTGGCGAGTCTGCTGCATTCCCAAACCGCTTGGCCCTCCTCCCCTCATGCATCTCATGCCCTTTGGCCAGTTTTAATTTCTGATGCTGCCAGCACTTATCCTGACTAAATGCTCCATCTTAAAACGAGGTCAGTTCTAGGCAGGCACACAAGCAGCCAGGAACTTGTGTCTGTATAAAGTAATAGTCGGCGTAATGTACTTTTATTTTTCTAGTTTACCAGCGATGCAATTTCTCAATTATGATTGACACCACAAATAAGCAGACATGGATCCTAGGTGCACCATTTATTTTACAAACCAAAACTACTACAGTTATTGGATTTCATTTTAAACAATGTCTACTTACTCTTTGGTTCTTTCGGTAAAGTCACGTAGGTAGAAAATAATAGATCACGACGTTTCAATCGCAACACAAGCAACCGTCATCAGGTGAGACACACAGCAGGAGAACTGCAGCACGATCCTATTAGCAGCAGTTCCCCTGCGGTGTTGATATCACCTGATGACGGTTGCTTGTGTTGCGATTGAAACGTCGTGATCTATTATTTTCTACCTACGTGACTTTACCGAAAGAACCAAAGAGTGTGGATTCCTGCAGTCACGAAAGCTTCAAATCCAGATTAACGATGTCTACAGTTGTAAAAAGAAAGGGGGTCTTAGTTTACAAAATATACAAGTGTTTACGCGTTTTACAGATGATGGCTCCAAATGATGGTAATTGCATTTTGTAAGTCACAGGATGTTCTACAGCTGCCTACACAGTGAATAAAATTCCTACCCGTCTTGAACTTTACATTATTCAATGCGTCACCATTGATCATGCTTTTTTGCCCTTCGCTTCTTCACAGTAGCCGTTAATAAAATCCCGTGCACATTATTTGCACTTTGAAGATCGCGTGATGTCATTCACAAGAGTAGACTGTTTGCGTGGCAGCGACATGGTCCAATTTTGGAAAATTATCTGTAATATCACTCCTTTGGGATAATAGCGATCAATCGTTGTGCCGCTACTGCTGATTCTTGGCAGGACTCTCTTGAAAAGGAGTCGTGACTCGCTGAGGCTTTCATGGATAAACAAGCGGAATACAAAACATAAATGCTGCAAAAAAAGTATGGCCCGCAGGCTGGACACATCCCGCGACTTCGTTTAGTACGAACCAAGGTCACGTGAGGTAAATCTATTCACAATGACGAGTCTGGCTGGCTCGCGTGACCCGTCAACTCTTCAGCAATGCTAAAACGACCGGATGTATTACCACCATTGGAACCTGACTCCTTGTAAAAAAAGGTGTCAGTTTTGTTGCCAGATAAAAGGGTAAAAAACCAATTATCATATTTTTTTACTGGCAAATGAGGTTCCAATGATGTAAATGCTTACCCCTAGCTTTCATACTCTGATGGTGCATTGTCTTTGAGTTGTGCGCCTTTTAGCGTCATCTGGTCCAACACCATGTGAGACTAGGCTCTAAGGAAAGCTGTCTCGGGTGTGGACCAATCAACTTCAAGGACAGTGCATACATTATCAGAGTTATGTTTTTTGTTTGCATTATGACTGCAGGTATTGTGGTTTATGCAAACATGACTCCTTGTAAAAAAGGTGTCAGTTTTGTTGCCAGATTAAAGGGTAACGATTTAGTGTCGAATAAGTGCCGTTTATTTGAATGACCGGAGTTTGTGTCATTGATAGACTGGATAAATATGTATACGTCTTTCCAAAAGGGTGTCCTCCTCGTCAAAAAACACAAGTGTATGTGTGTTTGTTGAAGAAAGTAAACTAGATGAATACTAATGTGTTTTGAGTCGAAATAAGCCTCACATGGAAAATTCAACCTCATCGCAGTCGGATGGCTCACACTGGGAAAACAATCACAGCACATGACCCCAGTAGTGGCCGTAAAAAGTTGATCAATTTTAATTGGGAAATAAGTAAGGGACTCAAAAGTCACGTAGGTGAAAAAAAAAACTTGAATTAAATCACGACGTTTCGGAGGCAACGCAAGCTTCCGTCATCAGGTGGGACAAACACAGCAAAAAAACAGAATTACTGTAGTGGGCTGTGGTTGTCCCACCTGATGACGGAAGCTTGCGTTGCCTCCGAAACGTCGTG
>CM025610.2:7530854-7602015 GCA_014621495.2 Entosphenus tridentatus | reverse complement strand
CACGACGTTTCGGAGGCAACGCAAGCTTCCGTCATCAGGTGGGACAAACACAGCAAAAAAACAGAATTACTGTAGTGGGCTGTGGTTGTCCCACCTGATGACGGAAGCTTGCGTTGCCTCCGAAACGTCGTGATTTAATTTAGTTTTTTTTCACCTACGTGACTTGCAGTCACGAAAACTTCAAATCGAGAATTAAGGGACTCAACTTACAGGAATAATAACAACACCATAATTTGCTTTCAATAATTTGACATTGCTCATACGTCTTAATGGCCACCCATTAAATATCGACGTTGTGATAAATGTCATTAGTTTACGTCACGTAGCATATGATCCCCCACTACCGCCCACCCCCACAGAACTTCGTCACCACGTGTCCAACTCAGGTCCGCTGTTCCCATAATACTCCCCCCCCCCTGGAGCTCAACTCCCCGACCCGTGTCATCATATTTGGTGCCCCGTAGGGGCGCATAGAGATGCGTTTTTACCGATTGCAGTCATTAGCGACACAATTTCCACGCGAATGCCGCACTAATGCCCCGCCTGAGATAAGAGCTCCGTTTGGGGGACGCTTACAAAGGAGACCCGCTGTTCCCGCCAGCTGCCCCTGCAGTAATTGGCTGTTTTAGCAAAACGGGGGGCGCAACTGATTTTCAAGCGATTTCGCCTTGACACGAGCTCTCCCACACCTTTTCATCCTCCACCAGCCAGCCCCCTCCCCTGCTCCGTCGGAACCCCGGCCCCTCCTCCTGGGTCCCCTGCTCCCACAAGAGGCGAAAACCAACACTGTTTTACAATTTCAATCTCTCCTGTTTTTATACAACTCGAAAAGAGAGGCTATACAGCACAAAACTATGCAATAGGTTGTGTTTTATTCCTTTTTGTTTAATATTTCTTATTCTGAATTGAACGTGGAATTTAAACTCCTTCTATAGGATTGTTGGTGCTTTGTTTTACCACTATGGTTTGCAGTGTAACTTGCAAATGAACTTTGAACAGACACAAGTAAGGCCATTACACTCACGTTGTCCGAACCGGTCGATTTCTATTTTCAGGTTAATTGTGAGGTCACCACCACCACTACTACGACAGCAACAACGCACCTCGGAAAATCTGGTAGCCAGGTGGCTCATAGCAGCCACCCGGCAATGCAGACCATTGCCCGACATGCCATCCTCTGCCACACGCGTCTGTTCGATTAAAGTGTTAATGGAGAAAGTGGAGTGTTTATGTTAGTTTTTACATAAATTCGTGCTTGTGCACCACCGCCAACGCAGTCACTTGAGTTTTGGTAAAATGTTGAGCTACATGACACAGCTGAGATTCAGGGTTTGAATCTCAGCTGTAGATATGAAACTGGGTTCTCCAGTGTGGAGAGTTGATAATGGTCTCTACCATGACCGTTATAACAGATGTAGGATATTACCTTAATTCGAATTAATCGACCGAGGACTACATAGAATCGGAGTGAATGCCAGGATATAAAAATAACGCCAGGGCGGGTGAGAATGTGGCGGCAGAATTTCGCCTGCGATGTCATCTACCAGAAGCCGTACTCTTAACACGGACAAATGTTACAGAGCTTTCTATGAAAGTTCCACATCCACATCTATTAATCGTATGACATAATGTCGACAGTATACTTGGAGACTCAGTCAGTGTTCTTTATTTTACCAGGAGATTAAATAAACCCATTGAGACGCATGGAACAAAAATGCTTCCTTTGCAAGGCCGACCGACCTGGGTTACATCGAGACTCAGGCTTTCCTTACCTACCTGTATTATAGGTTACCCGATCAGTGTTATCCAAGGCCGGCTTTAATGGTTAGTCACAACCAAAGTGATCGGTGCTTGCCCACTTCGGTCAGTGTTAAATGTACAAACGCTCAGTAATAACATATGAATGGTAACTACCATGGCAGCTTTGTATCCAACGTTGTCAATGTAGTCGCTGTTGCTCTGTGCCCTGTAACAACTATGCTGTACACTAACACGTACATGACACAACTCAATGGTCAGTGATAGGATGTCGTTAAAATAAGGCCCTGGGACTGTTATCTCTGGCGAAGCGAGCCTGTGGAACTGACGGTGGCGCCACACGTGATGACACCTTTGCGCTGTGAGCGGCCGTGTCACTGCCTCAACATGGCAATGTGGAATGGCATTCTCGTACAATTATCTGTATCTTTGTAGCCAGGCGCCTGGGAACCCTTCCGTCCCGTGGCCACCGGTGAAGTTGCACCGCCTGCACACTCATGAGTTTAGCCACTTACACGGACACTTTTCTCCACGAGCTTCCCTTTGTTGTGGCGTGGCAGCTGCAAGCAATAACCTCTGCAGAGGCGATGTCGTTCATAACCTTTCCAGGTCTTCCATGCAAAAGCAAGGCAGACCTTGCCGCTACCTCGTCTGGTATGCGAGAGGTCGTGGGTTCGATCCCGACCCTGACGCCTGCTGTATATTTGGAGTTTGTGTGTTCTCCCCGTGGTCGCGTGAATTTTTCTCCGGGTCTTCATAGTTTCTCGCCATAATAGAGAAGCATGCTTTTAGAGTAGTTGGCTGCGATACATTTCCATATAAGCCACTTCGTTGAGCTCATATTTGTGGCCAGGTCGCTTCTGAAAATAGCTATATCGGCTCAGTGGGCCTCATTTGTCAAATAAAAAGTTTAGTTTAAAAGCGGCATTGTTGTTTTCATCGTGTCTCAATGGGGTTATGTAACCTCCTCGTTAAATAAAGGATACATGCGTACATACGATGTGCCTAACCATGGAGGTAAGTTGGTCACTGTTAACGTGTGCGTGATTTATTTGGGTGTATTGTTAATGAATGTTTTCCGTCATGAAAAATATTATTTAAAAAATTGTTATTTTATTATTTTGCGGATTAGTGTTTTGAGAGTAGGTTAACAGCCTTTGTTTATCCTGTCTTCATTGATACTTTACCAGTGCATCTTCGTTTGCTGGTGACGGTGGAGAAACACGTGTTCGCCAAAAACAGGAGCGGTGGCGCAGCAGTTAACGCACTACACTGCGAACCCGACGGGCCTGATTTGGATTCACAGCTGACGCTTCGGTGGTGAACGCAACCTGAACGGCTCCGAGAGGCGGGTCCAGACCGTTCTCGAAATCATCGCGCAACTCAACCACCTGCAAGTGTGTGGACATCACTGCTCGCAGAGACTCCAAATTAGAGCGAATGTGGCACCCACGGTGGCGAAATGTTAACTACCTCGCCAGGTACATCGATCCGGACCCTGATGCCTGGATTTCTCTCCGGGTCCTCCGTTTTTTCCCCCTCCACATTTAGAAACACCTCGTTGAGAGTATTTGGTTGCTCTAAATGTCAACCGATAAGCCACTTTGTTGAGCTATCATTTGTTGCCATCTCGCTTCTGGAAAATAGCTCTATAGCTCAGTGAGCCTTCTTACCTGGTAAAATAAAAAAGTATTTGTATTTGATTTTTTAACCAATGAAATATCTACCCCCCCCTCCCCCCATTGCTGCTGTCCCCATTAACCATACCCTCCGGACCCGTCATCAAGTTGTTACCGTTCCCATAACGTAGCTCTTTAAGAGCCTGCTTTCGAGCTCTCGCCATCTCCAAGTGGCAACAATAAACGCATCTTTCCGGCGCATCACGAAAGAGTCACGTCCAGTTCAATGGCCACTGTATACCACTGTAGGGGTACCGTGTAAACAGCAGTAGCATCTCTGCCTTTTACAGCCATGAGCCAACTGGTGGATATTTCACAATCGTTATGCCGTGGGCCACGATTTCCCATAGTATGTTCGACATTATGATAACTTGGGGAGCACTAATTTGCAGGACCTTACATTTTTGACTCCAACATTGTCGCGATTCGGCACTAAATTCACGTAATACGTAAATTAATAATACAGTGATCCCTCGTTTATCGCGGTTAATGGGGACCGGAACCCCTCGCGATAGGTGAAAATCCGCGAAGTAGGATTAGCCCCCCTAGGAATTTCCGTATATGTGTGTGTGGGTACCAGAATGTTTAAAATATGTATATTTATACTTTATATATATTTTACTTAAATCTATTTACTTATAAAACCTTAATATTATACATTCACTCTCTCTCTCTCATACGATACGTATTATGGTGTTCTACACTCACCAGTTAATTTCGAACACAACACTAAGATACGCGATGATGCGCAGCCAATCAGCTCACGGGATCTCGCGCCGGGAACCAATCACGTGCCTTGTCTGAGTGCCCGTGGGTACAGTATGTACAAAGCCTCTGAGAGAGTTTCTCTCTTTGTCTGGCATCCTGGGAAACCGTTTCTCTCGCGCATCACGATGAAACAATGCTGCTTTCCGCAATACGGCTGCTGATATGGCGGTATTTTTGAATTTGTATTTTTCGATTAATATTTTTGAAAAATCCGCGATGCACTGAGGCCGCGAAACTTGAACCGCGAAGTGGCGAGGGATTACTGTACGCTCTTCACAGTGTTTATCCTAGGGGACCCCGCTACTAACAGACTGTCCCTGTAAACGGTCCAAAATATTGAACCCTAAATTAATCATACTGTCAGCCCTCTGTCAATATACTGCTTGATGAATGCCTCCCCACGCCGTGTCAATCGTGGGGGATTCTGTGACCATACTTCACCACCCACGGTCAGCGTGGATCGATGAAGCAGTCGGTAAGGGGAGCTCATCCCAAGAGTGGTTTTCCAATATCACTCACTCACCCCAGTGATGTTTGCCGTGGTGTGGTGGCCGGACATGGAACTCAGATCGCCGGGATCACCACAGTCCACGCAGATCCTTAAGCCCCGCGCACCACCACTTCATCCCCGATTAGCACACGCACACACACAACCTGGCACGATATGGAAATCCTCGCTCGCGATCAGATGCGAGGCCCCTGCCAGCTGACTTTCCCACACCATTGACTCTCGTCTCCACGGCAACCCCAGTGTCGTTATTGGACAATCGCCGCCACTGTAATGCATCCCCACGCACTCACGCGGTTTCGGGTACATGGCCCTGGATTTAAAGGGCTGCTGCGATGTTACATAGACACGGCAGACTGTGCGGGTGTGTGCTGTCAAGATTACTGGGGCAGCAGCGACGTTGCCTCCGTCTCTTTCTGTACACACGGAAATAAACCCGTCGTGAGCGGTGGAGATTCGGGGTTCGAGGGCGGCACGCGCAATATAGGGGGGCCACCACCTACGGCGGGGGCGTTCGTAAGCCACACGTTGCTGTCTGTGAGTGGTAGCGCCACTAGTGGCTGCTAAAACAAAGTAACGTTAACCCTTAACAAATACGAATCGACGCGATCCCATGAATGTATCTTGAGCTTCAGTGTCGATATGTTAATACTGGTAGGAACCTCCTGGTTACACTAGCTCACAGGGGATTATTGTGTCCGTCCGTCGTGCATCCAAAAATGGGAGGGGCTGGGTGGGGAGGGTGGGGAGGGGCTAGGTGGGGAGGGTGGGGAGGGGCTGGGTGGGGAGGGGAGGGTGGGGAGGGGCTGGGTGGGGAGGGTGGGGCTGGGTGGGGGGTGGGAGGGGTGGGGCTGGGTGGGGAGGGGCTGGTCACCTTGTGGTGCCCTTATAAAACTCAACGTTTAACCTACTCACGCCGGCTTGTGCCTGCCCTCACAGTCGGACATATTTGCGGAATACACAACGCCGCCGTTGACCCTGGCCATTGACCGAGCAACCCAACGTTCCTACCAGCTCCCTCCGCAGGAATGTGTTTGAGGAATACATTCGTTGTTCCACCCGTTATTTACAAGTAGAGAGACGAGAATTACATTGTAGGTCCATCGGTCAACACAGCCAGGCTCGCTTGCAAACAGCGAGCCTTGCTTCAAGTCAAACGGCCCTATGTCCGCTCGTCTCTCCGCATGAAAAATGCAACGTGTTTAGCCCATGAGCGCAAGGGCTTTGCAGACCAACCTTATACAGCAAGTAAACTCTGGTCTGGTCTCGATAGCCATGATAATTATGACCTCCTTTTGCAGGTAAAAAGCCTCAATGAGTGTCTTTTTCAATAGTGTACTGCCTTCAACCGTCAAGTATATATATAAACGTGTGTTTTGTCGCCAGATTGAGGGGTGGATATATATAGTTATTTAGTAAATTCATTGCTGGACTAGGGCCTCCCCACGCTCTGCGGGTCGACAGGTTATTTGATCATACTTCACTCTGCTTGTTGGTGAAGAGGGGGGGGGGGCATAGACACGGAAGCATAGAAAGTACAGCACAACAATTGATGAAGTTGCGAGTAATTTTTCAAATATTGCGTCATTTTGGAGCCGTGACGCCGGCAAACAGTGGCCGGCTCTCGACGTCACGGGATCACCGACGTCCCACTGTGAAGCAACCGACGCGTGTATTTGTTTTTTTGTTGCGGCGAATTTCAACCACGCCGCAGTGTTGATCGGGGGTGGACGCTGGGCACGAATCGTGAACTTCCGCAAAACAACGAGCGGCTAACGCGCTGGGTGTACACGCCCCCCCATGGCATCATCTCATGCCGGTGGCACCTGCCGTCGTATTTAATTAAAGTGGCAGTGATGTGCGTTACCCTCACGCTTTGCCGGAACAAACAGACGCGATATTCAAGCGTATGCTCCTGTTAATCGTGATATTATTCGCAGCGTTTAAATCCGACTCCGGGGCAGGGTTATGGGTTGTGTGCGTGCGCGTGAGCGTGTGTGTGCATGTATGTTCAGTGCTCACTTGCCCCAACGGTCTGCTAATGCAATACGGGGGATCGTTGTCTTTATTGGGCGCGGCAGTGTACCCGAATTCGAGTGCCACTGACGGCCAACACCAGTGACGATTATTATCTGAACCAGTACCGGGCCTCCCCTAGGTAGATTCCGCCTCAAATGAGTACCTGGTGACGTGTATAAACATCACCAAATGAGGAGACAGGGGCGACCGGGTGTGGTGTTCACCACCCGCCTCCTCGTGTTCCTTGCCGCCCTTCATAGGTGCTTGCTGACAGCACTTGCCCGAACAGTCTGTTTAGGCTATATGGGGAAGGGGCGGGTCTTTGTCTTTGTGTGTGTTAGTTTACCCTATATTACCTGGGTCTGTCGGTTTACATCAAGGCCGTAAATATAATATATATGGGGGGGGGGGGGGGACACATCCTCCCCAATATTCAAATATGCTCAACATATCCCCCCCAATATATTGCTATAAAATAGATTTCTGTATATGATTGTGGTTATGGTTGTACTTTGTTAATCCCTAATCTCTGCCATTACATACAATGAAACAAGAAAAGGTAAAAAAGAAAAAAAACAGAGTAATGTAATAAATACAATACACTATTAGACATTATTGTTAAAAATAAATAAAATGTCAATCCTATGTGTTAGTGAATTTTTTAATATTTTAGGCAGGAAATGGCAGGAAATTCGTTTTCAAATTTAGATTTTTTTTTCTGGGGGGAGACCCTCAGACCCCCTGGAAGATTTGGTCCCCCCCAATGTTGACTCCATGGCTACGGCCTTGGTTTACATGCCAGCGGACCATCGACACTGAATGCGACCTTAAGCCTGGTACAAGAGCTGCATGAATGCTGCAATAGCTGTGTGCGAATGTTCCGGTGAATGTCATCGTCAGTCGAGTGATCTCCCTGCTCACGTGAGCATCGAAACGGTTGCTCATCTCCTGATCATAGCCCCTGTGCCGGTGGTGGGGACGAGGCCCTCTCCATAGGACAACCACCATTGACTCTCTCAAGTGCTGATGGGCTGAGTCAGCCACAAAGCAGGATTTCGAATTGGTAACCTTCAGACTGGGAACCGCTCACTCAGAGGCGTAGCTAGGGGGGGCAGGGGGGTACATATGTCCCCGGGCGCCAAGGTAAAGGGGCGCCAAAATGAGGCTTACAACATTACATTATAACTTATTGCAGCGGGCGCGGCAGCCTGAAACTACTGCACAAATCTACACCTCAACCTATAAGTTTATATATCCCGCCACACACAGCCTATATGTCATGTAAATACATTTTGGTACGCGCGCCTATTAAGAACTTACATGGAAGAACGTCCCAAACAACAGACAGGCGCAGTCTTTCAGCCTTAGTCACTGGCCTGTTTTTTGGTGGCGGAAACTACGACGGCCTATTTTTAGTTCTTATTAGTGACACCACGCTCCAGGCAGCTGCAGCAGCCGGAGCAGCCCACGCACGTCAACAGCCTGGGGGATCGATGTGGACAGAAGAATTAGGCGACGTCGGAAGATGCCAGGAGAACTGGCAAGAGATGCAGGACTTTCAGCAGAAGAAGAAATTGTGCGAGTTATGAAGAGCGTATTTTATCGACTTCAACAGGAGATGTCAACACGGTTTTTACTACTAAAAGACCTGAAAACAAAATTTGGATTTCTGCTGGACGTCAAAACTTTTTTATCCGACACAGATGTCGATGCAATTCGTAGAAATTGCACAGATTTTGGAAATTTCTATGACACTGACATCAATGGCCACGAACTTTTTACAGAAATTGGAGATTGCAAAATGCTGCTCAGTAACCGGAATGAAGTTCTACCAGAAACGCCTTTGGATCTTCTTAGTTTTATTGTGTTTTATGGAGACGACATATTTCCGAATTTACGAATTTCACTGCAAATTTTATTAACAATAGCAGTTTCAATTGCAAGCTGTGAGCGGTTGTTCAGAAAATTGAAACTTATTTGTCGTATTTGCGTGCTTCAATGGGACAAGATCGTCTCAGCGATCTTGCTCTTCTTAGCGTTGAAAGAGAAACATTGGAAAAAACTGATTTTGATTACGTGATTGACTAGTTTGCGACAGTGAAATGAAGACAAATTAATCTTTTGTAGACTATATCAACCAGTCTACGACAGTGACTGAGTGAGCCATGTAATATAATTTATATAAATTTGCTTCTTTAAATACAATGTTTCATTAAAATGTAAATTGTTATTCCTTATTCGATGTAATAGGAAAATGTGATTAAACAGGGGGAGGGGGGGGGCGCCAATTTTATAGTTCGTCCCCGGGCGCAAAATATCTTAGTTACACCTCTGCGCTCACTCGACCGCTGAGTCACCTAGCCAGTTTATGGCACTAAGCCGATGGCTGACGTTCCCTGGAGGGGACAGCTGGAGTTGGTGGCGTGGGGTCACGAATGTTATGTGCGTATATACATACACACACACTGTAAAAACCGAGACTGGGGTTAAATAATGTTTAGTAAATATATAAGAGTAGCCTATACATAAAAATAATGTGTAGTTTGGAATCACATTGAGCTGAATTCAACACATTTCTATTAGTTATTAATTGCATTTTACTCAGTTTTGTTCGAATAAAATCAGCCATCAATTACAAAGTTGAATTTAATTGTATTTTATCAGGAAAGTCAAAAATGCAAAAAATTGATTAATTTTACTAATCGGGAGGTTTTTGAATTTAATAACGTTACACTTCCGCCCCAACTCGAGGCATTTTTTCGCGCCACGTGCATGTCAACCATCTTCTTCCACAGACACGTTTCAGGGACTGCCGTTCTCCCAAAGGTAAGACATGTTTTATTATTTTAGCGAACATTTTTTTAACAAAGGTGTGGTAGCAGTTGAACATTGTTTTACGTTACTGCAAGTTACCAGCATGCCAATGTAACTGGCGGTAACGTATATCAGAATTTACTAGCACAACGTTAGGCCTTTGGAAGTCAGTCTGATTCGACTAAAAGCACGAGACTATAATTTTTGTTCCGCACACGAAAAAGTAACGTGCGTGATTAAAACTAGACTATGTTCATTCGGATCACAGCGTGTACCGAACCAAAAGTCCTGTACCTGCCGTTACACCTCCAGTATATTATATCTTGGTGTTGATGTACGTACAGTATGCTAACGTTAGCTAGCTTGCCACCAGTCAGTTAGCGTCACCTTTACGTTGTGGCTAGCTTGTTGTGTGGTTGCTAGCTAGCTAGATGATGTGAGTGACAAGAAGTTGATGTGCTAAATTTGAGCATGAAAATTTGAATATTAAAAATAATAAAGAATTATCTTGTAAATGTGATTCTATTGTCCTCATGTGATTAGAGACCTGGTGGCCTTGCATCTGATACATGGACCTTTTTCTGCCTCAGGTTTTTGCTTATGGAATGGAAGTGTAAGATCTGCAAGTCTTTGTCTGCCACAAAGGGAAATCTACTAAAGCATTACAGACAACACGCAACATTTGGTCGTGGGCAATCCCAGCCATGCCTATATGACATTTGCCCTTGCACATTTAAAACGCAGAGTGCCCTTCGCACACATTTGTCCAGATACCATTCAGATGAAGAAAGTCTACGGTCAGGAAACATCTCTGCTTTTAAGTGTTTAGTTTGCAATGCTTGTTGTTCTATAGAGAAGGACTACTTTCAGCATATTGGAAATCATCTGAAGAGCCACGAAACTGTCTATTGTGTATTTGAAGGATGCAGCTTTCAGACAAATATATACAATACATTTCTAAAACACAAAAGCAGAAGACACAAATCCTATTCTTTGAATGATTTTAAGAAAGACGTGTATGAGAGTCGCCATAATCAGACTGTTGACCATTCTGATTTACCAGAGACCAGTGATGGTGAGGGCACTAGTTGAGATTGTGATCAGGAAAGTGCATCATACTTAGTTCTTCAAAGAATTGGCTTACTTCTGCTGAAGCTAGAAACCATCTATAATGCCTCAGTGAAGTGCATTGATGCCTTGGTTGAAGACCTTCAGTTCATTTCATCTTCAGTATCAGTTGCAGTTGTTAGAAACATACTAGATTCAACATTGAAGGTGAATAAATGCATTGTTGACCAGGCCATCGTAACTGAATTGTCAGAGCAGTTGTGCAACTTCCATCCCATTAGTACAGCACTTGGAGCAGGTGGTCCACTTGGTTCGGCTTTTAAGAGAAGAAAGTATTTTAAGGTGCATTTCTAGTGTGTTGATAGCATTGAATATATTATTGATACTGAAAAG
Source organism: Entosphenus tridentatus (assembly GCA_014621495.2). Classification (NCBI taxonomy): domain Eukaryota; kingdom Metazoa; phylum Chordata; class Hyperoartia; order Petromyzontiformes; family Petromyzontidae; genus Entosphenus; species Entosphenus tridentatus. The sequence continues at coordinate 7,591,008 of CM025610.2, read as the reverse complement.
AACAAGACCTTTCAATATGTGCCTATTCTCCAGACTTTGCAGGAAGTCTTGAAGAATAAAGACATTGCAGAAATAATTTTATCCAGAAAATCAAATAGTACTGGATATATTAAGTCAATTTTTGATAGAAAATCCTTCAAGCAAAATGTATTTTATGCTGGGGAAGAAACAAGACTGTCTATAATCCTTTACGTTGATGACTTTGAGGTGTGTAACCCACTAGGAACTTTGAGAAAAAACACACAAAATAACAGCTGTTTATTGGGTTTTGGCAAATGTTCCAACAAAGTTGCAATCTGCATTAACGTCAATACACCTTGATGTCAAACAGTTTGAATACAGAGCAGTTTTTGAACCACTCTTGAAGGATCTTGTCATTCTAGAACAGGAAGGGATTTTCATTTCCAGTGTTGGAAAAAACATTAAAGGGACAGTACATTGTGTTGTAGCTGACAATCTCGGTGCACATTCTATCAGTGGACTAGTTGAAAGTTTCACGGGGCCGTACATCTGTAGATTTTGTCTTGGACATTCTTCAGAGTACCAGACACACGAAGTGCGGACCGGAGTGTTTCCACCTCGGACAAAGAAGGAACATAGTTTGCATGTGCAAACTGTGAGAGAAAATCCAAATGTTACTCATTGCTTTGCCGTAAAGCGGTCGTGTCCATTGACTGATAAATTAAATCACTTTCATTTTGAGTCTAGGTACCCAACAGATGTACTATATGACCTTTTGGAAGGCATAGTCCCAAGGGAACTAGCATTGTGTTTTCAGATTTTCACCAAGAAGAAGTACTTCAGTTTGACTGAGCTTAACGAGTTAATAACTGAGTCTGACTGTCAAAGTTCTGCGTTATAGGCCTATACATCTGATAGGCTATCAGATAATGCACTGATTTGTTATTGAAAGCTATCTTTATTTTTGTTTAATGTTTCTTGGGTGTTCTAACATTGTGCTTTCTTCTGATGTGACGCTGACCTAGGCCATTGCAAGTGTTTGTTCGAAAGGAATAGATGTAAGATGCATAGAACATCTGTAGGCTGTGCTAGTTTACTTGTTAGGAAGCCATGCCTGTAATTGTGCATGTTAAAAAAGATAGGTCCACCCGGATTGTGGATTATGGCTACTAGTATAAGTACAGGGAATGCAAGTCAATTCACGTGATGTTTTAATCTCTTTTAGCTGCTTTAAAAACATATTGGCCCTTAGGATTTCAATTTGCGCATATAAAAAAGAAATAATATGAAAGTATTTGTACAGATTTTTTTTTAAAACATTGTCGTAATTTAAATGTGCTATCAAGACATAAACCTTGAATCACATCCAAAAAAGTAATCTGTGCCTGTAATGCCCACAAATTATAAATACCTCCAGTATTGTATCCCTATTGTACACATACATGATTTCTGTCTTTGTTTTGTACTTGTAATATGTTGGATAAACATGTTGAGACAAAAATGCACGAATAAATGTTAACCTGCTGTTCCTTTTCATGGTTCTTATCTTTTTCATGGTGATCGGTTGACTTAACGTAAGTGAATTGTGGCACCACGAAGGCATGATATTGGGTGGATTAGAAATAGAAAAGTTATGCCAACAGACATTCAATATAAGTATTTTATTTAGTAAATCCAAATCATTTTGATCCAGATATTTAGTAAGCTTATATAAATTTCACCCAGACAATTAGTAAATGTAAATCAATTTCACCCAGATCATTAATAAATATTAATCAGATTCCACCAGATATTTAGTAAATCTAAATTACCATTGCTCAGATATTAAGTAAATATAAATCACTTTTCCTTGTAAAATCTATTTGGATTTACACAATTTTTTTAGGCTATATAACTCATTATTTGGAATCCTATTACTAAATCCAACACATGTTAACTGTTGCTTTTATTACCATGTACTTATTTATTATTATTATTTTTTAGTTAATTTATTCAATAATTTTTATTCAAAGTTGTAGTGCTTAAAATCTACTCAATTATATCACTTGTCACTTTATTGCCATAATTTTTTTAAGTAACAATGTGTCACATTTTTTACAGTGCAGGCACGTGTGTGAATGAGCCGGCAAACCGGGGATCTCTACCAGCACGCTTGCTCGTGGCGGTGGAAATGCGACAGCGAGCCCACACAGCTTCGTGTGCCGCGCCCGCCTTGCGCTCGTGGCGGCCCGCGTCGATGCTAACCGCGTTACGCTCAAATTAAGCTCGTTCCGTGTCAGATGCCAAATAATGTAAGTGTGGATTCGGTGTCGCACAGAAATGTATTTGGACCCTATTTGTTTTAAGGTTAATCTTTGCCGGCATAGCGAATCCTCGTCGTACGTGTGCGAGACTTTGGGTATAGTCGCATAATGATAATAATAATACATCCATAGGAATAATGATAATACATCCATGTCTTTATCTAGAAAAAACCTTCGCGAGTCTCATGGCTTTTTCAAGAGGGTACTGGGATATTTGGGCAATTGCACTTCTGGTTAGTTTATCTATTCAAAACATTATTTATGCAAATAAATACGTTATTCCATTTAACTGTTTGCGTGTACGGTATAAAAATTTAGTCGTTAATTTCATGATATTTTTTAAAAGCCTCACTGAGTCTCAAGATTCTTTATGCAGGAGGATCCTGTTCGGTTATTCTCAGTCAGGGAGTAACAATCGCTGCGTGCTTCCAAATTAAGTAATTTGTGAATCACGTGTCCAATTGTGCAAAATGTGGACCATCACGGTGCACGATGGACTACTTCTCCGTGGGATGACGTCACGGGATCTTTAACGTCCACCTGTAAACAAGATGGCGCGTTTTTTGTATTGTTCAAACACCCACATTATTAACCAGCTGGATTTGAACCGAAGACCTCGACAAAAACTGCCGCTGGGCCATGTCACCGCTCTCAATGGTCACAATGGAAAATTTTGGTGTCTAGAAACCGCGTTTTTGCGTGTATATAGCTGCCCACAATAAGAATCCTTAGCCAATGAGCTAATCCCAACACGCGTTTGGCAGAGAGAGAGACAGCGAGACAGATATATCTGATGTCGTTGGCATGGCAGACTGGTTTATGGTTATGGTACTCTGATGACATGCTATATTCACAATCATAATGCACAATCTTTGTCACAACGAGAGATTTACAGAGAGACTGGATGTTGACATTAGCACAACCGTTATACTAAGCATGAACAATCACTGACGCATTCCTAAGATTCAGATAAAAAGAAAAATTTCACAGTGGTACACGAAATATGGGGCATCACGCAAAATGTGTCGCAATACCTCTGTTTCCCCTCTAGATATTCATAATAATGTTAAATACATCATTTTCACTTTCAAATGATACGTCGTGGCAAGAGCTGATGCCACGTGGTAGAGACTAATGAGGGATTAACAGCCAAATTAGGGACAGTAAATATATTTCGCTGTCACTCGATGCAACCGCGCGTGACAGTCAGCAAAGCTCATTTTTATAGAGTCTCGTGTAAATCGTGCTCGGCATGACTCCAACAATGATTGACAAGAGGAGAACAGTTGGATTATATAACATAGGCGAGCTGAATACGGCGCATTTTGGGAACCTTGGATGAAATACGCCTTCCAAATGTCAAATATTATAACATACGCCGTAGCAGTAGCCTGTTAAGAAAAGTAGCGGGGAAGGGGGGCGGTGCACGGGACACGTCGCTCAAACGCATGATGAACGATTGTCAAGTATAAGTGGTGGTAGCCAAAAATGGAACTCGTTCCAGCGGGCGTCGACAGAGAAGATGGAGCGATGACATTAGTTCACGTGCTGGCGCGAGGTGGTTTGGAACATCGCAGGATCGATCGCGAGAGGTGGCAGCTATGGGGATCATCCAGCAGCGAATAAGACAATGGCTGATTATTAATGGCAATTACACATCAGTCATCATCAACCATGATCGATCCACTCGCTGGATGAAGGCGTCCTTCAAACCATCACCATCACACGGTTCTGTGATGTGACAATCCACCTAGCACCCGTAGTGGTGCCGATTCAATCGTTCCATCTCCGCGAAATGTCCTTTTGGACTCCTTCACTTGCTTGGCCTCCAACGCGGTAATTATTCCTTCATCATTACACCATAATAATAATTAGTATTTATTATGATATAATCCAATCGCTTCCCCGTTGTAATTTTAACAACGGAACAGACAATAGATATGATAAGATCGACGTAACGTTAAACTGCTGGGGCTGTACGATGGGCACAGTCCGTGTGGGCTGGGTCCACGTTGAAATGGTCGAGGTTAATGAGTCTTCCGCGCAAGAAATCCCAACAGAGAGAGAGAGAGCCGGTCGGCTGGCTGCTGCGATGCTTTGCAGTCGCATGCGGCAGCGCAACGCATGTGATCATTAGCAATTACCGTGATCCTACCAGCAGCCGATCGCACTCACTGAGGGTGCCCTGCACGTGCGCTGTGTTCTCCCAGGTTATGGCTAAATCAATATTGAGGCGGCCTGACTGCGAGTGAGTCATTATGCCATTAGACTCGCAATGGTGGTCATTAACGCTTAAAGCGTGCGCGCAGAGCGAGCGACGCCGCGGGGTTATGGCCTGTGACTGGCGGCAGGGCTGGCATACGAGGAGGTATATAGTCCATACTCTTTCAGTTTTTTTCGGTAAAGTCGCGTAGGTAAAAAATAAAACTGAGAAATCATTGGAAAGATGTCATTAACCATGTAAAAAAGATTTAACTACACGTATTTGTACCATCTTATTTGACAGGTACTAGTCTACTTTACCGAGTGTTGACATCCCCAGCGTTTAACAGTACTGCTATTTTGTATTTTGTATTTGTCATCTAACATCGGCCGTAACCCCGGGTTGAGGTGCACCAATTGTTCCCTTTTAACCCCCCCCCACCGTTCCATTCCCTGGCTACCACATTCAGATAAGCCCCTCCCCCCTCTCCCTTAACTTGTATTTAAGAGCTTGTCTCTTGGATTTTTCCTCACTTGATACAGTAAATTTAGCTGTGACGGTCCCACCTGAAGAAGGAGACTCGTGTTGCCTCCGAAACGTCGTGATTTATTATTTTATTTCTATTATTATTATTTTTACCTATGTGACTTTACCGAAAAAAACTTAAGAGTATGAATCCTTGCTGTCACGAAAGCTTCAAATCTAGGTATAGTCCATCTCCGAGCACGGAAGTTGAAACAATGGACAAGTTTATATCCCCCCCCCCCCGCCTTTGTGTATTCAACAGTATTAACATCAAATTTCGATTTAAAGCTTTCGTGACTGCAGGGATTCATCTTCTTGGTTCTTCTGCGTGACTTTACCGAAAGAACCAAGAAGAGGAGTATTAACATCAATACTGGATGTGGGCTATTGTGTGTGCCGAGGTCGAACCTCCGTTCAATGTGTTACCTGTGGCCTTTTCTTCTGTTGTCCCCAAGTTGTGGAATTGACTGCCATCGAATATTCGATATGATGAGTCCCTCGGTTTATTTAAATCCCGCCTTAAGAATTGTTGTTTTACTTATACAGGCTTTTTCTCCTAATTAATTTGGTTATGTGTTTTGGGAGCGTGGAGCCTGCATGCTTATTTTCGGTTTTAGATTTTGTGAGTTATTTACTTGCGTTTAGCTCTGTGCAGCGCCTTGCCACCTCTAGGCGAAACGCCCTTTATAAGTGTAAATTACTTTTACATCTAGTGCTTAATTCCAGTCGAAAGCGTCTGGAGCATTGTTCTAGGAATAATTTTGCCACCCAGTCAAATACATCGCAACTTTCTTCCTCCACTTTGCACTTCGTTCGTTTCTCAGCTTACGTGTCTCAGTGAAGGTCCCGGCGGCAGCACGTTGAGTAGGGCGATCCAGACTCCCCTTTCCCTGGCGACAAACTCTCGCTCTTCCTGAGGAATTCCCAGGCGTTCCCGCCAGCGTGTCCTGCGCGATAGAGTTTCAGGGGCAGTCTACCGGGGGGCATCCTTACCAGGTGCTCGAACTACCTCAACTGGCTCCTCTCGATCCAGAGGAGCAGCGGCTCGACTTTGAAGCTCTCCCAGATTACCGAGCTCCTCATCCGATCACGGAGAGTGAACCCGGCAACCCTGCGGAGAAACCTCATTTCGGCCCCTTGTATCCGCGATCTCATAATTTTGGTCATTACCCAAAGCTCATGACCATAGGTGAGGGTGGGAATGTAGATCGACCTGTAAGCCGAGAGCTTTGTTGAGGAACTTAGCTCCCACTTCACTACCACGGAATGGTACATTGCCCGCATCACTGTGGACGTTGCACCGATCCGCTGGCCGATCTCCCGCATCACACTTACCATCACTCGCGAAAGAGATCCCGAGGTATTTAAACTCCTTCACTAAGGGCAACTGTTCCCCTCTCACCTGGAGAGAACAATCCATCTCCCAGTAGTGAACCATGACCTCAGATGTGGAGGCGCTGATCCTCATCCCAGCTGCTTCACACTCGGCATCAGAGCGCTCAAGTGAACGATGGAGATCACAGACTGACGAGGCAAAGAGGACAACGTCATCTGCAAAAAGCGGCGACGCCACCTTCATGCCACCGGACTGGATACTTTTCATACCTCGGCTACGCCTCGATATCTTATCCATGAAAATCACAAACAGGAGTCCAACATCCACAGTGAACGACGTTGATTTGACACCAAGAATACCGACACAGTTCACATTCCGGGAATAGAGGGACTGGATAGTGCACAAAATCATCACCAATACATCATACTCCTGCAGCACCACCCACAAGACATTGCGGGGAACACGGTCATATGCTTTCTCCACGTCTACAAAGCAGAGATAGACCGGAGAAGCATACTCCGCATGACCCCTTAAATATACGTGAGACGGAAAAGAGCCGGTCCATTGTTCCACTTCCAAGACAGAATCCGCATTGTCCCTCCTGAATCTAAGGCTGGACCACTGGGTGGAGCCTCCTCTCCAGCACTCTAGCATAAGCCTGGGACGCTGAGGAGCGTGATTCCTTTGTAGTTGGAGCACACCCTCTGGTCCCCTTTTTAACAATGAGAACCACGACCCCAGGGAACCATTCGTGGGCACCCTCTTTACCAACTCATATTGGCCATCGCAGTGCAGGATGGATCAAACAACCCACATCACCAGCAGTTGATTGTTAAATGGCTGTAAGATGATTTAATATATATTCTTAGCAACCTCCCAAATGGCTCTTGCGTCCTCAGTCTTGACGTTCCTTACATCATCCCTTCTAGCGACTTGTCCTGTCCAAGCCCCCACTTGCCTTTCTTCGCAGTAAATATGGTGTCTCCAACGTGCTGCGTTCTCTTATAAAAATGCTGCTCTTTCGGTCTCTGGGTGTAGTTCCAAAAATACATCTCCACAATTTTTATTTGCACAATTTTTCAGCTTTTGTTTCATTTTCATCATGTCCACGTTTCTCGTGTGCATGAGCCAGGTGACGGATTGTCGCTTCACAGGACGGCGAGGGATGGCAACAACTTTGGCGAGGTCTGCATCCAGCAGTGGATAGAGTAATGCTGCTGCTGATGACTTTTTACCCCCTGACTCACTGGTATAATGACGCGAGGCAAGCGCGTTTATAAACCATGCTGCTCTTTCGCAGCACTTAAAGCGCATAATTAGTAGTCCCGTTCATGATGCCTACACCTCTGCAATTACTGCAATCAACACCCGGAATAAAACATCGTGCATAATTGTATTTTTGTGTGTGCAGTACTTTGCATTGTTTCTTCCAGCCGCTGGCCAAATCACTCGGAATGCGCCCGAGTGATTTGGCTAAGCTAGTGGTGCTGCGCCTGAGTAGTGCTTGGATGGGTGGGTGGGTGACCAGCGTGCATGAAACAGGTGGTCAGCCATTGTAGTCAGCTTCGGGGCTATGCGTTTGGATAGCCAAAGAGGGCGGTGCAGAAAAATCAATCGTTGTGTAATAAACCTTCTTGAGACGGCTCTTGGAATCAGTCCTTTATTCACTTCCACAGTTACACTCACACTCCCCGTTGCTGACACACAACGGGAAGCGGGCAGACCGTTTGCTAAGTCGCACGCCACGTGGCATCCAGAGCCCCGTGCGTGCGTGGCTTCTGCTCTCTTCGTTCCCAGGTCTGCTCCCGACTCCCCCGCTTCTCCCCCTTTTAACCCCTGGGTCACGTGGTACCCCTAAGCCAATCCTCAGTGGTCGGCGTCGAATATTTAAGATCGTTCCCCTGTCACTCCCGGGACCACGCCTCTGATCCGGCTTCCCATTAGCCGAGGCCAAGATCGGCGAAGCCAACCACCCCAGATAACATGCCTTGATCACGCCGAGGCCATGCGCCCAGACTCTTCCCTCATTGGCGACACAGCGAGACCGGCAAACAATCACCACGTGAGCCCTACAAGGCTCTCATTACATCACCCCCCTCCCGGTGAAAGAAAACAGCCGTCTCGGCTGGGAACAAGGGTGATCATCTGAATCCATAAATACTTATTATGGCGCCAAGACGCATTTAACAATAACAGGGTGAAATGGCGTCAATGCGCCAAACAAATTTAAAACAGAATCACCCATGAATAGTCAGACATACATTAGGGCGCCCCTGCAGCGCAGTAACGACAGGGAAGGGACAGCATGACAACCCGACGCTAACAAAAGGGGAGAGATTTAGACCGCGTCCACGACGCGGGACCCTCTCCGCCTCCTGCACACAGTCGCCTTGCCGCTGGTTCGAAAGGAGGTGGTAGGCGTGAAGAAGAAGATTGTTCATTTTCGGTCATATCCAGGGCAGGTCCCGTTGGAGGGGGGACGGCGGGTGTTTCATCAGCTCTCAAAACCTGTTCATCTGCAGGGGGTACACCACAGTCCCGGTGGGGATCAACGGGCGAGACAAGCGGCGTTATCGGCACAACAGGTCCCGGCAGGTCAGGAAGTGGAGATGAGGGATCGGCACGCGGACTAACATAGGGTTTAAGTCGCGACGAGTGGACATACCACCGACGATTTCCGTACTGGACGTGAACACTCTGTGGATTGCGAATGTCTACCGACGTCACAGGCCCCCGCCAAGGCCTGTGCAGTTTAGGGGATGTGCCCGGCGGCACCTGAGGGCAGTGGAGCCATGCTAGGTCGCCCACCGACCAGGGCATGTGAGTACGCGATCGGCGCGCATACCTCTCGTTCCTTGCCTGCGTATGGGCCGTCGCACGTCTGGCAGCCTCTCGCGCCTCAGTAACCCGTTCCAGCGAGTCCCGTACGTGATCAGGTAAGGAACGGGACGGTCGCTTATTCGGAGTACCCAGTTGCACATCAATGGGTGGTACGTTCTCGCGGCCGTACATCAGGAAAAATGGTGAATATCCCGTGGACGCGTGCGGAACCATGCGGTACGCCGCTAAGACGCCCGGTACGTGCAAATTCCAATCGGTTTGCTTTTCACTGACCGTGTGACAAAGCATAGCCGAGAGGGTGCGGTTGAATCGTTCCACCATGCCATCCGTCTGCGGATGGTACGGGGAAGTGCGGATCTTTTTCGTGCCCAACGCATCGCAAACCTCCTTGAGCAATTTGGAGGAGAAGTTACGTCCCTGATCTGTGAGCAGCCTCTCGGGTGCTCCTTTATCCATGACGTAGCCATTCAAGAAAGCATCGGTAATAGATGCAGCCGTCTGGTCGGGCAGAGGCCAGGCCATAGGCCATCGAGAAAAATATTCTACTCCAACCAGGAGGTACTTATTGCCCCTAGCAGATTGAGGGAATGAGCCGAGAATGTCCAGAGCAACCAATTCGTTGATTCGGGACACTTCAATGGACCGTAATGGCGGCACATACTGGTTCCGAGGTGGTTTTCTCTTCGCACAATCTTGACATGAGCGGACAAAGTCATCAACATCTGCCGTCATGCCGGGCCAAAAGAAATCTTTTTGGAGAGCGGCCAAAGTTTTCTGCACACCGAGGTGCATCAATTTGTCAGCGTGCAGAGCGCGAAGAAGGTCATAGCAAAGGGAAGTAGGCACGACCAAGCGTGGCCGGTCAGGCAACCCGTCGGAACACATCAAAAGTCCCGTGCGACCTCGGAACATCCGCCACTTCCATCCCGCCAATTGAGACTTTTGTTTCCCAATCAATTTCCATAGCGGAGCCAGCGAGGCATCGGCCTCCTGCTCACGTAGCCAGACCGAGTGCGGCAGCTGCAGGGTAGCATCAGTGTCCACGGACACCTCTTGGTTGTCCTCATCCGCCATCGCCCCCATAACCGGGCAGGGCGAGGCGATCGGCGCCGCGCAGCGGTGCATACCCGTCAGACAAGTGCACGGGGGGACGGCTGGTAGCCTGGAGAGCGTGTCCGCGTTAGCGTGGGGGCACCTTTATGGTACGTAATATCGAAGGAAAATTCCTGTAGCGACTCGAGCCACTGAGCCAATTGGCCTGACGGCTGGTCCAATTTCAAGGAGTATTGCAAAGCCGCGTGATCAGAGCGGACGAGGAATTTCCTTCCATACAGGTACGGCCGGTACAGGCGGACAAAATGTACAATTGCCAATAGTTCCCGCCTCGTCACACAATACCGTGTTTCTGCAGGGGACAGAACCCTGCTGCCGTAAGCAACCACCCGCTCAACGCCATCTTTGCGTTGTGATAAAACGGCCCCGATGCCGATATCGCTAGCATCTGTGTCCAGGATGAACGGCTGAGAAAAATCGGGGTAATCAAGCGTAGGTGCCATAGTGAGGTGATCCCGCAGTGATCGAAAGGAGCTTTCCTCCTCCGAGCCCCATTTAAACCTTTGATTTTTGCCCGTCAAAACATGTAACGGTTTAGCCAACGTTGCAAAGTTCTTAACGAAACGACGGTAATAGGATGTGAACCCAATAAACCGGCGAACATCGCCCACCGAAGTGGGTGTGGGCCACTCTCGGACGCATTGCGTCTTCTGAGGGTCAGTGGACACGCCATCCGAACTGACGATGTGACCCAAGTAACGGACGGAGTGTTGCAAAAGATGGCATTTCTTAGGTTTAAACTTTAGGTCAGCCGACCGCATCCTCTGAAAGATAGTCTCCAAGCGCTGGAGGTGTTCGTCGAACGTGCGGCTGAAAACGATAATATCGTCTAAATATATGAGGCACGTTTCCTACTGTAATCCAGCCAGAACCAACTCCATGAGTCGTTGAAACGTCGCCGGAGCCGCATTCAAGCCCATAGGTAGCCGATTAAACTCAAAGAGACCTTGTGGCGTATGAAATGCTATCTTAGGTTTTGACGCGTCATCGAAGGGAAGTTGCCAAAAACCCGAGGACAGGTCGAGTGTGGAAAAGAATGTAGCACCCGATAGAGCGTCCAAGGAGTCATCCATCCTCGGTAAAGGGTATGCGTCCGCCACGGAAATCTTATTTAACCGGCGGAAATCCACACAAAACCTGGTCCCACCATCCTTCTTTAATCCAGAACCACGAGCGCTCCCCAAGGGCTGTTGGACGGCGAAATAATATCCGCCACCAACATCTCGTCCACTGCGCCCCGCACATGCTCTCTTTCAGCGGGGCTCATGCGATGCGGATGCATGCAGATAGGGGGTGTCGCACCGGTGTCAATATGGTGTGACAAAAGTGACGTGCGCCCGAGATCTAAATCATTTTTCCTGAAAACATCGGCGTATCGTAATAACAGTGAATGCAAAGCAGTCCTTTGCTCGTTTGACAAGGATGAATTTTCCCCGCATAAGTCTGCGATCCAACGTTCCTGTGAACGATCGCGCGGAGGACCACGAGTGGGTGTTCGGGCGTGCGGCTTTCCGTCAAAAGTGGCGAAATCGGTAGTGGCGTGAGCCAACACCGATCCCGCCGGAACAACCACCCGGTCCGGCCCTCCATTCAACACCTGTATAAACGGTGCCTGATTCGGCCGAACGATCGTTTGGGCCGCCGCCAAGGAAAATTATTTAGCCACCGAATTATATGGGGATAACAAAACGCCCATTGCTCCCTTCTTAACGTGAAGGGGTTTGCGGTAACGCAGCGGAATGAGCATTTGCGCGCCTGATGGAACTTCTACCATAGTAGCGACCATAGTGGTGACTGCATTACCCGGAGGCGAAGTGGCCAGCAGGGAAGGCAGGAACGACATTCTACGCCCCCCCGGCATTTCTAAACAATCCTGGTCGACCCGTATCTTTAATGGCATTCGGCGCAGGAAATCTGTGCCTAGCAAGTAATGGGACAGCTAGCGAGCGCGAGATCAACACGGATCCTTTAGCGGTAATATTCCCGATAGCGATACACACATCGACCTGACCGCAGATACCCATACTACCCCCATTTGCGGCAACACACGCGTCATTGACCCGACGTATTCGCGACGTGGGAATTGACAAAAGATGAAAAAGAACATCCGAAATTATGGTGGCAGATGCGCCAGTGTCCACCAAAATACGGACGTCGATGCCCTCGATGGTACCCCGTACCGTCGACGAGCCCGATGCCGCAGCCACAACCCTACGAGCCAATTTTTTCCATTGCGTAGCGGAGCGTGGAAATGATGCAGAAGAATGAGGGTTATCATCAGAAGTGTAAGTTTGAGTGCGAGTGGATGCATGATGTGACACGACCTGCCGGGTGTCCGATTTGTGCCGACTCGCCCGAGGGTGTCGCGGCTCCACGCCCGGTGGAGGAGATGGAGGCCCCCGCGTCGGAAGCAGCGAAAGTGGAGGTCGGCAGCGGCAGTCGCGGGCGAAATGGCCGCGTCGGCCGCACTTGAAACACGTGGCCGTCGTCGGCCGGCGGTCGGTCGGCTCGGCTCCCGCACGTGGACGGCTTACGTAGTCACCACGCTGGTCACGCAGCCGTCGTCTCGGAGCCCAGTGCGGAACAGCAGCGGTCAGCACGTCATCGTCGCCGGAGTCGTCGGAGCAGTGGACGATCCGTCGTGGAGACCACCCCAAGGGTGGGCCGTCGATCTCAGGTTTCCCCGTCCACGCCGCCATCTGATCCCATCGCTTGATGTTGAACTTAGCGTCCAGGCAGCGCGCCACCCATCGCGATGTAAGCGGTTCGTGGCCGCATACTGGCAATGAAATGTTGAGCTCTTGGGCCAGCTCCAGCATACGGGAAAGAATGAGAGGATCCAGATGATCGGCCGTCGCGTCGGGGTAGGCGGCCATGGCCAACGCCATCAACGCCCCCCGATAAGCCAAGGGCGACTCCTCCGCACCTCGACGACGAGACATTAATTTCCTTGTGGCTGCTGTCGGCGGGTCGTAGAACTCCGCCATCTCAGCGAAAGCATCCCGAAGCGTCTTCTTCTTGGATGCCGGGATGGAACGGACGACCCCCAGAGAAACATCATCGAGCAGTGTGGGTAGCGCTTCCAGCGCCTCCGCCTCCGTCCATCGCACGGATCTGAAGGCTGACTTGAATCGCCATGTAAAAGCACTCCAATTGCCCCCGGCAATAAATTCTTTAATCTGTGGAAGGCGATGTCCGCGGTGGCAGGCAGATTGTGCGGGCGTCTCCGACGTGGTTTCCCGCTTTCCACCTGTCGCAGTCAAAATGGCGTCCGGTGGCCGCGTGGTGGCAGCTCCGCACAAGATGGCGCCCGCAGGCTCCGGTGCTGCCACTCCACCCAAGACGTCGGCCTCCTCCCGCGCTGCAGGAGCAGCGGCGGACGCAGACTCCGGATCCGTGGCATTAAGCTGGTTTGCTATCTGGCGACCCACGGCTGGCGAGGATGCCACCGCTGTCACCAAACTCAGCAGAATCGCGCGTAAGGACTCGATCTGCTCCGCCATCAGCCGCCATCCGTCCTTCGCCCCAGAGGTGGTAGTGTCGTCACCCTGTCGTCGTTGCGAGGCGTCGAGGAGAGCAGCAGCAGGTGGAGGCAGAGGAGCCGTAGCCCCCAGCAGATCATCTTCGTCCGTCTCGACATCTTCTTCCGATGGAGGTTCGGGCAGGTTCTTTTTTCTGAGGTGCTTGGACATCTTGAGAACGTCCAAACGGTCCCAGAAGAACTTCTGAAACCAATGTAATAAACCTTCTTGAGACGGCTCTTGGAATCAGTCCTTTATTCACTTCCACAGTTACACTCACACTCCCCGTTGCTGACACACAACGGGAAGCGGGCAGACCGTTTGCTAAGTCGCACGCCACGTGGCATCCAGAGCCCCGTGCATGCGTGGCTTCCGCTCTCTTCGTTCCCAGGTCTGCTCCCGACTCCCCCGCTTCTCCCCCTTTTAACCCCTGGGTCACGTGGTACCCCTAAGCCAATCCTCAGTGGTCGGCGTCGAATATTCCAGATCGTTCCCTTGTCACTCCCGGGACCAATCCTCTGATCCGGCTTCCCATTAGCCGAGGCCAAGATCGGCGAAGCCAACCACCCCAGCTAACATGCCATGATCACGCCGAGGCCATGCGCCCAGACTCTCCCCTCATTGGCTACACAGCGAGATCGGCAGCCAATCACCACGTGAGCCCTACAAGGCTCTCATTACAGTTGTACTGCACTACCATGCTCGCACATCCGTGCTGCCCGCCTTCATCAACCAGCACTGACCAACGTGGTGAAGTACAGGCAACCTCATTTAATACCAAACAATGTACTTTTATGAGAAAGCCATGGTTTCAAGACTATTTCAGCAGCGTTCTGCATTGATGTGTTCGGCCAAACACCTATTTCTGCAGCGAGTGTACTGAATCTGAAGAAAAAGGAGTACTCGGAGAAAACCCACCACACGAATGGGGGGAGTGGGCGGTGGGGGGGTAACATTCATAGGCCAGCACAGACTGATTCACGAACCCACTTTCTGTACTACCTCGCAGTCCGAGCGGGATTGGGAGTCCTTACATAACCGCGTGATTCATCAACCCTCGCCTCCAAAGGCGTGTGTTATCATTTCCCTATAAGTCATGCAACGTATCGGCAACACACCGACCCAGCAGGAACACGGGCAGTTCGTATAAAGAAGGCGATGACTCAACCATGAATAACCACTCCACACACTTATCCATAATTGAGGCTCGGAGAGAGATGGAATCAGAATAAGTAATAATAAGTTTGGGGCTATAGAGCTCTTTTTCACAGCTGCCTAGTCGTACGTGATGCACAGCGGGTGCCCCCATATTATTCCGTGTACACTGTACATGGACCCATGCTGTCCACTGGCTAACCGCAAACAAAACACACTGACCTCGCACCTGGCGAATGCACGGGTACAGTACTACCCTACGCTTTGAACCCGGCGCACTGAGGCCGATTCTCACCGCTCACACCAGTGGCCAGTGATATGTGAACCGGTCCTGCACACTCGCACCCCCCCCCACCCCAATCTTCTACCGCGGTGTCAACCCGCAGTGACCAGCGTGGCGAAGTGGATGGAGCACCTGTGACAATGACCAGGTATGCAGTTATCGCACGATGCTGGCAATGCCTTCGAGTCACAGTCAGGATGGCTAACATTTGACATACTTCACCGGCGTGATGATCTTGGATCAAAACAAACCGCTCCGAACGACGGAGCTGGGAGAGGAGGCCTTAATCCAGCAGTGGGAAAAAAATTCTACCATGGTTGTTGATAACACGCCGTGACAAGTTGACACGCTTGCACATGCGCCCACGCGGCAAGAAACACATTTACACATTTCCAGTTTTCGTAACTGGGGGATGTGATTAAAGCTGGTAAGGGTGAGGCAAGATGCCTACTCCTGCGTCTTCGTCATCATCATCAGCAGGCATGATCAATCTACTGCTGGACACTTAACAACAATAAAACATAAATTCAACACACTCGCCAACAACGCTAACTTTAAAGAAAGCATATAATCGACGACGCTTCGGGTCATGGACCTTCTTCATCGCATACTGTAAGGCGGAGACTTCCCCAAAGCCGTCGCCTTCTCTCACGATCCTGCGAATATTAGTAATGGACATCTGTGAAAAAGAGCTTCATAGCTCATCGGATTTCTCCAGTATAAATACTGATTTCATCGCTCCACCTCCTCGGCGGACGACTTCTCTGGGACGTGCTCCATGCGTTGCCTCCCACTCCGTCATTAGTCTCGACCATGTTTTGTCTACGACGTGTCCTGTCCAGGCCCACTGACTTGTATTAACTGTTTGAATGGCCGTATTCTCTGCATGTCCTGTACGTTTAACTTTTATTCGCACAGTACGTAGCCAACCGTGCTAATCGAAGGTGCGGGGGAAGGACAACAAACGAAGCACAAAAAGCAGTCTTAAAGAAATGAGTTTGTCAATCGAAATTTAAAAGTGCGTAGCTTCAGTGGCTTCCTAATATCGGAAGGAAGAGCGTTCCAGACGGCCGCAGATGCGCATCTGAAAGCGTGCAATGCGGTGACCGTCTTTGTTCGATGGTTCGCCAAAAGCCGCAGCTACGTGGATGACTCGAGTTCGCGTGATGGTTTATGCTCCTTGACAAGATCAGCAAGGTACCGTGGTCAATTTGTGGCAGGTACTTTGTGTGAAATCTCTAGATTATAAGACGCTCCGGAAAGTAAGGCGTACCCTAACCGCGTTCCCGGTGTCCATAAAGTTCAAGATGTATCGTTACACGCACGCACGAACACCGACCGCATAATTCGGAGAATTTTCGACCTTATTCAACAGGGTATGTTCTCTAATCCGCGTGTTCCTCCTTAAGAAAAAAATATCGTTCAAAGCATGCATATCTCCACGCTTTTCAGCTTCTGGTCCATCATTTTTGGGTTAATGACCACGTTTATGAACCATGATGTCACCCATGATTCGCTCGCTCATCCACGCTGTGCGTGCGCGTGTCTTCCTTTTTTGCAGCAGAAGGCGGCGCGAGCTTTGGTAATTGCTCCTTCTGCAGCAACGGCAGCTGCCGCGTATCCCGCCTGCCCGCCTGGCCCTGCACTCAGGGAGCTCCCGGCGGGGGAACGGTGACATCAGAGCGCTCGTGAAAACGTACTCCGATGATGATGATGCAGGCGGGAGGTAGAGAGATGATGATCGTGACGATGACATCAGCGCCTGCCTGCACGATCCAAACGAACTACAGCGTTAGTCACATCTGGTGCCACATAGTTTTTTTTTTACAGAAACCACATGTATGTTGAACTTCTTTCGCACCGTACGTAGCCAACTGTGCTAATCGGAGGTGCGGGGGAAGGACAACAAACTGCTTTTGTGTTTAGTTTGTTGTACATCTATGAACACACAACATTTACAATTCGAATTGTAAACAATTCGAATCGTAAATGTTGTGGATTTGAATTGTAAATGTGAAATTTTATTGTAAATATTGTGTATTTACTCTCCAACACACCAGTGGGCTGAAGTTGTAACTAATTGGCGCGTTGTTTACGCGACAAACCTTACTGGCTGTGTCGGGCGGTGGACGGTTATGACACATTTATACTTACGCGATCTAACCTTAAAACCTTTATTATGAATTGTAACTTATCTTTGTCAATGCACAGCTGGATGAAGGCTTCACCACGCCGAGTCGGTCATGGCCAGGGGTCGGTAACCAAAATAACAAAAAGAGACATTTTTTTCGAATTCGGTAAAAAATAAAAACCCTCAATATTTCAAGAGCCGCTATGCAATTTCATAAGGAGACGGTGGTGGTGGGTCCTTAATAAGCAACGTCACGAAGGCAGTCGTTAAAGAGCGGCGTGCGGCTCCGGTGCCACAGGTTGCCGATCCATAACTTCACCACGCTGCATGTTGGTGATTGGGGGACAGCCAAGACCGGTTTAGTCAGACACCTGATGTTAGCCGTAGCCAGAAAATAAATTGCGGCCGCAGGATTCGTAGCACTGCGCCACCGCTCCACTCGGTCGTATACAGTATGT
Source organism: Entosphenus tridentatus (assembly GCA_014621495.2). Lineage (NCBI taxonomy): Eukaryota > Metazoa > Chordata > Hyperoartia > Petromyzontiformes > Petromyzontidae > Entosphenus > Entosphenus tridentatus. The sequence goes on along the minus strand of CM025610.2, from coordinate 7,573,178 downwards.
GTAAACCTTGCTGCTAGACCAAGTCCACGCGTATATTTTTTGGCTAAAGGTGACGGGCAGCATTGCATACTGTGCCTCGGAGCTTCTCATTGGCTGATGACCCATTTCCCAATTCCATTACTTATTCGTCACACAGCCCAGTGGCAGCCCAACACTGACAAGAGAAGACACGAAATTAGGTGACTCCCGCACTTCGCCAGCCCTCGCCTCGTCCTTGAGCCAACCCCCCACCACACCCCTCCCCTCGGCATATCTCGTGGTATCATTGCTTCGTCAACGTTACTTGCAACAGCAGGAGCAAGCTATCCATTATGCCCTCATCATCATCGTCGTCGTCATCACAGCCCATGACAACCTCGTCAGCCGGAGGAAGCGTTAATGTCTGCTGGCATTACACACGTGTCCTGTGGGCTCCCGTGGTGGTTCCGTTTACAGCTTTTGTTTAATTGATGAACAGGCTTTCAGGGAAGTTGTGCTTGACAGTGAAGAAGGTGGGGTTTGTTCGTGTGTGTCCGTGTGTTTTCATTGTAGTTCCAGATGGACTTTGGTTGCTCCAGGTGGACTTTTCATCAAGGGCAGAAATGCCCAGATATGAAACGCGAGGAGTCTGTATTTCAGACGCGGAAGTCACATCGCCAAACCAGTGGCGTATGGAGCAGGTTGGCACGGACCCTGGTGGAAGGAATGAAATTTCAATCACCCGGCGCCTGGGTGCCTCCGAGCCGTGGGCCCCCGTGCAGTTGCACTGCCTGCACTATCGATAGCTGATGCCACTGCACCACCGAACGCTGTGAATGGTGACAAGAGGCACATAATGTATATAATTCTTATGGGGCGAAAGTTGGTGATTGCGTTTTCAGGGTAGGCATTGAACAACCAAAATACTGTTAAATTCGAATCAACTTAAGAGTTATTTATGAATCTGCACTGGGATAAGAAAAACAAAGAACCCCACGTTGCACTCTACATTGTGGGTCTTAATAGGTGCTCGCTAAGAGTATTGGCCCGTTAGTCTATACAATGCAATAACACAAATATTGTATCTCACTGCGAATACTATTTGGCTTAACAAATAACAATGCATTACAGTCCTTTGTGGAAAGCCCAGGGCATGTATCGCTCACCACTGATGCTAATCCCGGCCAGGAATCTCAGCCCACCGGGATTCATTGCACGGGGCGTCAACCACTGTGCCACCACTTGCCCGTAAACATTATCATAACAATACTCTCACTCGTAATAAAAATGTACTGAGAAATGCCTCGATGATACATAAATGTCTACTTCTGGAGGGTCCTGCATTTGTGTAGTGACATAGAATTAGTTATGTAGCAGCATAGTGCTGGCTGCTGGCGGAGAAGGGAACTGCGGCTTACAGCAGACCTGACGTTAGCAGGCCACGTGGTACACCAGAGGGGGATATCTGGGGCAAACGACACAGAAGGGGCACGTGGGAGAAGCCCGGCAACCCGCTAGTAGGTTCTAGAGAGGGGGCGTGGCCGGGGCGGAGCGAGGCCACGCTGGGAGCATAAAAGGGGGCTCTAAGCGAGAGCTCCAGTCTGCCGTTTGGAGTGGGATCCCCGTTGTACTGTTGAAGATCGTCACTGTCGTCTCGTCACCATCATCGCTGTCGTCTTCACTCAATATTGCGCTGCTAGATGGTAGTTGGCTGTCTCGGTTCAGCGCCGTCGGTGTTAGACGGCTCGCGTTGTGTATCGGTGAGCAATCCACGTAGAGTTGTGGATAAACGAGCGACAGAAGAGTGTGTACCAGCGTAGGGTGTGTATTGTGCAAAGGGTAATCGGTTAAAAAAAAGAAGTACCTCCAAGTCTTAGCGTCTCCGAGTAAGTCACTATATCTGTACAAAAAAAACCCCACAATACAAACGAAATGGTACACAGGGAAGAAAACTGTGCACACGCACGACATCTGCAACGCTCTCCAGCATGCGTTTATCCTCGGAAGGATTTCCCTTCATAATCAATGCGTATTCGATCAGAAACAAGAGGACATATCGAAGACTCTGTGGGCTGTGCTACGTGATGGCCAGCAGAGGACAGCGACATACATTGTTGTTGTGTACTTCTGTATTCCCCTCGCCTTCACAAAACACCACGGTGACCAGCGTGGTGCAGTTTGGTCGAACACCAGCCCGATGTCACGCACTGTGCGTGAAGGCCCTGATCCAGAAATGGATTTGGCTTTTCCACGTAGACATACTATACTCGCCAGTACAAATGTAATAAAGGACTTCCAGGCGATGTTATTCTCCGTGTCCTTAATTGGGTTCTTGCTCACACCCTGCGATGTCTCCGCTCCGACCCGCACCTGTTCCTCCTCGCGCCTCCGCACTCCACGTTGTCTCCCACTCTCTCTCTCTCTGCAGCCACACCGCTGCCCGTGTGCTCCTGCACACTCCGCAGCCACCCTGCTGCTCCGCGTTACTCCGCACTAACAGCAGCCACTCTGCTGCCCCGTGCGCTCCCGCACACTCTGCAGTCTCCCTGCTGCTCCACGCGCACCACTGGCCGACGGTGCCGTGACTCCAGCCTCTCGCTATCGCGCCACTCCTCGCCAGCACTCCGCGTGGCCTCTCCCTTCTCAATCCTGACTTCACTCCCGATCCCCTTCCGGTTCTCCCCTTATATCCTCCCCCTCACGTGACCCTGACTCCGCCCATACTCACGTGACCCTGTCTTTGCTCGCATTACATGACCCCCCCCCCCCCCCGTGTAGAAAACCCAGCCGTCCCCGGCTGCAACAGAACAAAATAATGCGAGCAAAAGTCCAGCAACAGGCATAACAAGACACGGAGATTATACAACAACAACAATAAATAGGTTAATTAACGAAAGGAAAGGGACTTGGAGCGCGTGCGGGTCGCCGGCCCGTCCTGAACGGGGGGCGGTCCCCGCATAGAACGTGACCGTGACAGAGTTCTAGGAGCCATTTCCTCAAAGACCCCCTGAAGTGTCGTCTTCTTATCGGCTTTAATGGAGCGGAAGAAACGGACGGACTCGTCGTCAAGAAGCGTTGGCAAAACCTCCAAAGCCTCCGCATCAGTCCATTTAGCGGACCGTACCGCCGCTTGGAACCGGCAGGCGAATGCCCTCCAATCTCCCCCAATGGAGAACTCCTTCACCGTCGTAAGACGCTGGCTTCGGGTCACCCCGCCGCCTTCATTCGGCGATGATGTCACTTGCGGTAGCGAGGAGACGGCGTGACTCTGCAACGTGTTCAAAATGGCGGCTCCCCGTCGTTTGTCTCCAACCACACCCAAGATGGCTTCTTCCCGCGTCGGAGGCGGCAAGATGGCGTCTTCCCGCCGTTCTTCCCCGACCACGCCCAAGATGGCGACCCCGTGCCGCGTGGTAGAGAGGGCTGGAACCGACGACGAAGCCCCACTCAGCTGCCCTCTTGTCGGGCTCCCCGGACTCGTTGCGGGCGTCACCAGGGTGCAAAGCCACCCTCCCTCGACGCCCATCCCCGAAGACGGTCCCGCAGCGCCGTCGACATCTTGCACTCTCAGCGCGTCGCCCGTTCCGCCTCCGCCTTCCATTGTTGGTAGCGCCACCGCCGGAGAAGGGTCGTCGTCTTCGTCAGAAGATGGCGCAGAAGATGGTGCAGGTATGGCCTTCGACATGTCTCACTTCTGACACCAGTGTAATAAAGGACTTCCAGGCCATGTCGTTCTCCGTGTCCTTTATTGGGTTCTTGCTCACACCCTGCGATGTCCCTGCTCCGACCCGCACCTGTTCCTCCGCGCTCCACGTTGTCTCCCACTCTCTCTCTGCAGCCACACCGCTGCCTGTGTGCTCCCGCACACTCCGCAGCCACCCTGCTGCCCCGTGCACTCTGCAGTCTCGCCGCTGGCCGACGGTGCCATGACTCCAGCCTCTCGCTATCCTCACCAGCACTCCGCGTGGCCTCTCCCTTCTCAATCCTGACTTCACTCCCGATCCCCTTCCGGTTCTCCCCTTATATCCTCCCCCTCACGTGACCCTGACTCCGCAAATACTCACGTGACCCTGTCTTTGCTCGCATTACACAAACATCCCCCGTATAGCTTTAACCGACTCTTGGGACAAGTGCTGTGAGCGAGCACCTACAAATGGTTTGGTGGCCAGTAACCACGCCCGGCCTCCTCTCCCTCCCGAGTGGCAATGTTTACACATCGCATCAGGTATTAATTTGAGGCTGATTCGACCGAGGAGATTCGGTACCCGTTCACGTAATCGTCACTGGTGTTGGGCTTGAGCGAGTATCGAACTCTGGTCGCCGGCTTCGTAGCGCCGCAAACTGACAGCGACAAACAACCCCTCGCCACGCACTCGCCACGCACTCGCCACGCACTCGCCACGCACTCGCCACGCACTCGCCACGCACTCGCCACGCACTCGCCAGTACAAAGACAAAGATCCCCCATATAGCCTTAACAGACCGTAGGGGCAAGTGCTGTTAGCGAGCACCTATAAAGGCCGGAACGGTACACGAGGGGGTGGGTGGGCCAGCACCACGCCCGACCGCCTTTGTCTCCCTAGTGGCGATGTTTACACACCGCACCAGGTACTCATTTGAGGCTGAGTCGACCTAGGGGAGGCCCAGGACCGGTTCAGATAATCGCCTTTGTCTCCCTAGTGGCGATGTTTACACACCGCACCAGGTACTCATTTGAGGCTGAGTCGACCTAGGGGAGGCCCAGGACCGGTTCAGATAATCGTCACTGGTGTTTGCTGTGAGCGGGAATCGAACCTGGGTCGCCAGGTCCGTAGTGCAGCGCGCTAACCACTGCACTACCGCTCCCCACACATTCACACACACGCGCACGTCCACATTCGGGTTATCGCCCGTTCGTTTGGGAGCTCGTGCGATTAAGGCTGCCCCCGGCTGACAAACATTACAAACGAGCGAGCCGCAAGGGGGAAGAGAGGAATGTTATCTAATCACAAATCCTTGTCGCCCATCATAACAAACATTGAGCCAATTCACCCGCTCGGGGTGAGGGATGGAGGGAAGTTACGGGTGGGGGGTGGCGAAGGTTGCGTGGCAAGAATTGAAAAAACAAATAACAATCTCTCCGATGTGTTTTCAGGTTGTACTGCGTGTTGTTTGGCATAATGTCCGACGTTTTGCTCCACTTGCTGAGAGCCTTCTGGAATTCAGTCCCGACAGTTCTTAAGAAACTGAACTCGCCAAAATGCTGAGGCTTATTTTTTCCCGAACAAGGTTCCCAGCACGTGGAGCGAAACGTCGAACGTAGTGCCGAAAACAACGCACAGCCTCTGAAACACACCAGAGAAGCTGTGCAGCACGATGCGAAAACATCGACGCACTAAAAAGTGCAATTATTTCACTCTAAACGAGTGAACGAAAGCCGTGTGCGTTACAAATTCAATAAGAATATCATTATTGCGAATTGCACCACCTTCACCGGTGTTGTTTTTTGCTGGCCGCTTGGCGGCTTTTGTGTGTGTGTGTGTTTTTAATACCCAGTCACGGCAACCACGTTGCGCAGTTACGCCCCTGTGAGTGTCCGCTCGACTCTATACAACAACAAAAAATCCACGGCGAGAAGAAGACTTCCTCTCGACCCCTTTGACTTGCAAATGAGCCATCGCGACCGGAGAGACGCGGCGTTGCTCTCCCCAGTCTCATGCTAATGGCTGGAGACACAAGATCGCTTTCCTGTCGTCTTCGCTCGCCCATCACCCACGGGGAACGGGCGCGGGGAACAACCCCGAGCTACCGCGGGGGGTCCCCTCCGAGTTCGCCGCCGTGCCGCCGGGCAGAGGAAGCTTTCCAAACGCATCTTGTTTGCTGCACCTTCCTCGCTGCTTGCTCGTCGTATGGCCGACGTTGACGCAGAGGAACAGCTGCAACTTTACATGGTGATTCTTTTTCGCGTGCGTATGATGGCAATACGTTCCAGGGGCTGCCAATGTCACGAGGTCTGCTAAGCCACGACGAGAGGGCTGCAGGAAGGAGAGATGGTTCATACCCTTTGGTTCTTTCGGTAAAGTCACGTAGGTATAAGATAAAACTAAATAAATTAAATCACGACGTTTCGGGTGCAACACAAGCGTCCGTGGGACAACCACAGCAAGAAACAATTGCTGAAGTGGGCATTTATAATAAAAGGGATATTTTGCCCACTTCAGCAATTGTTCATTGCTGTGGTTGGCCCACCTGATGACTGACAATTGTGTTGCGCCCGAAACGTCGTGATTTAATTTATTTTATTTTCTACCTACGTGACTTTACCGAAAGAACCAAAGAGTATGGATCCCTGCAGTCACGAAAACTTCAAATCTAGAGAAATGGTTCGTGTCTTGTTGCTGTCCCTGCCTCCGCTGAAGGAGCGCACGCTCCAGTGGTTTACTATATGGTGCATTCTAGATTTGAAGTTTTCGTGACTGCAAGAATTCATACTCTTTGTTTTTTTTGGTAAAGTCGCGTAGGTAAAAAATTTAATGAAAAAACTCAATTAAATCACGACGTTTCGGAGGCAACACAGACGGAAGCAGATAATTGCGTCAGGAGTCGTGAAGTGTATCACTGTGATGCCTCCTTTCGTATTTGGGAATCGGGCATCGAGTCGTTGTTATATGTCCCATTGTCTGGTCAGGATATACATAAATCAATATTAAAAACATTCGTCAATAACACTCATGCCTTCAAAGGGAAAAATATATAATATCCAATGTTTCTACCAATGGTCCTTCATAGCACATATATTATTCACGTGCTATGAAGTGTCATTGAGCGAAATGTCGCCTATTATATATTTTTCTTTTTCAAGGCCACATTGTTGACAAAATGTAGAGTTTTTATTATTTGTACTTGTGCACCACTGCTAAATCGCAGTACCACCAAACACTGCAATCCACAAATAAAATGTAATTAGTCGGACCGCTGATGAGATACCGACTGTCAAAACCAGGCAAGAGTTTAACTTGAATCGATTCGACTAATATTGTTTGCTCACTCCCAGAAGGCCGTATTGCTGATGTGCAAAAAAATGTTTTTCCAGTGGAGAGACAGGGAAGGCGGCTTGTTATTTGCTTATTTAGTCATTCATAATTTACAACTGTGCTGTGCACTTTTCGTTCACTCTCCGAGAGAGGGAGATTACAGGAAGTGGAGAAGCGGACCGGCCCCAAGCAGTGCAAGGGGATCCAGATTCATTAAAAACGGGGCTGCATAAAATAGTAACATTCTAACCGCGAATAAACTAACAAAAAAACTATAATTAAAAACAAAACTATCAACATAACATGAAAATGATTCCGTCTTGTCATCTCACGACATCTCTACTACGTGTGCTAGTATATTGCAATACATCTATGGCTCTTGTCTATGGCCTTTCATTAAGATTCTATTAAATGCAACGGCCAGGGGTGAGGTGGGGGGCAGGTCGGCACATGATAAGGCCACACTTTGTTGAGCTATCTTTTGTGGCCAGGTCGCTTCTGAAACATAAGTTAATGCCTCAGTGGGCTTTGCCTGGTAGGATGGAGATGGTTTCGTTGTTTTTGTTTGTTTTTGGGTAATTTGTTTCCCTTGCCTGTACGTTGCACTACGATCGTGTTTTTGTACTGTTTGATATTGTAACGTTCTTACCCGCCCCTACTGTGAACAATAGCTTTATAGCTTATCGCATTCCTCCTGCACTATAAATATTCTGATTCTGAAAATACAATTACGCCGAGTACCCGTTCCACAGTAGCCTATTATAGCACCATCACTGATACAGCCATGCAAGTCACTAGCATTGGGTTTCCCCATTGGTGCTTAATCCATTGGGCCAAACGTTGGCTTATCAGTAACTAAGTGGGGTGGGGCAAAAGCTATCGGCAATTTTTCTTCAGGCACTATCTCCAGAGGACGAATGTGCCATGGAAAGGTCACCCGTGGTGTTTGATACCGAACATGGTTTTGGAAATGATAAAAAAACGCGATATGAAACTACTTAATATAAAATAAATATCAAACGTGCATAACATCAAAAAAGCGGGTATACACGCGAAGCTTTCCGCTCATGAGTGGATACTTGCCCATGGTGTATACTTGGGAGCATTTGCCACCGCAGATGGTCACAAGCAGAACCTGGCACTTAGTCATGCCCCGCCTTGGCTCTGTTTCCAGGCGCTGCCTTTGCGTTGGTCGCCTGTCAGCGCGCGCGCGTCGCAATCAACGTCGAATATCGTGTCCGTTCACTAAAACTGCCGTTGTTTCTCTGCAGTGACCGCTCCTGGGGTCGTGTGTGTCGATTCACGCGTTGTTTTCACGATTCCAAGCATCTACGATTGGATGAGATCTGTTACGTGCGGCTTCATTGAAATGTAATTTGTTGCATACTTAAATTTACGCCGCAGAATATACAAAACGTGTGTACGGTTTGGACCGATGGACCGAAACAAAAAATGAAATTTTATTTTGAAAAAGATAAAAACCCGAATCAGGTTTTTATTTTATTTTGGTACCGCATTATCCAGTTAGACACACATTTATCTGTTTTTAAGCAAACTTTGGGGGGCAGAGGGTGGGGGGGGTCTTTATAATCCATTCGCCGTGTGTGATACCATCTGTATAACTTTATTGATACGGGCACAAGTTTGGGTGGGTGAGTCTTATTTTCCAGTCGACTGAAATCCGGGAAAATACGGCAACTCACGATTTCTCCACGTCAAACGGTTTTCGTTATTCTTCAATGGCAATTGGATAAAAAAAAAAGCCCGTGCGAGGGAGGAAGAGAGGAGAGGGCCCTAGCCTCGATCATAAAGCGCAACCAATAAAAGCACAGAGACGATTCGATGCTGCGTAACTCATACTTTTTTTTACTGTAAAACAAATGTACGGAATGAACAACAGATGTACCCAAGGCTACACAACAGAAACGATACAACGCACTCGCATGTAATGTCGAGTGTCTGTTAATCATGTATGTACAGAATACAAAACAAGCACTATCAGTAGCATCATTATGGAATATGGTCAGAGTAAATATAACATAACGCGTACATACATAACGGCCATAATGCCGCTGGTTATGATTATGCTGTTAATACGCAAAAGCCAAGAAAACGCAAGCAGAACAGATATCAACGTCGCGGAATTTAAAACAGGACAGTTATGAATTTGGTAATTTTACGCTGTTGTCGTTATATGTATGAACTTGATAAAATATTGAGGATGAAAAGCGACGGCGTAAGTGTATGTACAAAATTACGAAACGTTATGTTATATATAAAAATTAGAAAACAGTACAAATATTTAAAACATTCCAACGTACCTTAAAACAAATTACTTTTATTAAACGTCGGGCAATAGTGTAAACAATCGAAATAAATGCGGAAAGTATACACACCACCCCACAACACTGCGGACAACCGTTTCTGCCTGACCCCTCACCCTAAAAGTCCATGGGGCCCAGGGAAGCTTTAAGTGAATGTTGGTCTCACACTCGGCGAGGCAACTTGGACGCGTTAATGTTTGGTCCAAATCCCACAGATGAAATCTAGATGTCATTCACCAAATGTGTGTGTGGGTAGAGTGATCTCACAGCGGCGAGCACACCGTGCTACAAATAGAGGGACCCAAGTTCGATTAGATTCCTGGCCCACGGCTAACAGCGGAGAGTAATATCTTAACCGATTCTGGGTCAGGCCCCAACTTTCCTCCCTCCTAACTTGACCAACCCACATAGACCAACCTCGTCGAGAATGGTCATACAGATCCATGACCGACACAGTGCGGGAATGCCTTCGACCAATGGTGGATTGACGGTTGAACGTTATTCGGATGATTTAGTCCGACAGGGCTCATGCAATCGTTTGTAAATTACATTTGCAAGGTTTGCAAGTTACAATGAAAATATGTAAATTAATAGGTTGTCTCGCAAATTCACTTTATTGTGGCTTTAATGGCTATATTAAGGCATAGGTATCATGGGACCTTAGTGTCAGAATCAAAGTATGAAAAATAATAGATTTTACACTTCATGGCATTAAAACAAGTGTTAAGATGGTCAAACACCAAGGGTAAAACCTATTATAATTATTGACACTTTGATACTGGCAAAAGGGTCCCATGATATAGTTACTCACCATTGCTATAAATGCTCTGATACATGCATTGTCTTTGTACTGTTTGCCTTTTGGCGTTCTCTGGTCTGACACTGGTGAGGCGAGGCCATAGAGAAGGCCGTCTCTGGTGTGGGCCAATCAGTTTCAAATACAATGCATATATTATCAGTTTGTTTGAATGTTCACCACAAGTACGTGTGATTCATACTTGATTCCTTGATAAAGGAATAGGTATCACCACTAAATCATTACCAGTTCAGGTGGTACCAATCTCTGCTCTATACAAAGCCCTAAGTCCGGTGCGTTAAATATCTTGAAAACATTGGCAAATATCAAATCAAGTTCTGATCTCCAGTTTCAACATTTAAACAAATGCTGCCGGTTAAGTCTGGAAGGCCAAGAAGACCACGAGATATTTAATATGCGGAGACACAGGAAGGCAATATATTTCCCAGAATGCGTAGGTGTTGTTAAATAAAATTCCGCAGGGCTGTTCTATCTTCATCATAGCAACTGTGAGGATACATGCCAACACAGCTGTCTATATCCAAGGGGTGGCAAAAACGATTACAAAGTTATTAAAGTGGGCAAACGGCAACTTAATTTAGCGACAAAAAAACCCAAAACTAAACGTTTATATAGATTTTTGGGGGACGGGGGGGCGGTGGGTAGGAAATGTGACAATTTATTCAACCGTAAAAAAAACGTGTTTAATAGCTACTTGAACTAATTTACAAACACTTTCTTCCTGTTCTTCGGCGAAGGCTGCGGCAGTTCCACCTGCTCGCTCGTTAGGAGCTTCGCGTTACAGCAGCCGCGACGACGACGTACAAAACGGGCGGGACTACAAAGTTCGCTTTACGTTACATACGGTATACAAAACAAACATTTTGCTCAGCAAATTATGCAACAGATTGTCGTTAGCTTTTATTTTATTTGCAGGCTGTGTGCAAACGCACACTCATTCAGTTGGCAGAGAGAGCGAGAGAGAGAGCGCGAGTCGTCCTCGCGTCCAAACCCATCCATTCCGTCACGGTTAGCAGCCGAGGAGGGGGGGGGGGGCTTGATGAGTTGAGGGGACCACGACGCACGACTGGGTTGGGGGTTTATTTCAGCGGGCGCCTGAAGACAACACTGCAAGCTGCGTGGTGAAAGAGGGCATTAGCCATGACACGCGTTCAGTTTATGAGCAATATATTTATTTATTCGGATGGCCGTCCCCCTGCTTCACCCCCTCTTCCCCCTCCTCATCGTCCTCTTCGGTGGGTTACGCATATCACTCCGCTAACCGTGCTTCCAGCGGTCACGTGAAGCACCGTGAGAAAACTCCATTGACGCGGGCAACCACGCGACCGTGCTGTCTCCCCGCCGTGCCCCCCTCCCCCACCAGCAGTAGGGAGAAACCCTCTTTCTCCTACGTGAGTGGACGGGGCCATAGGAGATAGACCAGTCGGGGGGCAGTGGGGGGGGGGGGGGGGGGTGAAGGACCCACGGAGGGACCTACAGACTGAGTGGTTTAACGGAATTTGACGTGGGCCCTGATGCGAGGAATGAAATGGGGCCTCCCCCTTTCTGTCCAATATCCCAGAATCTTCATATCCTGGCACCTGGGCCCCCCCCCCCCCGGGCCCACGGTGCTGCAACACGGCACGACGCGCCGCCTGCACCACTCAAGATAGCGACACCAAGTGTACAGGAGAACCTACGGACGGAGAGACCCATGGAGGGGACCCCCTGAGCGCATGTCAGTAGCTGTAGGCATCTGCGTAAGTGGCGGCGCTCGCCAACTCCCCGACGTACGTGGGAGGGGACGGCGGGGGTGGCGCCGTGGTGGAGTCGTCGAAGTGCGAGAGCGGCACGGTGGTGCCGTCGCTGGGCGCTCTGCGGCACTCCGACTTCACGAGAGGCCGCTGGCCGTCCAGGAAGGCCTGCGAGAAGACCACCTCCGGGTCGCACACGAACTTGTAGACATACCGCTCGCCCGCCACCTGCGATGGAGGGGGGGCGGCATGAGGGGGAGGGGCTTTAGGGGCTGCAGTACAGGTCCTTGGAATTTCAGAATCTGAATTTTTATTTAGGCAGGAGGAATCTGATGAGCTATGGAAGCTGTTTTTTTTAATATAAATGTCGAGTTTGGGACTGCCCCCTCCCCCCCACACCTACAAAATGTGTGTGTATATATATGCTTCTTTAGAATGGTTGAAATATAATAATGGAGCCCCCGTAATAGATCCTATTGGTAATTCGCGACGCTACGGCGTCATGTGTAATGTTACCAGTTATACAGCGAAATGTAATCGTTTGTTATTTAAATGTTGACTTAGTCTTACAATTCACATAACCAAGGTCACTTCATTATTATTAGTGTTTGTTTAGCCACGGAAAGCATCACGGAGCCTCATGATTATTTTTCAGGAGGGTGTTGTGGATTAATCGTGTACCTGAGATTTTGACAAATTAATAACTCGTGAATTTTTCCTTAAGCCCAAATTAGTAATCTAAAAACCAGTCATACATTCATTGTTATTCTTGGAAATGCTTATTACAAGTTACGTGCTTAAACCGAACAAATGTGCCCTGGTTAATCCGAAATTCACGTGATCGCTCTATAGTACAGTAGTTACATATCTTTACAACAGTGGGTGGCGTTTGATTGATGTTCATTGGAGTGGCTCTTCTATAATCCACTTCGTGGGCCAAGTCTTCTGCGTGGGAGCAGGAAAGTGTTATCACTGAGCACGCGCATCATAGACCAGTCGATCGTTCGCATTCGTTCTCAATCGAAAGAGTACCAATCTAAATCATTAGCTATGCTTCATTTTGAGTAATATATCCGATCAAGTTTTAATTCACGAAGCTGCGCGATGGCAGAGAAAAGTAAACACTATTGATACCTACATGGGAAATTTGGCATAGAGAGATCCGCGGAAAATTTATATTTCTGGATTGTTCGTGATTTTTAATGATTCACGGCAGTCCTCCTCGTCATTTGTGTGGATAATCGAGTCTACTGCACTAATTAAGCACAGCCTACATTATTTAAGCAGGAGAGAAAATAAACCCATCGAGACACGTGGAGCAGCATCGGTCCTCTTTTGCAAGGGAGCGAGATCCTGGGTCAAGACATTTTAAGTACAGGAAGCACTTGAAAACGTCTTAAATGTAACCAAGCTAGTCCAAGTGTTGACAATAATCTCATACACAATTTTAACAAGGCAATGTAAAGAAGGGGCCAACAGCACTTCAATATTGTGAATAAAGAATGGAATGCAACTTGTGGAAAGGGAAGTTACTCGATGGGACAATTAGGAGGCATTGACATTTTAAGAAGGTTCTGAATCTACAAAGAAACCATCCCTAAAACGGTAACAGCTTTGGGCCCCCCCTTCTCCATCCGCCCTTCTCCCCTCCCCCTCCAAAAAAAGTAACATGGCCCAGTGTGCAGGCACGACGCGTTTGAGCAGTAATCTCGCGGGAACTTTCCAATTACGAACACGCAGTGCAAAAAAACATTTAAGCTGAGAATTACAAAATATGTATTACAAGTCGACATTTTTGCACAAGACAAAAAGGTGCCGTAACAACTTCTAATTAGTGATAAAACTTAACCAAATCACAACAGAATTATCATTATCGTCGTCATTCTTTATGAAAATATCAGTGGCAGAAAAATAGCGGAATGCCTCTGGTGTCGCTGTCAAGACGCACTGGGGGGGGGGGGGGGGGTTAGTATTCTCACCGAACATATTCTGGGTCGCCAACACTCCAGGTGGCAGGTGACTAATAATAGCGGTCTACAACTTTTTAGACGTCGTCTGCTTCAGAGATGAAATGTGCTGTTTATTATGGATTTTGACTTGCTGAATTCAAATATGACAATTAAAACAACTGATTGGCTACTGTTCCCAAGATATTTAAGTTTTTACATTTCACGTCTATGTATATTGTGTAGATAGTAGAGTTTCTTATAAATTATAAACCTAGGTCTTTTCATGTGTTTATGCTTTACATGATAACATGTCACCTGTCCTGTTCATGTAACACTTTAAAAATCAACAAAAGGGTTATATAAATAAAATGTATTATGAAACAAAAGGCAAAAAAATATGATGTATATATAAGTACATAGTTTAGTCCTTATTCAGGGTCTACTCGGCGCTTCTTGGCTTGTCTCTTGTATTAATTAAAATGGAGCATCTCTTGTCATTGTCCTGTAATAGTCTGCAAGCATTGATGGGCTCCATTTGCCCTGAGAGCGTTTCTCCATTGTTGCAATGTCCCGGTGAAATCGCTCGCCATGCTCATCGCTCACTGCTCTGCAGTTCGGTGGAAAAAAAATCTAGATGAGAGTGCAATTTTTTTTATCCTAAGTGACATGTTGTAACCAAGGCTTTTGTATGCCTTTAGGAGGTTTTCACCAACTCCCTGTAATGGTCTGCCTTGTTTTCGAGAAAATGTGTTGCCACTAACTAGAAGGCTTTCCATGCCGTCTTTTCCTTGCCATGCAGTGCACTTCAAATGCATCATCTCGAAGAAGGACCAACAAAGACACCTTCCTTTATCTGAGCTTCACTTAACCTTGGAACTTGTCAACGGAGGTACTTGAAAGCTGCTTGTCGTGTGTCCATGGCTTTGACAAAGTTCTTCATCAGACCCAGCTTGATGTGTAAGGGTGGTAACAAAATCTTCCTTGATTCAACAAGTGGTGGATGCTGACCACTTTTCCTCCCAGACTCCAATGACTGTCGGAGTGGCCAATCTACCTTGATGTAGTGGGAATCTCTCGCACAACTATCCTATTCGCAGAGAAAACAGCAGTACTTTGTGTATCCAGTCTGCAGACCAAGCAAGAGAGCAACATCCTTAAAATCGCCACAAAGCTGCCACTGATATTGGTCAATTTATATACCTCAAAAGTTGTTTCATGTTGTCATAGGTTTCCTTCATATGGACTGCATGACCAACTGGAATTGATGGCAAAACATTGCCATTATGCAGCAAAACAGCTTTAAGACTAGTCTTCGATGAATCAATTAACAGTCTCCACTCATCTGGATCATGAACGATGTTGAGGGGCTGCCATCACACCATCGATGTTGTTGTAGGCTACAAGATCACCTTCCATGAAGAAGAATGGGAGGAGATCCTTTTGACAGTCATAGAACGTGGAAACCCTAACATCACCTGCTAGGAGATTCCACTGCTGCAGTCTGGAGCCCAACAGCTCTGCCTTACTCTTTGGTAGTTCCAAATCCCTGACAAGGTCTTTCCGTTTACATTGTGTTATGAGGTGTGGTTCAGAGGAGGAGGATGGGAGAAAATCTGGGTCATATGACCTTGATGATTCAGGACCAGAAGTTTCATCCTCTTCCTCTTCCTCGCCTGACTCAAGTGAGAATGATTCTGCTGCATCAGGAACCGGCAGTCCTTCTCCGTGGGGTACTGGGCGTATAGTTGATGGAATGTTTGGATAATGCATAGTCCACTTTTCTTCTTTGACACACCTTTCCCAACTGGAGGCACCATGCAGGGGTAACAATTGCTGATATTATCTGTTGGCTCTCTGCTAATCATTGGCACTGCAAAAGGCATATATTTCCTTTTCCTGTTCAACCACTGGTGAAGATTTGTTGCACAAGTGTTGCAGCATATGTGTGGGGCCCACATCTTGTCCTGATCTCCAATTTTGCAGCCAGAATAACGATTATAGGCTTTCTTCACCATAGTGGTTTTCCTGCGCTTTTGTGATGAAATCGTCACTTCACCACAAACATAGCAGAAGTTATCTGCTTTGTTCACACAAGTACGACGAATCTCTGCTCACTTTGGCTAAACAGAAATGTGTCCCTTTGCAAAACCAAACACTGACAAATAAGAGGGCACGACACTGCATAATTTCTAGAGCTGATATAGGGCAATTTGTTCAGCAGAGGGATGTAAGCCTAGTTATGATTGCATCATCTATGGCTTCAAGGAATAACATGATGCAATTCATATCATGTATGACACAATACCAGGTTCAGATTGCATCATTCATTGTTTTGCTCAAAAAGCAAGTACTATCATAGATGTATTCATAGATCCAGTCAAATATATATTTTAGTCATTTCTGGTTCAAATTGCGATCCCTTCCCTTTATAACTCACTTATTCTCCACCATTCCCAAGTCAAGGGTCGTATATCCTGACCCAGTAGCATATCCTGAAAACTAGAGCCAATCAACAATTTTAAGCATAATTTTCATTCTTAGTGACTCAGAATGAATAAAGTTGGACTACATTTATTTCGGAAGCATTTTGGCTGTAGACCAGTGCAAGTAATGGGTGTAGCGCAATAAATGCGCTGGATGACGTGTGGTGGGTGCGTAAATATTCTCCGGGTTCCAGAACCCTGCTGAAATGAATCTCTTTGATGAGGACGCATGTCGCCTGTGCTTGCACGTACCTTCTGCATGATACCCTTCTCATAGTAGTACCGCAGGGAACGGCTCAGCTTGTCGTAGTTCATGGCTGGCCGATTCTTCTGGATGCCCCACAGCCGAGCGACCTGTGAAGGATAAAGCGTGTTTATTTAACTGGCCACCAAGCATTCATGGGGAGATACGAACATCTGGAAAAAATTTGCTGCGTTTACTAAATATCTCCTTGCTTTTATCAATTCTTTGTCAATACTCCGACCGCCCCTTCGTCGGAAAACAAATTCCTTCGGAAAAATTAAGCACGCAACAACGAACTTCACCACGCGCGAGCTGCCCGGGAGGCCAATGAAAGCTTGTGTGTGCGTGCATGCGCGGACCAAAAGAGAAAGCGGCAAAGTTGACGAGAAGAACAAAACAATTCACATCGGGGACCGCTAATTGAAATATGCCACCATCTGAAGAAATAAAGAGCTTATCGAAATGGCTCGTAATTACAGTGCATGTTTCAGTTGTTTTTGGTTATATAAATTCTTAACACGAGCAAGTGTTGCTAGGAATAAATGAATAGATACTCCTGAAAGGAAGTCGGTGGTTCTGTGGTGGATTATTTTTTTTTTTAACCGAATTGAGTCTAGGGGCCGGAATTCGCCCACGGTTGTCTCAGAGACTGTGAATACACCCAGTGGAAGGCATTGGCAAAATGTTACCGCCAATCCGCTCATAATTTATGGTCAAGAGCACAATGAGAATTAGCCAATTTTGTGGTCAATGTTTAACTGTCAGTCTTGCTGGATGTGAAACAAAACCAATTCAGCCAGCAGCCAGGACAGCGGAAGCCCCCTTTGCACTCGTGGTGCTGTAAGAAAATTCAGCTTCACAAAGCCACAATCAAGGCTCCAACCGTGGGGTTTGCCAAACAACCCAACATAGGGCCCACAGGGCTTGGGAAATTGTTGGTGCCAGTTTTGTGGGTTCCCGCACATCTGTGCGAAAAGTGCGCGCATTACATATTCTGCAGAATTTGGAGATGCAATTGTTGCTATTGAAATGTATTCTTTAAAAATATATTGATAAGATGCATTTTTGTTTAATAATTTTGAAGGAGCAATACTAGCTACTCGTAATAGATATATGAAAATATAAAATATGTATATATATGGAAAGCGGTAGACAATAGATCTTGCAAATGAAAGAGACGTTTAAGAGGATCGAATTTTTTTTGTTTTACGAGGTGGAGCGGTAGCGTAGTGGATAGTGCATTGCGTGTGCACCGTGATCTGTCTGGGAAATAGATCCGGGTGTGTATCTATTTCCCAGACAGACACGGCTGAAGTGAAAAAACCCGTGACATCGCTAGTAGCAGTTACCTCCTCCGGGTCGAGCAGCTTGAACTCCATGCCGCGCCCAGTCCACACGATGGTGCCGGCATGCGCCGGGTCCTCCAGCAGCGCCACCAGGAACTGCCAGAGCTGCAGCGAGCCACGGCGCGGGTACACGGGCGGCAGGCTCTCGCGGAACCCACATACCTCGGGCTTCACGTCCCCACCTGACACGCCACAGCACCAGCAAGATTTAGACTGGCGTGCCTTAGGCCACAGCCCTGTAGGCCAGAACCCTTGAGGCTGGAGCCCTTAACGCCAGCGTGCACATCAAAACATCTACATGCTGCGTCTTTCCATGACCCGCACAGAATGTGAAGGACTGCCCTCTGACCAGACTGCAAGGAGGACTGAGAGCTCTGAACACTGCCTATGACGATGATGGTGGGTTGCCTGGCCAGGCCAAATAAGTACATTTGAGAAGAAGAATGTTCTACTTCTGGAGTCCATGGGCCCGTGCAGAATTTGGTACCCAAATTCGGTAACTCTAGAGGTGCCAAATGATTGAGTGACACCAGTTTGTGTATGTGGCTAATTAATGTGGATAATTTGCTTGCTTAATTGTTCAATAAAAAGTATTTTCATAATTCAAAGAAGTTGGTATGACTTAAGCTTTGTCATCGCAGGTAATACTAAGTGAACTATTTGGTTTGGGCCCCTGTGGACTGACACGACAGCGCAGGTCCTCGTGTTCGTGCCGTACGGCTCCCCCGGATGTGTTTTCCCGGTTGTGTTGCATTGCTCTTGTTGTTCGGCACGACGTCTGACGTTTCGCTCCTGGGAGCTTCTTCGATCGAGTTCGTGAACAAGCGCCCAGCCCGTGGAGCAAAGCATTGGAGATCGTGCCAAAACAACATGCAGCACAACCCCAAAACTACAATAATGAATATCCCCCGCGCTTTAAGAATCTACGTAGACATGCATGCACGCACGCAGAGAGGTAATGCCACAACACATAATGGAAAAAAATACATTTGCCCCAGGAGTCTACGTAGGTTACAATCGGGGACCTTTGTTTTTGTATGCCGAGCACATTGTGGGTATTGCGCATGTGAAAGCCAGCACAGCTCCTGAGTGGTGGTCGTCCTGTGTACTTGAATCTGTTTTCACTGTGCATTTTGAAAGCAAATCTAGAATTGAAAACACGAAATGCGATGCCACGGACGCACCCTCAAACCGGTCTGGTACCACACAGGCATCGTCGTAGTACGACCTCCCTTCCTTCTCGTACACGAACGCTGCACGCAGACACACAAACACAACAGTAAGTGGAGGAGACAGGGTTAGACGCGTCACCGGTGAGCACAAAACAAAGACAAAGATACTCTTTGGTTCTTTCGGTAAAGTCACGTAGGTGAAAATGAAAAGAACTAAATTTAGTTATTTTCATTTTTATTTTTTATCTTATTTTTATTATTTTTATTTTCACCTATGTGACTTTAGAACCAAAGAGTATGGATCCTTGCAGTCACGAAAACTTCAAATCTAAACACAAAGATCCCCCGTATAGCCTTAACATACTATTGGGGCAAGTGCTTAGCAAGTAGCACCTATGAAGGCCGGATCGGTACACGAGGAGGTGGGTGGCCAGCACCACGCCCGACCGCCTTTGTCTCCCCAGTGGCGATTTTTACACACGAGGTACTCATTTGAGGCTGAGGCGACCTATGGGAGGCCCAGGACCGGTTCAGATAATCGTCACTGGTGTTGGCCATGAGCGGAAATCGAACCCCGGGTCGCCAGGTTTGTAGCGCAGTGCACTAACCGCTAAACTACCGCTCCCCACGTTAGTGTAGCACACACACACACTCCTCCTCTACACAGACAATAATTACGAGCACACTGGATGACTTGAGAATTGCTCGAGCGGGGAGTGGGGGGGGGGCGCCCCAACGATCACTGATTCCAATTAGCCGTGTTACGAGCAAGCCTCGGATGCGCCGCCGCCGACGGCTGGAGTTGTCGCACAAGACACCGCTATCCGCCACCGCCGCACCGAAGCAGAAGCACTTAATTCACAAGTGTCAACAACCGCACTAGAGTGGGGGACCGCGGAGTGGGGGGGGTTCGAGGGACCGCTTTTCTGGTCACCCAATCCGGCGGTCAAACACGCGGCGTGGGTTCCGCACATTTAATACGACGACGTAAAGCACCCCCCTCCCCATCAAAGCGGGTGCTCTAAAAATAACCTGCCGACTCACTGACGCCAGCGAGCCAGCGAGTCATTCGTTTAGAACGATGACTCAAGAGCCACGGCGACGAGTCTTTTTTCAAGCAAGAGCGGCCACCTACGCCACCCTACGCCAGTGCGGCGATCATCAGAGGCGCAGCCTTCGGCGGTCATGCTGGGTTGGACCGCGCATTACTCGGCAAGGCAAAGACGCCTCCCGGTACGGGCAGCGAAACGTCGGACATCATGCTGAACAACACGCAGTGGTACCGTCACAAAAAAAAAACGTCAGAGGCAGCTGCCACTACCTGTGTTGCTGTGAACAAGGCACCATTTCCAAAAATGTCACCGGTGATATACATTTAAGACAGCGTTATTGCCGAATGTATGGTAGGCCAACGCTTTAATTAGCAATTTATTATTGCCACTTCCTATTGTGGGCACGGGTGCAAATCTTGATGCCCGTCGCCGCAATCATCGGTGCCAACGGAGATTAGCAAAGGCAGCAACTATCGTGAATTGGAAGCCAAGGAGCTGTGGGTGTGGGGGCGGGGTTGGGGTGGTTTACAGGGGAAGGGGTGAGCAGCAGCTCAGTGCCATTGACCGACCTTCGCTGTGTTTGGAGGTGGTGAAGCCGTCCCCGCCCATGTACATCGGTGGGCAGCTGGGCATGTCTGTGCAATTGGAAGGGGTGGCAGGGAGAACAGACACCATTATACGAGGTCACAATCATTAAACGCAAAGTACGTGCCACGAATGAACCACAATACCTTGGCGATCTCGTCAAGGAGCATAAACCATCACGCCAACTCCCGTCGTCATCCTTGCAGCAGCCACTTTTGCCTGACCATCGAACAAAGACGGTCACCGCATCGCGCGCATTCAGTCGTCATAATAAACGCAGCAGCGATAAACATCACAGAGGAGCGGGCACGCTGCCCAGCACGAGGACATCAAGAAAATCACAGGCAAATCGATGATGCGCGCTGGTGACGTTACACGGCTTAGCTGCGACACAACACTTATCTCATGATCCGGAGATTGCCGAGTTAAAATCCATGGAGGACAGGGGTTGGGGAGGGCGCGGCTTAATAATACAAAAATTTTATGAGCACTAATTTGTAGAAAGTCAACAGCTGTTATTCTGTGGATGAAGCCGGCCCCCCTCCACTATAAAAACGTGGAAGTGCCCAGGGTTGCCAACGGACACGATGCAGTGTCCCCGTGTTCGTTTTCGCGCAGGAAGAATAACGCAGAATCATCGCGAAGGTCACTCTTGACAGTCCCGAGTCGTCCACAAAGGCAGATGCAACGACTGGAATTAGAGGAGTCGAGCGTGTCGCCAACGGTGCCACACATCATTACGATGGCTCCCCGTTTTTTAAGTAGTGGCAGAAGGGTGGGGGAGGGGGGTTAACGTAGCCTTTGGCTGGGGAGGGGCCGAGGGTTAATTTATTTAACCAAGGCGGAGGGAATAGGGGGGGCAGGGGGCTATTAAAAAGACAAGGAACAAAATAACAGGCGAAAGGAACAAGAGAACCACACCCATCTGCCATCCGTCACCCCCGTTGTGCGATTCGTTTGCACAAAGTCGCCAACGAGCAATTCTATGTGCGCACCGCCGCGAGCGCGAGGATCGATTTTTGTTAAATCGACGAGTTGCTTGCACGTGTTTTGGGCGCCGTGGTGGCGTGATGTTAACTCCCCTCACCTGGAGTGGCTGATAATGATGGTGCTAACTGATGAAAAAAAATACGTGTTGCTGTGTTCGAATAATCGGCACACGATGCTGCCACGGTGTCTGGACTTGCAATCGAGATGTCGCCATTTTGATATCCCGAAGCGGCAGTTAGAACGACGGTGCAAGTTTCTCAAATCCCTTCGCCTCTGTCCACCCAGCAGCAACAGAAATGGTTACGGCATAGTAGGTCGATGGGCAGGTCACGTGCGGGGGGGTAAAAATTGTGGGTACTCGCACCGATTCGATCCCGACCCTGACGCCTGTATATTTTTGAGTTTGAGCGTTCTCCCCGGGGTCACGTGGAACTCTCTCTTGGTCCTCCAGTTTTTTCCCCTTCCACATTTAGAATCAACAATAATTTAGGATATTTGTGAAAAAAACACGTATGCAAATAGCGCTTTTTTTTCTGTGGCATTCGTTCCAAGTTTTGGCAAACCGTTTTATCAATTTGGTCGGTTTTTAATTGGCCGAGTCCTGAATAGCAATACCTTAATACTATAGTTTTTTTGATAATATCCCAGTGGCGGATCGTCTTTAGGAGAGTCATGGCACCCCTCATGCACACCCCATGCCGCATTATTGACCGATATCCAGACAGGGCTAATGGACGCATAGAAACTCGGCAGAAAGTGTCATGATATCAAACGACAGCGGTCATCCACGAAGTTGATTTTCCAGGTAGGCAGCCTGC
Organism: Entosphenus tridentatus; assembly: GCA_014621495.2. Classification (NCBI taxonomy): domain Eukaryota; kingdom Metazoa; phylum Chordata; class Hyperoartia; order Petromyzontiformes; family Petromyzontidae; genus Entosphenus; species Entosphenus tridentatus. Next base: position 7,550,694 of record CM025610.2, on the reverse strand, counting down.
AGAGAGAAGTGTGCACAGAAGGACGTGGAGCTCTCAATTATTAACAAGTTGCTTGCATTTAGAAATGTTCCAAACATCAGATGGAATAAGCTTAACGCATGAATAGAAATGCACTCGGTGCCGCTGCCTTGCTCGGGAACAGATTCCCACGTCTTGGGCTGCTCTGCCAAGCGAACGCTGAAAGCACGTTTTTTTCTTTCTCCAAAACAGCTGCCCCCCCCCCCCCCCACCTTAGGTTAGATTTAAAAAAATGGCACGATTTTGAAATGAGCTTCACGAGGCCAGATAACGCACATCGCCCCCCTCTATCCGCCATTTCCACGCAAGCGACTGCAAATTGTTTGGAAATCGGTGATCGCTAACGTTGCGCCAACCGCTCATAAGTGGGAGTGCAGTCATTACGAGCTTCTTTCGCCCAGTGCCACTGGCGCACCTCCTCGCTTTGAAGCTAACGAGCTTGACGGCAAGGCGCCCCCCCCACCACTCCCTTCCCCGGATACTTTTTTTATTCAGCGAGACAAGGCGGATCAATAAGAGGCCCTTTTAGGACATTTGAGCGGTTTTGCCGGGGGAATCCGATATCCCATCAGCTAAGCACTGCGCCGTTTCATGCACTCGTGAGCAAGATGCATCTCAACCAATAGAATTGACCAAATATTGGGTGGGGGGGGGGAGGATTAACGATGCCAGAGAAATCAGCGCAGCGGTCAAACCCATCCGGCCGCTCGCCATTCCGCGAGCCGCCAAACCAGCCAACGCCCGCCCACCGATCAAACGAGGTGTGGACGGCTGAGGGGAGGGGCCGAGGGGGGGGGGAGGGGGGGTAAGGGAAGCTGCGGGGGGGATCGGTGGAGAGTGGACCCAGAGATTTGTAACCCACCGAGTAAAGTTCTGCACTGCAACTGTGCTTGACGACGCAGACATTCGATGCTCTGCTCTCCCCAGCACGACACGGGGCGGAGTGGGGGGTTGCATCTTGATGCGAGCAGCGATTTGCTGTTATCAATGTCGTTTGTTTTCACCCTCTCGTTCGTATCGTTTTCTCGCCATTCCTGTCGTCAATGCAGTTTTGCTCGCTCCAAGAGCACAAACATTCGTGGGACGTTTGCATAAGCAGCAAGCGACCGATTCTTAAACGTGTGGTTCGACGCTTGTTATTCTGGACATTTATATTCGATTTCGATTGAAAAATCTACCCGCCGTGATGTGGCCACTCGTCGCCATCACAGACGTCCCCTGGTGTGCTCCAGACCGGTTGGGAGGGTGCCCGAGTTGCTTGGGCGTGGTACTCAGAAGCCGTTGCCACGCGTTCACTGTCACACAATCGATTACTATATTTATTTTACCAGGTAAGGCCAATCGAGCTAGATAGCTCTTTTTCAGAAGCGACCCTGGCCACAAATTATCGCTCAACTAAGTGGTTTATGATGTGGACACTTATAGCAGCCGAATACTCTCAACGCAAAATCTAGAAGAAAAAAACGTAAGATCCACACGACGAGGGTTAGGATCGCTTGTGAACATGGTTTAAATGAGCATGACCAAGTCACGAATAGGGACTCGGCAAATCGTTTCATGTCTGAAGTCTGCAAAGTAGGGGGCTTTAGCGACGTTCATTTCCACCGGCCAAGTGAGGCGCTTTTAACTGCAACTCTTCATCATTAGACCTCCTTTGCCAGTACCAAAATATAATAATATGGTTTTTCCCCTTTTTTCTGGAAACAAAACTGGAACCTTTTACAAGGATTAATGTCTGCATTAACCACAATACTTGCAGTCAAAATGCAAACAAAAAACACACTTGTTTGCATTTTGACTGCAAGTATTGTGGTTAAAAAGGGTAAACACCCTATTATTGCAAACTCTTCACCAATGAAAGTGTCTATTTCCGCCTTGTTAAGGACCAAGTCACAAAACCACTTTCATATGCATTACCTTCACGAATACAAGTAACAACAACAAAAACTATAACGGCAGCCATCAATGGAAAAGCTGTTATAAGCACGTGCGACGCACGCACGGACAAACCAAACTCGATGCACAGCAGTAGCCCACCTCCTCCACGACGCTCGCAGCCAATTACGGAGATGTTGTTAAACACCCGCGATCTCATTAGCGAAGCAGCTGTTAATAAGGCACATGCTCGCTCACCCATCTGGTAGGGGCACTCGTTCCTCTCCTGCTTGATGGAGACGGGAGGAGGTGGTTGCGGTTGGAAAGGGGGGGGCGGCCCCCCCCCTAGCGTGTGGTGCGTGTGGCCGTGGGGGTGCTGGCGGGGGGCCCCGGGGTACAGCTCCTCCCCGGGGTATCCCTGCGGCCCCACGTACTCCTGCTTGAGGCCGCCTGGGGGCCCCTGTAGGGGAAAGGGGCCCGCCGAGAGTGGCTCCGACGCCTGGCGGTGGAACTGCGGGCAGTCGGAGCGTGCCACGTGCAGCGGGAATGGAGGGCACGGATCCGACAGCTGTCGTTGCAGCCTTGGAGGTCGGGGGGGTAGTGGGTCAGAGGGGGGAGGTGGAAATCAACACCGAGGCATGAAATATGCGGATTTAATTATTTAACTTATTTTCAACAGATGCTCGGGTAATGATATTATGTTACCCATCTGCATTATCATGCTCCTCACTATCGACAGGTGTCGATGCGTAATTTACGCGTGGAACCTGCTGGCCATTGGAACATGTGAACACGTTGGACCGTGGACAAGCACGGTTCTCCCCATAAATCATGATTCACCACTCCAGCGATTCGATTGTCATGATTATGGTTATGAAAAAAAAACAATTATTGTCATCGATTTTCCCCGTCTCCTTTGTTTTTTTTCTGTTTTTTCTCCGTCTCCTTTTGTACAGAATTGGTCTCCATTAGTCCGAACGTAATATCAACAACTCATTTGCATATCGTATTGCAAAAATCGTATATAATACATTCTCACATGCTCAATTGGCCACACATATCGTGAGCGAAGTGATGCATTTCTTATCGTAGAATATTCCAGCGTTAATTCCTCGACAACACTCTAACCCCAAGTTCAACGATTCGCCACGGGAGCCCCTCGTTCTATCTGCGCCGCGACTGCGCCCTGCAACCAGCATCCACTCATGACCCCTGACCCCCACTCTCTGCCCTCTGCCCCTTGGTGCGGGTGTGGCTCACCGGCCGTCCTGGTAGAAGGCGCTCTCGGCCGGGTTGGGCAGCGTCGCCGCCACCACATTGCTGTAGCCCTGTGACGGCACCGACGAGGATGAGAAGGATGCGCCGGGCTTGGAGCGCATGGGCGACGGAGACGGCGCCGCCCCCGCCAGCCCCGGGGGTCGGGACGGGGGCCCCGACACGGCCGCTAGCGCCACCGGCCCCGGGGTCGCCGCGACCGTTGCCGGCGGCGGCTGCAGGGGAGACAGTGCGGGCGTGCAGGCCGGCGTCGGGGTCCCCCTGAGCTTCAAGCCTTCGGCACCGCCATTCTGCATGTAGGCGCTAATCGCGGTGGACACGTGGGGTGGGGGGGTGTTTTGAAAGGGGAGCGAGTTTGGAGGAGGTAGCACGTTACTAATAGCCACAGCCGTGGTGAGAGACATGCTGTACGTTGTATGCTGGGTGCTGAAATAAATCAATATTTTCGGGATTCTTGACCCGGACGGAGCAGGTGTGAATGCAGTGGCGGTGCAATGTATGTAGGTTGAACTTCTTCCGCACCGTATGTAGCCAACCGTGCTAATCGGAGGAGGTGCAATGGGGTACGGTGCGACACGACGCTCCTCACTTGGGACTGGCGAGGCTAGCCGAGGGATATGCGAGGCGCGGCGGTGGACCCTGGCTGCAGGCGGACGCCTGCCCCAGGCACTGGCTGGGAGCCTCCTTCTTCACCTTCACGAACGGCGCGTGGAACGCCACTGGCGGGGAGAGAGGGTCATGCGAATGCCACTCAGGCAAGGTGCCACTGGCAAACAGGTACAGCGCAAATGGTGTGGGGGGGGGGGCGCGGGAGCTGCGGGGAGTGGCGGGGAGCCCCCCACAATCGTGAGGAATCTCCGTTTGCCTTACTCTGTTGATTTTTTTTATCCGCCGTGAAGAAAATGTTATTTCATTTTTTGGTAGAAACAAAAAAATGCTCAAATTTTTTTTAACTATATTTCTCTGGATGTAATGACAAAATAATATTGCAAAGACAAGCCGGCGTGGCAACATGTAATTGAGTCGTTTTACATTTGTCACTCAGTCATTGCTACGTTTGTATTCTCTCAAAATAAATCCATTAAACGGCACCGCTTGACAACGAGCAGTTTCAAGCTCAAAAAAATATGCCACGGCGTTTGTGCGACTTGCAAGAAATTCTTCGGTGCTTGAGCGATCAACGATCAACTTTTCCACAGGTATCAAAACAATCGCTCAGTGAGAAACATTCATTTAGATAAAAAAAAACAATGAAACCCATTTAACGGCACTAATTACCAGACTCAACAACAACAACTCTCCTCACGCATGAACGGACGCTCTGCGCCGACACCGTGGCTGCATTCACAGCTCCCTCGCACGGAAAGGGGAGGTGCGCGCCTGCCGACTGACGTCGAGACAAATCGCTGGTGGCTAGCCACCTGCGCGGATGAGCCAACTGCGTAAACATTCTGCGCGGTGTGGCACACAATGCCGCGCACACGCACCCAGCGACCGCGCCGCCTGCTCGTGCTCGCTTGTGCCCACTCGTGCTCCGGTTACTTGGCAGGGGCCCGTGTTTAATTTTGCATCATCGGCGTCAATCGCTGTCTCTGTGTGGCGTGTCGTGGCGGTGCACGGAACAGATGTTAATCCGTGCCCCCCCCTTCCACCCTCCCCCGTAAAACAAAACGAACTGGGGTGCGATAAACGGAGAAGTAGTATGGCAATTTGGCGAGGGGCCATGGCTGTAGGCATTCTGCACCATTACTCATTGCCTCGTTAGCTTTCCTCTAATCTGTGCTCTAATAACGATCGTTAGGCCGTACAACGGGGTCCTGCTGCTCTGTGCAGACTCGCGGGACAGGAGCAGAAGCCCTTAACCGTGGCCAGGTCTGGCAAAAGGCGAATGCATGCCATTATCTGTTGCGTGCGCAATCCATTATCTGTTGTGTACACAATGCGTTGAGGCCTATCTGAAGTGTCTCCAGTTCAGCAATTTTTTTTCTCCCCCCCCACCCCACTGTGGAGATTACATTAAACTTTGTGGGTTCTTTGCTACTCGATGTCAGGAATGGCACTCATTTGGCCATGGCATTTAGGGAGACGTAGTCGGGACAACACCACCAGACAGCGCTTTTATCTGAGAGCCTTTGCGAGCACCATTATGATGCTGTTAAACGCAACCTTCTGCCACCCGATTTGTGTTATTTATAACGGAACATTTATAACGAAGCCATTGATCCTGGCCGACTTTAAAAAACGTGAAAATGCCAAAGATAATGTTTTTATCCGTGTATCACAGTCTCTCAAAACCGTGGCCATGTTTTTTTGTTTTTATTTCGCAAGGTTTTTCAACTCGGAGCACCGCACCACACCGCGCATACCGGCATGGCAACAAAAAACGACCGGCAGCAGCATCAGCGGCCACAGCAGTGGCAAGAACCCAAGAGGGTCGGGCAGCAAACGGCGCAAACATCACGTGCACCACATTGAAAACGACGGCAAAGTATGTCAATAGTACAGTGCCGCTAATCAATGTCATCTCTTACAAAAGAATAAAAAAAAACCCTTCAAGGTCACACGGCATGGACCGATGATGCGGCTGTGCCAGGAGGACATCAGCAGCACGAGTTCCATAAATGGAGACGCGGCTCTCCGTATCTCCGATCTTAGCCGGCGGGCGATGACGCGCAGGATGTTTACAGACCCCCGTAACTGCAGCGTCAACACGGCGGGCTGACCTTTACGGGGCAGCAGCGACTGAAAGCTCGAGCTTCAAACGCTACCTTCTCTCTCTCTCCTCTCTGTTGGGCATTCTTCAAGCCCCAGCGCTGCCATCGCCATCGGATCCGTGCGCTTCAGCTGCTGCCACCACCGCCAATCGGTCTGTAACCATTTAATAAAAAATGCTACCGAACGGGTTGCAGCGGTAGGGTGCCATTGGCTATAGGGCTGCGCTACGAAGCCAGCGAGCAGGGTTAGATTCCAGGGCCACGGCTAACGTCGGTTGGCGAGCAATGTTTGAAAAAGCCCTGGGCGCCCCCTTCTCTGGTCCCGTTCACCGACCGGCACGTTGGGAAAAAAAGAAAGAAATGGTTTCCAATCCAAGGGGGCAAAAAAGAAAACAGAATGCTACGTTTTTGTTTTCGTTTAAGTAATAAATGTTGCCGCACATTATCCAGACAAATTATACTCCCTCTCCCCATCTCGGCTGGTTGTGGAAATGTTCCATAATGTATTCCCTTTTGGGGAAACGCACTTAAAAAAAAATAGTTTTACGACCTCCAGCCCAAGCCTGCAGTTTCTTCGGTTGACTGAAACCAGACACGTGAACCCCCCCCGCCACAAAAGACTTCATTCATAAAGTGGGCGCAGCGTGCCGCGGCAGGCTGCGAGCCTCCGCAGCCCAAAGTCCATTCACAAAAATCCCTCCACCCGCAAGCTCACTTCCCGTCCTCCTCTTCCCCACTCAAGCTGTCAGCAATCAAAAACCTCCTGGTGCTGCTACTGCCCCCTCCGAAAACAAGCAGCGCCGGTGCGGCCCAGGCAGGCCTCGCTCACACACATGGTGACACAAAAACACGCCGGGGATGCGTGGCCCCGGCGCGTGTGCAACAACGCTGACGGCTGGATTTCTTTCAAACGTCGCACCGCGTATACATTTTGTCCCGCCGTCCAATCACAGATGGAGAAGGGATGCCGTGCGCGTGCTTGTGGGGTGCAGAGGCGCAGTGGTTAGCGCACCGCACTACGAACACGGCTACCAGAGTTCGATTCCCACTCCACAGCCAAGGCCAGTGATGATTATCTGATTAAAACGATGAAATGCTGTTCACGTTTAAGTGAACGGAGGGAACGAGAACCCCTCAAAACGAGAAGAAAATGTGAAATTATGCAATTAAGATGGCAAAAAAATAATAACTGGACGCCCGCAATCGTGACATTCTGCTGAAGTGCTCACCATTCAGCGTTGAGAGGCGAGTCATCATGTGCCTCGAAATCAGCGAAATCCAACGGCACATAAACGACAATGTGGAATTTGCACCACTGGCAGACTGGTCGCTAATAGCGATGAGCAAGGCACTAACAACCAATTTAAGAAAGGAGACACTCGAACTTTTGGACTTTTCTTCTGCACTCAAAGATAGATGCATCTACACGAAAAATAAACGGGCACGTGTAGGTGGAGGAGAGATGGAGAAGATGCGACGGAGAAGAGAGCTGTGGAGATGCCACCGGTGAAGGGCAAGAAAAGTAGAGAGAGACGGGGGGGGGGGGGATAAACGAGATGGATGAACGAGGAATAAGGACAAAGAAGAGTAGCAGCACATTGTAAAAAAAAACATTCTGAAAACCTGCCTCTCCTCTGGAGACCGAGCGGCCGCTGCCCCCCGCCTCTCGTGCCCCCCCTCCCCAATCGATGGTCTTAAATCGTCGTAACATGCCTTGTTTCACGGTACGGTCCACACGCTCACCGCGCGTCCACTTCAAAGACTCGGGACGCTTTTGGACCAACGCACGATCGTAAAAGTGACAACGAGCGCACGCGTTGCTCGAGGAGTTAGACATCCACCTGGCAGCATCGGCAGTGGGGCCGCGTGGGCAAAGGGACTGGGTGCTCATCAATTGGTGACAGTGCCACGGACAAGAGAATGGGCGATCGACAAGAACCCTCATCATCGTCACCACTGCTCGCACGTGGTCACAAAACACAACGAGCACCAAGAAAATGGAGACGCAGCGGTAGGAATTGATGCGTGAACTTAGGATAGCATAAAAAATAGAAAGTTTCCAAGGCAACCGACAATATCGTACACACGCCGGCGTGTGTCACGATCTGATGCACGGCGTAGCTCGCGCATCTCCTTCACTAATGAGCGTTGCACATCGCCGCCTTGTAACACTTCAGCGACCACGGATTTGGAAAGGGGAAGTGAATCCCAGTGTTTCTCAACCGCACCCTCCATCCCCCGACCCCCACCAAACACCTTTCCCAATCCCGCCAGGGTCCACGCTTTCACGATTGCCAAAATCGTTTCTGTTCACGTTCGTATTAGAGCAAGCCAGCGCACAGCATACGCCTTTGCCAGTTGGTAGTCGTGTAAATACGGCAGGGGTGCGAGGATGAGCCTCCATGACGGCCGGGTTTAGGTGGCACTAAGCAATGAGTAAAGTCAATAAGGATGTCGCATACAAGGCCACCGCACACAGCAACAATCTGACGTAGCGACGGTACGCCAGGTGAATTCGCGTGGCATAAAAAAATTAACCCACACACGCAGCATCTGCGGACTTTTGCCCGAGCGCTGTCCGCTATTTTTTTTTACTTTACAAAAAAAGTATGGAATTAAATGGATGAATAACATTTGTAGGTGGGAGGAGAAGCTTCGGGAGAGGCACGGGGATAAGGTGGTGCAAGTTAAAAAAACGAATCTTGGAAACTTACGGTTCTCTGCTTGGAAGTCTGGCACAAACTGCTCATCCTCATCTGGGACTTTGGCTGCAAACGAGAACACCCCAACGGTCAAAAACGGAACAGGAAACGCACTTACATCATCAGCGCTAGCGGCGCGTAAGTCTGACACATTACAGTGCAATGAACATATAATGCGCCACTTGTGAACACCGTCACCGAAGGATATAATGACAACAACAATTTAATCAACATTATCATTTCAAAGTATATACATGTACAACAAAATGTAGTGTTGAATATTGTGAAGATTTTGAAACAAAGTGCTTTGGTCAACTAACTTGACGAGCCATAAAAAGCTTGGACTTCCTGAGCACAACAACAACAAAAATCCACTTAAATAAAAAAATCACCGAAATCCAGTCAATAGCAATAATCACTCGGTCAGCAAAGAAATATGAAATATGCATTAATTTTGAAAGGGCGACTGATCAATTCGGCCTCATCGGAAGAACTGCCACGGCGGAAAAAATTTATCAAAGTGGCCCCCAACATAGATGAATAATGAAGGAACGCGCCGCTGTAATAAATTCGCTGCACGCCAGGAAAGGCGGCTCAATGCGAAATCGGGCGGCTCCAGAGACGAAACTCCCAGCAGGACGCGTGGGGCTGAGCGGTGGCGCCACGCTCCGGGCCAGTGTGCACCGTCACACGGGCACGCCCGCACGCGCAGCAGCCACCCACCCCCCCTTCCCCCGCAGGCTCACCGACAAAACCCTCCACGGGCACGGCCGCTGCCGTTGTTGCGGCCGTAGCTTCCGCTGGCGGCACTGTGGCCCGCGGCTCGCTGCGAATGCCACGCGGTTCTGCTGCTAGCGCGGGTAGATTGACTGCATCGGAGCCTCTATCCCACATCCCACATCCCTCGCCCCGCGCCCCCCCCCCACCGTCAGCCGAGGCGAGTGGCAGAGAGTAAAGCTCGCAACGGCACTGGTGCAGCGGTGATGACAACGACGATGATGATGATGATCGGTGTCATGCTGCTTTGCCTGCCTGCTGGCTTGCAGGCAGGAGAGCAGACTCCCACCTCACCCCACCCACACATCCCCCTCCACAAACACCACCACCCATCCATCCATCCGTCACCGCCTCCCACCCCCCAATGAATGCACAGTGCAGCCCTATAGCAGCGCGAAGCCGCGATCGCCATTCACGATGCGAAGAAATTATCAACATCGTCAGCGATTATTAATCTGCTGCTGGATGAATACGTCAGGGCATCGCCATCCGCCGTCCATCAAGATGGTGGCACGATGACGGGGAGTGACAAGTAAACACCACGAGTGCTTGAGGGGGTGTTCTGGAAAAACCCAAGAAACCACAAAAGTTCGTCACAGAAAAGTCGTTCTCGTTGAGAAGTAGATGAGGCAAATGAATGAAAGTGGATTACAGTATGAAGTTTGTTGGAATGCCAACTGTGGAGAGAGAATATATACTAAATGAGTGGACCGGAGTGTGTTCCAATGGACCTAGCATGGCTTATGAAATACATCTGCGGGTTATCAAGATCATTCTTAAACACCTCTAAAATTATATGGACCGGTTTATCATAACAACAGATTTACACAATATCTGAAGGAAGAGGACACAAGCGACGTGCACATAAGAGTATAGCTCCACTGCACATTGTCTGGCCAAAACAATCAACACCATGATACGGAGGGGGGAAAATCATAAAACTTAACTTTACAATGAAATATTTTGAGAAGTCAAATTAAATGATATGGCACAAAAAGATGAAGACGCATTATTCGAGAGTTACAGGTCACATGGAGGAATTGTCGACGCGTCACCGTTAATGACCGAGCGGCTCAAGAGGATGCTGAACACAAAGTTGCGTGCTCAGACCATTATGAGATTGTGGGACCAGACGTACACAAATTTGGGTTTCCAAGAGACAGCAGCCATCGAGTTCCCCTTTCTCAAAACGAAAACGGGACACACGGGATCATGCCTTCTTAAACGCTCTCCCGCTGCACATACGCAAAGCATCCAATCACCACCTGCCTTCAAAAAGCAGCTCAAGGCCCTCACCTGTTCAGGCAAGAGTTCTGGCTCCGTGCCTCCGAGCTCTCGATCGAACAATGCGTCCGATTCGTAGAATATTTACGTGTTCGAAATCCTGTTTATTATTATTATTTACTTTAAGTCAATGGAGAATAGTAAAAAAAAGAAATCACATATATTTTCATTGTACAAACAACACGTGCCTATTCTTGAAATGATGTAATTAGCGACAAGAACGGCAGCGCTCGCGCCAGCTGCGGAGGAAGCGGTTTGTCCAAATAGGGTAAAAGTTCCTGAGCTCAACAAAACATTATCAAGTTTTGTTCCAAGTGGATCGTCGATAGGAGAGTTCTTAAACATTCCCCCCCTATAACTCCACCCCTGCTTCACAGTCGAGAGACATAATTCATGCATTAACGGTGTTAACCTGTACTTAATTTTTTTTATCCCGTGAAACAACAACAGCAGCAGCAGGTACCGCGAGCGCACAGCTTGGAGAGAGAATCGAGGCTAAAACCCTCACCTTCTGCGAGCCAGGCCTCCTGGAGCTGACGGAGGTCTTGGAAAAGTTCTGCAAGAAATACAAAAACACGCCACTTTACAACGATTTGGCACGGTCACTGCGAACGTCAACGCCACGGGGAAGTCTCCCGGATGTTACCGGTGAGACGCCAGGCTGGTGTTCGTATATCTTTCAGCCCATACCTTCAGACTCCTGTGCCAAACCCACAGCTCCTTCCAATACGTGCTTGACCAAGCGATCTGGCGGCTGGAAAAACAAATCGCCAGCGAAGAAAACAACAGGGCGCGAACGTTACGTAAACACAACCATCTCATTTGTACGTCAACTTAATTGCATAGTACACATGAAAATACAAACGAAAATAATGGCAATAGTTTACCCGTGCAAAGCCACTCTTTTTAGGCGGGTCCTTGCACCATTGCGATGTTTTTGCCCACGTACATTCGTGAGTGTTTGGCTCCCCACGGGAGGAAACGGAAGTACCCGGAGAACACCCCACCCCCTGCATTGCGATGTTGCGGCACTATCTCGGCGAAGCCATCTCCTGGCTAACCTCGTGAGCCCCCACAACCTACCACACCTTGGTAAGCCCTGGCGGCGGTCACCCATATAAGAGACACTCGGGCACAACATTTGCCTTACGTCCGAGATTTGATAAAATTGGGTGCGCGCTCGTGGCGATTTTTTTCATCTCGTCAGAACGGATTCTATTGACCGAAGTTCTGTTGAATGTGAAAACTGCCAAGATGTGAACATTGCGAGCACAGCGAACGAGAAGGTTCTCGCTCGCTAAAGTAGAACTGGCCAAAGATTGTGATGTGGAAGGCAGGACCCTCGTGAAAACATGTGTAGAGACTCCAGGTGAGGGTTAACATTTACTCTTATTGTTACACACACACACAGACACACGCCACTCGTATACCAGTGCACGGCACACACTCGCTCGCACGTTCCCCAAATGACACATTCGAATGTGAACACTGCGTATCTATGTAAATAATACTTACGCCACTGGCCGTGTAAGGCACTTCTTGGTCGTAAAATCCGTCCATCACAGCTGTCGGTTCTGCCGGCAAGAAAACAATACAATGTCACACATCCTCAATCACAGGTCCGTCCTCGTGTCACGTACGTACTATGCAGTTGTCACGGCGGCGCTTATAATCTATGGGATAGCGCCTTCTTTGGTCCTGTATCTGTACGTGCGTGCGCCTCGGTTTTTATGAATGGAATCAGGCAGCACGGGCTGAGCTCCATTCACAACCCCCCTCCACATCCCACCATCAACAACAGCAGCTTCAGCAACTGCAGGAGGACCCTCCCCCCACCCACCCACCCTCTCCAATACTGCCCGTGGGTGTGGGGGAGGGGAAAGCGAAGGTCGCCTCGACACACTGCTCGGACAACCCTGACTTGTGCTATAACTATGGCTTAGGGTTCTGGCTATACAGTCCTCCCAGCACTGGACTAGCACCAACAACAAGAATCAGAATCTTTATTTAGACTGGAAGAATCCGATGAGCTATGAAGATCCTTTTTATTTTTTACACATATCCAGTATGGGCGGGTCACCAAGTTATAACTTACCAGCCTCATCAGGCCACACTACGAGAGCCGTAATCCATACGCCCCGGTGGTATTTGGTCTTAAACGCCCCTAGTAGTATACAGTCCTAAAGCAAACCCAGCCTGACACTCGCCCTTCGTCCTAAACTATGAAGCTCACAACACTACCCCCTAGAGTCTCAAGTCGTCTCATCACAACCTCATGTCCTAATAGTCGTAAGTACAAGTAATTCACACGAACAATTATTCGAGAACTATAAACCCAGACTAGACACCACCTCTTAAATATATCCCTCCATCATGCCCCCCAGATCCACCAGTCCTTAGGCCAGTCTTCTCTCAGTTGTAAGTCTTATGGCTTTCTTGGTCTGTAGATTGGTGCTGCTTGATGTCAAATTAGGAGAAAATTCCACCGGTTGTCTCATGCCACCGAGCCAACAAACCCTACCCTCCTCACTCTCATACTCCTCTATATTTGTATATTCTTAAAACTCAGCCGATACCACAACTGAAGTCTAAAACCCAGCTTACACCACACCGCTCGCATTAAACCCAGCCTATTCCTAAACCCAGCCAATAACACACACACCTGACGTCCTAAACCTCGCCTACGCCTCACGACTAGTCCTAAACCCATCTTACCTTCACGAATGTAGTCCAATACATCTAAACTCCGCGCACACCACTCGCGTAGACCAAAGCCGAGCATGTAGCGCCAATCCTTGCAGTGCTCTCTGGTCGGTGAATCCAGTCACCACGCAGGGGTTATCATCCATCCACCCCCCGAAAAAAAAAACCTAAACACAACATCCCGTTCCTCACTCACTCACGACTCGCATCCTTTCTCCGTCACTCCCCTCCACCACCCGACTCAAGGAGCGAACTCATCTCAAGGAGCGAACTCATCCCCCGAAGCATTCGCCGGTAGGATAATGGCGATTGTGAGTTGCGTCCTCTGCGGGCCCCTGCGACACCCAGAGGACGCCGTCTCACCCGGGATGGCAATTTCATCCCTCCATGTGCCCATTAAGCTCCGCTTGGCCCGTCCCGTCACGGTGTCGTCCACCTGTTATCCGTGCGTTTGTGTGTGTGTGTGTGTCCCATCTGTGTTCCCCGAGTGTCTATCCGCGTCCGCCTGTCCGTTCCGTGTGTCCATGTGACCGACCGTTCGCATGCGTCTGATGCGTCCTCCACACGCACGGCGTGTCCTTCCATTCGTGCCGTCCGTGTATCCATGCGTCTGTTCCAATTGTTCTTGTATCCGCACGGCGTAAACGCAAATGTCTGTGTGTGTGCGCGCGTGCGTTCGTCCACGTGTTTATCCATGCCGTCCGTCCGTCTGCCCCGTCCGTGCGACTATCCGCGTCGATCTATAATATAATCCACGTGTCGGTGTGTCCATGTGTGGGACAGGAGGGACAGGCAAGGCATAAAGACAAATCCCTCGCTCGCTCACCTCTCGTTCGCGTCTTTGTCTCAAATCACACGGAGCCACCCAGCGCCGTGTCCGCTCGCGATCACGTGAGCCCAGAGCATCTGCTTCAATTGTAGTAGCACCATCGACAAACACCGCTGTCTTCTCCACACTTCTTGTTCTGCTGTCACTGCATCGGTAATTAATTATTTTCCGTCGGTATCATCGAGGTCCAATGCTGTTTTCCAGCAGCAGCAACAACAGCTGCAGCAGTCCGCTGTGCCTGCAAACGCTGTAGCGTCTAATTTAGACGGCGCGTGTGTGCGCCCGTGAACGTGGACGAATAAAAAAAGGGCTGAGTGGGTGTCGGATCAGGGACAGCAATAGCAGCAGCTATAGCAGCAGCAGCGCCAGCAATGTCCGAGTGTTTGTGTGCCTCCCACCTCCCCGCGGCTCCCTCCCGGCACCCCACCACCGCCTCATTGGGCCCGGGGTTTGACGAGGGGAAGAGAGTGAGGGGGCGGTGGTGGAAGTGAGAGAAGGGGTGGGGGTAGAGTGGAGGGAGATCGAGGGGAGATGGGGGGGGTCTAGAGGCGGGAGGGGGAGTGGAGGGCGTGCAGAGATGGGAAGGGAGACAGGGGTAGGTAGATTGGAGTGAGCGATAGAGGAGGGGAGGGTGAGAGTGGAGGAAGAGAGTCTGAGAGGGCGTGCGAGACGTGAGCGGGTGGGGGTGGTGGAGCGTGAGAGGGGGGGGGCGAAGGGGAGAGGAAGAGGCGGAGCGTCACTTCGCCACAGCCGCTGCGGGTGATTGACGGCGCGAGGGGTTCATTCATGAAAAAAAACAGGGGGGAAGGGGATAGGGGGGGAGGGTGCGCATCGGCCTGGCCGAGTTAATCGCCCGGTCGACCGACCCCCGAACCCTTATGTGAGCGGCCCGGCCAAAGCGGCGAATCGTCGCCGTTCACCAAAGCCATTTGTGTTGCGTGTGGCTGTGTGCTTTGTTTGGTAGCGCCTCAAGCGGCGTCTGAAGGCAACACACACGGCCGGTCGGGCTGAACGATGAATGGATTTTAAATCGAAATCGCAGTTTGAAACAATGCGATTAGCAAATCGCAATCCTGCGATTTGAAAAGTCCTATTACTTTCTTATTGGAATTGTTTTATGTTTTATTATAACTTTATTTATTTTACTTAACAATTGTTCTATGTTTGATTGTTCTATTTAAATTGACACATTTTAATAAAGACATGTTGGAAGCAATTAATGTCTTTTAAGTTTTCATCCTTGCATTAGAATATATAGAGCAGTTAATATTTTGATGGTATCATGTGGTAATGCTCCATCACATTCTAGATTTGAAGCTTTCGTGACTGCAAGGATTCATACTCTTAGGTTTTTTCGGCAAAGTCACGTGGGGGAAAATAAATAATAAAATAATAGAAATAATAATATCAATAAAATTATAAATCACGACGTTTCGGAGGCAACACAAGTCTCCGTCATCAGGTGGGACCGTCACAGCTAAATTTACTGTATCAAGTGAGCTCCATCACATGTTTGAAATCTATTACACAGTGAATATTGAACTGAAGCTTGACTTATTTTTTTTATCGCAAATCAAATCCCAATATCTGTTAAACAAAAAAATTCGCAATTAGATCTTTCCTCCAAATGGTTCAGCCCTCCACACGGGATGCTCGCGAGCGTTGCCGACAGCGCAAATGGAAGTAAAACTGTTCTAACACTTCGCGCTCTGCCATTGCCCGTTTCGTGATGTGACGCAATCGATGTTGTCGCTCCACGCGTGTTCGCCGCTACGCTGTTAATCTTTGAGAGCAGTGGTTCTTATCACATTTACTGCAGCCTTGCACGCCTTTAGTTCTCGATTGTAATAAAAAAACAATGTTTATATGTACATCGGTTTAATGAAATCAAGTAGTTAGTTGTGTACTTAACAGTGCACCCCAGGTGAAGGAACCTCGCGTTTCAAGTGTGGGTGACGCGCACCACTGGCGGAGTATATACACTGCCTGGAACTCTAGAACGAATAAGAGACCTAGAATGAGACCTTTAAACAATGTAATCATTAGCCTCGCTGTGGGAAATATAAATCACAAAGAACACGTGATATATCAGGAGTCAAAGCAATGTGTCTTCTATGTATAATACTCTCCACGTAAAAAGGTATTTCTTCCACGACAATAATAAAGTAGACGGAAAGACGAATATGCTATTAATATACCGTTGGTTATAATCTATGTATTATGTTGAACTTCTTTCGCACCGTATTTAGCCAACCGTGCTAATGGGATATCCATTTACTAAAGTAAACGATTTACTCTATCGATTACTCAATGAATCGGACAACATGTGTCACCTCTGTTCCCACGTGCGCCGCTGGACGGGAGGTGAGGGGTATGGCTTGATGACGTCAGGCGCTTGTGGAGGCGGCTGTCACTGTTAAAGGGGCCCCGAGTAATTGACCACAAAGTGATCGATTATAATTGTTATCGATGAATCGTCCACCCGTTTATGTTCTGTCAAAGCGTTCACGTGACCCGTTCAGCGACGAGAGGCGTTCACCCACGATGCCGGTCTTGAATTAAATAGCCCTCCGAAGCCCTTATTCGACTACAATCGAATCGGTAAACTGCAGGTCAATACTCGAGTCCACAGACTGACAGTGCATAGGTGACGGCATTACCAGAATGGACCTTTGACCACTTGCTACCACGAACGCTGGCAATACCCCTATCCAGGGTATATGGTATCACGGCTTCACGGGTCGGTGGTATGCACGTGACTATAGTAGCCACAACCATGTCGAGAGAGAGGTATTCTAGATGTGTCATGTCACGTTTCATTATCATTATTCCAAATGTTACGTTTCATTTCTCGGGTTCGGATATTCGTAACCCATTGTATTTGGGACGGCTCTTTACACTGCCCCATTGCCCCAGAACCGAACCAGACCAGCCACACATTGGAGCCAGTTTGGCCACTTCGACCAATTTGAAGAGTCGCAGTCTTGCATCACGGTACTGCACATAATGAGCGAATCGCGCGGAATGCTCCAGATCATGACACGCATTTCGGAAGCTTGGATGGGTGACCAATCAGTGACCACCACATCGCACAAACAGGTTGTCATAGGATTGCTTATGTAGCTAGGGTTGGAATGTACGCTCTTCGTAGCCTGGGTTCGGTTACCAGCCACTGGTGACACGTGCATTAAGTGGTATCCGAACTTTTCCTGGACATCGCTTAGGTCGAGACCTCCGATTAGCACGGCTGACTCCATACAGTGCGAAAGAAGTTTAACATACATACAACATAGTATGAAAAAATAAGAATACGTTTTTTCTCTTTCTGGCAATAAAACATGTGTAAAGATGTTCAAACACCAAATACAACCCTTTTTCAAGAAATCAAGTTCGCATTAACCACACGTACTTGTGGTGAACATGCAAAAAACATGCTCTGATAATATATGCATTGTCTTTGAAACTGACAGGGCCTAGTCTCACCAATGTCAGACCAGGGAACGCCAAAAAGCGAACAGTCCAATGACAATGTACTATCGGACCGCTTATAGATCGTGGTGAGCAGCTAAAAAATGCGAACCTTTTTTGCCGGTATCAAAGTATGAAAAAATAAGAATAGGTTCTACCCCTTTTCTGGCAATAAAAAAAGGTTCCATTTCACACAGACGACACGCCGGTGTGTGGTGTGTGAGACAAACGCGACCCAGGTGTGCTGCTGGCCACATCATGTGTATACCATTCCGGCCTTAATAGCTACTTGCTAACAACACTTGTTCCGAGAATGAGTGCGGTTTGACGGTTTACCGATGATAACATCGTCTGTTGGGGGTAATCGCTGTTATCGAACAATGATTAAGGCCGTTCACGGTGCATGGTGGGGTGATTCCATCACCACCAATATTCTACGTACCGCACAAGTGACTCATTTATGGCTGAGTCGACCTAGGGAACGCTCAGGACCGGTTTGGATATTACTTGCCACTAATGTTAGCCGCGGCCGGGAATCAACTTACATTTTCGTCAGTTTAACACGTAGGCTTTCGCGACCAATATCATCCATAATATAGATATTTTGGGTTAGATCGCGATAATATAAATGTGTCGTGAAACCCGCCACCACCTGACACACCCAATTAGTAAGGTTTGTCACGTAAACAGAACATGCCAATTCGTTACTAGTACAGCACACCGGTGTGTTGGAGAACAAATCCACAACATTTACAATCTGAGTACGACGTTTTGCCAGTAATTACAACCAGCATCATCAGGCGGACAGCCAGATTTGTGGGAACAAATATATTATGGATTATATTTTCGCGTTCATAGCGCAGCGCATGAACCTCTGCGCCACCGCTCCCCACGCACACAGGCTCTGTGTCAATGTACTACCTCGACGATGATGATAATCATGAGAGCATGAATTTTGCGGTTGCTGCACTTTTAAGCAACCCAAGATCAAGGATTTCTTGTTACGCTTCCGATTTGTGCAATCGCTTGCACGCAGATGGGACATCGATTTCCGATAAATGGCAAGGGCATATTGCAGAGCAGTTCTAGGACGCGCTTTTATCTCCAGAAAGTGCACGCACGGGCGTTTTACAGGAAGCGATGGGGGATTCCTTGTGCAAGAGGCAGTGGTTACCCAACGACACTCGTGCCCACACCGACGTGACGCTTTTCGAAGCTCACTCTGCGTGCCCCACATTCTGCGGTCTGACGCAAGACATTGCAATAGGCAAATTAGATGCCAGGGTACACACGACGTAGCGAATCTCTGTGTGAGCTAGAATCCTGGGCCACAAAAGACAGGTTTCTAAAACGCTATGGCATTGGCATGGCAAAAATCTTCTGTCACGGTTTTTATTGACCTACT
This sequence comes from Entosphenus tridentatus, assembly GCA_014621495.2. NCBI lineage: Eukaryota > Metazoa > Chordata > Hyperoartia > Petromyzontiformes > Petromyzontidae > Entosphenus > Entosphenus tridentatus. The sequence goes on along the minus strand of CM025610.2, from coordinate 7,531,644 downwards.
TTAAAAATGCCATTAGTTGTATACATACTCTTTGGTTATTTCGGTAAAGTCACGTAGGTAGAAACATGAAATAAAAAGTTATATATCACAGCTCTCTCGCTGGTTCAGCAGTTCCACTGCTGGATTTTTTTTCTGCCTGAGGACGACCGCTTGTGTTGCGATTGAAACGTCGTGATATATTTTTTGTATTTTATTTTTCTACCTACGTGACTTTACCAAAAGAACCAAAGAGTATAGATTCCTGCATTCACGAAAGCTTAAAATCTAGTTGTATACAATTAGCTCATCATCATTGCCGTACGTCACTGGTTACTTGAGATTTGCATTGAGCACCGATTTGACTCGATGAACATTACTCACGTTGTGACTCACAGATGCACAGATATATTTTCACGCAATATAGTTTCCACGAAACCCTATATATGTGTGTTTCAGTCAAGGTGTATCCGTGCTTGTGAGTGCTGATTCAGCGTTGCAAATTACACATTCGTATGGCTGGCACCATAGCATTTACAGTACTATTTGTATTCGGGGTCCACTCGCAATTCGCTTGACTATCTTTGTAATCTTAGCCTGGTCCCAAGTGATGACGCAAAAAGGAGGCATTGCACTGCTTTAGTAACACAAGGGGACATGTACTGCTTCAGTAACACAAGGGGGCAATGTACTGCGTCACTCACACAAGGGGGCATATACTGCTTCAGTAACACATGGGGCAATGTACTGCGTCACTCACACAAGAAGGCATGTACTGCTTCACTCACACAAGGGGGCATGTACTGCTTCACTC
>CM025610.2:7510019-7530844 GCA_014621495.2 Entosphenus tridentatus | reverse complement strand
TACTGCTTCAGTAACACATGGGGCAATGTACTGCGTCACTCAAACAAAGGGGGCATGTACTGATCGGGACAATTGTTTTGTCTCAGTGACACGATGCTGGTGGCACAAAGCATGGCTGTTAAAGTTAGGGCGGCGGGCAAGAGTGTCGATCTGTCTAGGTCCTAGGACCTCACACAAAAGAGGAATCCCACAATAGGCCTGCGGATAGTGGAATAGTTACAACGCAGCATTCTGCCCCCGGCCGCGGCTAACCTCCAGAATCCTCTGGGCTGCGCTGGCACGAGTGGAATAAAAATGGGAAAAGCACAAATGAAACGTCAAGATTTGTATTTTGTTGGAGATGCCTGTCTTGATCTTTCCCGCCGCAAAGTCTGCCCCGGTGAACTCACACCGCTGCTAGGGAGCCTGGCACAATCTTTACGAAAGCAAGGAAGTCGCAAAACAAACAGAGTTGCCTCTTTTCAAATGGTTATTTTATTGAGCTGTGTGTGTACCTTCTTGTGTCTCACGCTGGTTGAATGTGGCCATATACATTGACAAAGCCCCCACCCCCACCTCGTATAGCCTTACAGACTGTAGGGGCAAGTGCTGTTCGCGAGCACCTATGAAGGTCGGAACGGCACACGAAGCGGTGGGTGGCCAGCACCACGCCCGGGCGCCTTCGTCTCCCTAGTGGCCAAGCTTACACACCGCACCAGGCACTAATTTGATGCTGAGTCAACCTAGGGGAGGCCCAGGGACCGGTTCAGATAATCGCCACTGGTGATGGCCGTGAGCGGGAATCGAACTGGGGTGGCCGGGGCTTGTAGCGCAGAGCGCCAACCGCTGTTCTACCACTCCCCATTTATCACACTGTAACGACAACAACAAAATTCCATTAACATGCACATCAAAGTGAAAGGCTCTCATAGTTTACTTCTGAAGGCTCTTAAGAGACAAACACGTCAAACACAAATTCTGAGTGGCCGCGGCATCTCTGCCCGTCTCAGGGCCAGTTTTAACGAAGTTGTAAACACAACTGGGCTGGGTTTTTTCTTTCAGGTTATGCCGTACACAGAGAATTCCAACGTTGCGAAGAGCGAGGGAAGACGCGGGAAGAGAGTCGTTTTGACCTGTAATGTGGTGGTGAGCGGTTTGAACACAGCGTGGCTCAGATGAAACAGTCTGGACAGGGGCACAACTCCCTACTTCAACGGGGGGCTAAGCTAGATCTGACTGTGGGCCCCCCTCCTTTCTCTCGACTCACTTTTACTGGAATAGCTAAGGATGTTTTTAACCCGTATGCAATAATATGTAGGCTAAAACTATATAGTTATTATTCTAGTTCCACCGTGTATTGGGTTTAGAGGAAGACAGTCTCACAGTGACAGTATTAATAAAAAAAATATGAAAAGTGCTCGCAATTAAGTTATCGCGCGTCTTTCTTTCATGGCGCCCCATCGGTCTAGGATTTCCTCAACGTTATGCTGCTCGATTGATACGATAGCGAGATACGTTCATCGGGCTTGGTCCATGGTAGACCGCAAGTAATTATTAATTTATTTATATTTAAACATACATTTTTACATGTTTTCACTTACATCATTAGACCTCCTTTGCCAGTACCAAAATATAATAATAGGGGGTTTTCCCCTTTTTTCTGGCAACAAAACTGAAACCTTTTTACAAGGATTCATGTCTGCATTAACCACAATACTTGCAGTCAAAATGCAAACAAAAACACACCATGATAATATATGCATTGTCCTTGAACTGATTGGTCCACACCAAGGGACGGATTTCTTTTGAGCCTCGACCCAATTGGTGCTCTACTACCAAGTATTATGGTCAATGCAGACATGAATCCTTGTAAAAAGGTTTCAGTTTTGTTGCCAGAAAAAAGAGGAAACCCCCTATTATTATGTTTTTACTTATTTATCCGTTGATTCGGGACCCCCTTGTGGCCGATTCGGCCTCTGCGCGTCGTATACGCTGGCACATACCCCATAGTTGCGCCTTTGATTCTGGATGTCAGTTTCTGTGAAAATAAACCTCACCCTGTCTCACTCGTTCATTCACTTTTAAATGCACGAATTGCAATAACAAAAAAACCCTCCTCTGTGCGACTGTGGTGACACAGAAAAGACCGCATGGGACGTATAACGCCTCGGTGCCCAATTTCTGAATACAAAGGAGGCATTACAGTAGCCTCCTGGTGGAATCATCTGGCTCAGTCAGCTCGGTGTAAAACCATCGCTGTTGCTTTAGAGCATGGTTCTCATATTGTGATCCCCGCACCCCACCGGTGGTCCGCGACGGTCCTCCAGGTGCGCCGCGGGGCTGTGATGCAAATGTAGGTTTAATTTGGACAATAATGACAATTGTTTCGGACATGAAACATTTATTTTACGTATATTTAATAATAATAAAAAAATGAAGCTAGATCAATTACCGTGATGAAACTACCCGAACCCAAATAGCCAAATGCAACTCCCTCCTCCCAAAAAACGTTATAGCTGCGTTAAAAACTACAAACTATGTTCCGGTTATATGAATAAATGTTGTACGAGTGGTATTAAGAGAGAGAAGTGAACGCGTTTTGTCACGGGGGGGCGGGCTGCATGGAACGCGGAAATATTTGCATCGGCCGAGTGGTTCGCGGGCCAAAACAAGTTTGAGAAACACTGCCCTACATCAAACATCAGCCGTGCGAAGAATAAGATTCACTCATACATCCGTTCTTGCCATATTTCACGCGAGTGCTATCTTACCCGAGTGGATGGGAAACTCTATGAACGTGATGAACGCGTCGCTTTGAGCAGTACAACTGACCGAAGGAGGCGAAAAGGCCGTGGAGGATGCTCACTTACACGGGGCTGTGTAAACATCCCCCAGCTAATTTGCGCGTCTTTCTTGGCAGTGCAGGCATTGAGTCGGGGGGGCGCTCGTTGTTTTTTTTGTGCGAGGACAAAAAAAACCCCCACGGTGGAACAGCCTCAGCCCGGCCTCGAGAGAGAGAGAGGCAATCGGATGTGCGCGTCGCTTTGTGGTCAACTTGGGGGAGGGGGGGGGATGGGAAAGATTTACATTACAATGTAATTCACTTTGGGATGCTGTCGTGCCGTAATGCATCGCTCACTGGACTTGCAATCATCCACAGGTCTCGATAGTTGAGAGTCGAAACCCCGGTGCGGCAGTTGACACAAAGGGGCAAGTTTCTTAACATCCACCCGGAACGCCCGCTCCCCCCCCCCACGCCTTCCCAGCCTTTGTCCATCCAGCAGTGGTGGAGTAAAATGTGGGTACTTCCACTTCTTCCAAGAGGTGTCTGGTTAGTGTGTAAGGGGCACCGTGGTGGCAGGATGTTAACTTCCTCGCCTGGTATGCAGGATGTCTACATTTGAAGTTTGTATGATCTCCCCGTGGGCTCGTGGTTTTTTCTCCGGGTCTTCTGCTTTTTTCTCTCCACATTTAGAATCAACACGCGTTTAGATTATTAGGCTGCTATAAATTACCACAGGATAAGCCACTTCGTCGAGCTATCATTTGTGGCCAGGACGTTTCTGAAAAACAGCTATCTATGTATGTTGAACTTCTTTCACACCGTACGTGGCCAACCGTGCTAATCGGAGGAGCCATATAGCTCAGTGGGTCTTATCTGGTAAAATAAAAATATAGTTTAGTTTATAGTTTAGGTTAAATGCCTTCTAGAGGAGCTCTCTTGGACTGCCCCTCGTGCAGGCGTTTCCGCCAGCAGCGACGTGAGCGAGACATCGCATGGCCGACTCAGCTGCCGCTATTTGCCCCACAACCGAATCTGTTGCTGCCTTGACAGCTGAACACAAATGTGACGAAAGGACTCCTTTTGATGAAACACCAAAGCCACGTGTCCTGGCAGATGCTAGTTTTGCCTGGGGAGCTGAATGCTTTCCGGCGCGCATTCATAAGATGCCCATTTGAACTGCAGTGTTGTTTAATTTCATAAAATGTACACAAAGCGCAAGAAAGATGCATGCTTGGAATTAGAACTGTGTTTGAAGTTAGTTTGTTGTCCTTCCCCCGCACCTACGATTAGCACGATTAGCTACGCACGGAGCGAAATAAGTTTAACATACACACACTGCACCGAGAGGCAGCATAAGGAAGGCTTAGATCGGAGAGACATATACGCAAGCTAGAGGGATCGTGTTGACTGTTAATAAAAGTAAGAGGGTTTTGCAGGGACAGGTCTCCGCTGGAAGGGATGGTGGCCAGTGTTCGAGGCTAATGACAGAGTGGCAGCCGACGGGGAGAACACGCCTGAGAATCCATCCACTGGGAAGATGGAGCGATGAAATCAGCTCCATAGATTGTTACACACCAAGACCACGAGACAGGGTGACGTCCTGCGTATGCCTTTATTCGGCAGTGGGCGAGATCACGGCTAATTGTGGAATGCTTTCATGTTGTCTGCCGGGCCGAGACGCCCTTGAAAGACAGCGTCTTAGCTCAATGAGCCTTACTCAGTGTGAAATACACTTCTGATTCTAATGATGAGCATGAAAGAAAATACTCGACATGTGTAATACTTAATTAAAGTATTTTAGTCTAAAATTAATTTTGGTGAACTCCTCTCCGCTGACCAGGCGTCTTTATGTTCATCTTGAGGCCTCAAAATAAGAAACAAGCCATTCGGGAAAAAATTAGTTAGTCAGATGGCTCAGCTTTTGTGTTCATGATGGCGATGTCAAAGCACTGAACCAGCCCCATTGCGATCGTGGGTTTGAATCTCGGTTTATTTTCCTTCTACGTGACTTAACGAAAGAACCAAGAATAAGGTTTTCAACTGTCGGCAGGTCGATAGTTTCAGCGTGAGCGACGAACCGTGGTCGAATCAATTCTACTGCTGGGTGGACAGAGGCAGAGGTGAGGATTTAAGAATCTCGCCCCCAATGTTTCAACCGCCACACCGCAAGGTCGAGCCGGCGAACTCCGAATTGCAAGTCCAGTGTGCCGAGCATTGTTACACCCACGTATGTTGAACTTCTTTCGCCCCGTACGTAGCCAACCGTGCTAATCGGAGTGTCCCGTGAGGGAACCAAAACCTCCCCTCAATTCCGGCCGATTGATTAAGAAAAGGCCAAATTGGTTTAAATGCCTGCTCTTTGCTTCGGCCCACGATTGTTCCAACAATCACAGACCCTTAGGTGCTACAGTTTCCTTAATTCGAAGCAGCCAGAGCTAAGTGAATTACATGTAAGTGAACAAATGTGCGCATGACCAAATTGCCTGGAATGCGCTTGGATCTGGATAAATCTCGGAAGCTATGCAGAAGGCACACAAACAGATATCTGCGCCGCGATACCTTCTCAGGAAACTGCAGTGCAGGGAAATCAACTGCTCTACTCTACTTATATGTATGCATCAGAGTCTCTGCTTGCCCGCCTCGCCTTCAACCAACCCGCACTGACCAGCGTGGTGAAGTATGGTCAAGCAGCCCCCCTCCCCACGCCACGCACAGCGTGGCAAGACGCAGCAGCGGAGAGAGCGCGGCTCTCCCCCAGGCCAGCAGTGGAGAGAGCACGGTTCTCCCTCAGGGCAGCAGTGGAGAGAGCACAGCTCTTGCTCAGGGCAGCAGTGGATGGAGCATGGCTCTGCCTCAGGGCAGCAGTAAACGGAGCATGGCTCTGCCTCATGGCAGGAGAGAGCACGGCTCTGCCTCAGGGCAACAGCGGACCAAGCACGGCTCTGCCGCAGGGCAACAGTGGAGAGAGTGCGTCTGGCTCCCTCATGGCAGCAGTGGAGACAGCGCGGCCCTCCCTCTAGCCAGGGGGTCCCTCAGGGCAGCAGTGGACGGAGCACAGCTCTGCCTCACCCTCACTCACCCGTCTCCTCACTCTTACTCACCCGTCTCCTCTGAGCTGCATGCGATTGTGTGCGAGTGAGTGCGAGTGAGCTGTGTGTATGAGTGAGCTGTGTGTGAGTGGATCGACCGTCAGCTTTCCGTGGCTGCGTCTCCGGCGCTGTGGCCGTGATGTTGCCGCTTCTTGGGGCTCCGAGGTGCGGGGCACACCCACAACATCACGAAGTGGGCATTGTGCGGTCACGTGATGCACTTAAACCAATCCGGGGGCGTACATGTTTGGGAGGGGCTCACCTCTGGTTGGCTGCTTGCTCGCCATCACGTGACGCACTTCAACCAATCCGTGTCGCGTTAATCACAGTCACAGAGTGACAGAATGACAGAGCTGGGAATATATATGTATGTAGCTAGCCTCGATACGGCTGCGTGGCACGTGATGATACAGAGCCGGGGAGCTCTGTTAATAATTATTGCCTTATTCCCCAGATTATGAAACGCCATAGAATATGACGCACGCCACACCTGTTCTGGTGTCAATAAAGTAATACAAATCTGGTCACAAACACACGCATACCGGATTATAAGATGCCACCCCCACCCCCAATGTTTTACTTTAAATTATAAGGGTGGGGGGGGGTATAATACGATAAAAATCATTTAAGTGACTTACATTTGTAACGTATCAATACGGCAGGAGACGAGTGGACGGGGCAGCACTTATTTATTATAACTTCTTACATAACACAGTCACTATACAACCTACGACTAGGCGTGCCTAACACTGGCTACGCTCTAGGGGAGGCTATCCGACCCGTCCTAGCTAGGGTACGAGTCCCGACCACTGGCCCATCAACCCGGCCCTGATAAGGACATCGGGTTGTGAGTACCCAGGGACTCACCACTGAGCCACACAGAGACCCGGCCCTGATAAGGGCAGCGGGGCTAGGGGTCCCAGGGTTCTAGGCAGCTTCTCCATCTTCTTTCTTCACTGGTACAAACTCCCCGAGCGCTCCCGCGCGTCGCCTTATATAGGCCTCTGTTCCCCAAGGGCGGGGCTAGTGCGGACCGCGATGTAGACACTCGTATGCGGACCGTGATCTAGGCACCCGTATGCGGACCGTGATGTAGGCACCCGCCACGCGATGGCTCGCTACATGCCGGTGCGTACCACCCCTACATCACCCCCCACCACATAGCTCACAGCCGGCCCGGCTGCAAAACCCCCTTATGCAATAAAAAAAATGCATCCCCGAACAAATCAACAGAACCCTGTGTGCGCCCCGTAACAACAAGACAACAATTAACCAACCCAACGCAACAAGAACACGAACAGCAACAACGAACACACACGAACACCCCAATAAATAACCCAACCCCTCAACACTCAACAAGAATAACGCATGTACAATGTCAACGAGAGAGAGAGAGAAAAAAAAAATATGTACACAAAACTAACGTTCCGACGTCCTGTGACTCGCACTCGCGACCTCACACGCCCCGTAAAAGCGGGACGTCCGGACAGTCAGAAAGGGGCTGTGTGACGCGGCAACCCGGCGGAACCGCCCCCCCCCCCGTTACGAGAAGTGGCGTGATTTAGCGCGAGTCCGCTTGGTCGACCCGTCATACGGCGCCGGACAAGTTTGTCCGACCGGCGGCCCCGGCAGTCCAGGAAGGATCGGACCGGGCTCCCCGGATCCGCACGTGCTCAGGGGATCCGACTGCTGGCGGTCAGAGGCCGTCAACTCCGAGACACCTGGGAGTGGGTCAGGCAGAGACATGTGAGGATCAGGTGGTGACGTCCCACTCCCCGAGTCAACGGACACATCACATGCTCGGCCATTTGAACATGAAGGAAGGGTATGTGGCGCCGTAAAAGGTTTCAGGCGGGAGGGGTGAACATACCAACAACGCTTCCCCCACTTAATCTGAACACACTGGGGCCGCGCAACCCGCACAACCTCGACCGGTCCCCGCCATGGCCTCAGCAGTTTCGGGGACGTTGCCAACGGTGCCTGCGGGCAGTGCAACCAGGCCTTATCGCCCGGTTTCCACTCGTGCGTGTGCGTCCGCTGTGCACGCAACCGCTCGTTCGCCATCTGGCGAGATCTTGAGTTGAGCATCGCTGCTTCCCGTGCCTCGGGCCAACTTAGCAATGTTAAATTTGATGTGATCAGCCAATTTGGACTTGGCACGGGGTTCAGAAATCTCCAACTGGGCATCCATGGGCGGATCAGCATCCCGGCCATACATGAGATAGAATGGAGAAAATCCTGTCGCCGCGTGGGGAGCCATCCTATAAGCGGCGAGGACACCTGGGATCTTTAAGTCCCAATCCACCTGAGCTTCGCACACCTGATGGCACAACATGGATGCAATCGTTCTATGGAGCCGCTCCACCATCCCGTCAGTCTGTGGGTGGTAAGGGGAGGTATGCACCTTTTTAGTACCCAAAAGGTCGCACACTTCCCGTAATAGAACACCTGAACATTTTTTTCCCTGGTCGGTCAGCAACCGCTCCGGGGAACCTTTGTCCAAGACATTGCCCTGGACAAAGGCCTCGGCCACGGCCGCCGCCGACTGGTTGGCAAGTGGCCAAGCCATGGGCCATCGAGTGAAATATTCCACGCCAACCAGCAGGTACTTGTTACCCCTAGGTGTCACCGGGAAGGGTCCCAAAATATCCAGCGCAACAAGTTCATTGATGCGCGAGACCTGAATGGATTGCAATGGTGGATTAGCCGCAATGGGCGGAGGTTTTCGCTGGGCGCACTGCACACACCCTTTGAGTATGGTGGACACATCACTCCTCATACCCGGCCAATAGTAATCACGCTGGAGCAGAGCAAAAGTTTTGTGAAATCCCAAATGTAACAGACGTTCATGAGCGGCCAGAACAACCCTACCCCGCATAGCAGATGGCACCACAAGCCTATGGCGTAGGGACATACCGTCCCATTTCATAAGGAGGCCCTGTTTGATTACCCATGAGTCGACGCCATCTGCACCCTCCTCGGAACCATTCACCTTGCGGCGCAGTGGGAGAAGGGAGGCGTCGACCATTTGGAGGCGGCCCCACTCAACGAGAGACACCGCGAGTAACGAGTCCCCGCCCGTCGGAGAGAAGGAAACCTCCGGTTGCGGTGCATCGGCTGCGGCGACCAGAGCTGCCGGGGGCCCGGCAGTTTGTGGTTTACAACGCCCCGATCCCAAAAGACACGCACATTCCGCACGTGGTGACAACCGCGACAGGGCATCCGCGTTGGTATGGCGCACCCCCTTACGGTAAGTAGTCGTGAATTGGTAGTCCTGGAGGACCTCCAACCACCAGGATAACTGGCCCGAAGGCTGGGCAACGCGCAGCACGTATTGAAGCGCTGCATGGTCCGTACGGACAGTAAAGTGTTGGCCGTAGAGGTATGGTCGAAATTGTTGGATAAAAACCACGATAGCCAGTAACTCGCGACGGGTCACGCAGTAGCGCTGTTCCGCCGGCGACAAAACCCTGCTACCGTAGGCGACCACATGTTCGACACCCCCGACCACCTGGGAGAGTACTCCACCAATGCCCATGTTACTGGCGTCCGTGTCAAGCAAGAACGGCTTGTTGAAATCAGGGTAACACAGGGGCGGAGCACTCACCAAGGCGTTCCGAATCGAGCTAAAAGCAGCCTCCTCCTCCGGTCCCCAGCGAAAATTTAACACCTTTTGCTGTCAAAGCATGCAGGGGTTTGGCTATGGTGGCAAACTGTTCGACGAACCGGCAGTAATAGGAGGCAAACCCAATAAAACTGCGGACCTCGCTGACCGAAGTGAGCGTTGGCCAAGAACTGACACAATGTGTCTTAGCGGGATCAGTGGAGATCCCCGAACGGCCGACGATGTGCCCCAAATAACGTACCGATTCCCGAAGTAAGTGGCATTTTTGCGGTTTAAACTTCAATTTAGCGGATCGCATCCTGAGGAACACTGCCCTCAAACGTTGGAGGTGCTCCTCGAACGTTCTACTGAAAACGATGACGTCATCCAGGTAAATTAAACAGGTATCCCATTGAAGGCCCGACAAAACCAATTCCATTAACCTCTGGAACGTGGCGGGGGTGGAATGGAGTCCCATCGGCAACCGATTGAACTGAAATAGGCCCACAGGTGTCCGGAACGCGGTTTTGGGTTTCGACACCTCGTCAAGGGGCAGTTGCCAGAATCTCGATAGCAGGTCTAATGTAGAAAAATATCGTGCCCCCGCTAAAGCATCCAGGGATTCGTTCATTCTGGGGAGCGGATATGCGTCAGCCACAGAGATCTTATTAAGGTGACGGAAATCAACGCAAAACCGCAGGGACCCATCGTGTTTTTTCACAAGCACGATGGGGGCCCCCCACGGACTGGATGAGGGCGAAATTATGTCGGCAGACAGCATGTCATTCACGGCCGATTGCACATGTTCCTTCTCGGCTGGGCTCAGCCAGAAGGGATTTTGCCGAATGGGGGCCACGTCACCCGTGTCAATGTGGTGACGTAACAGGTCAGTGCACCCAATGTCATATTTATGCTTGCTGAAAACGTCCGAAAATTTGAGTAACAGGCCGCGCAATGCCCCCAACTATGAACTCGACAGGTCACAGGATCCGGCACACAGTGAGTCTAACCACTCCCGATCACCCCCGATTGAAGATGCGGAGCAGGAGCAGAATCAACTTGCGCTATCAGTTGCTCACCCACGGGTACCGGTGCCGCATGAGCAAGCACGGTACCCTGTGGAATCACAGCTGCTCGTGACCCCGCATTTAAAACCACAACGAAAGGGTCTCTGTCTCCCCGCACCACCGTCTGAGCCACCGCCAAATCCAAACCCCTGACAGCTGTGTTAGACGGACCTAACAGTACATCCTGCTCCGTTGTACCCACTTCAAAAGGTTTCTGCAAGCGTAGGGGCACCAACATTTGTGATCCTGGGGGTACGCGTACTGTCTGGGTTACCATCGCCCGCACCGTCGCACAAACCGTGCGTAATTTGGTAGGGATAGACAAAAATGCTATGCGGCGACTCGAGGGAAGCTCGATGCAATCTTGATCAATGACGATCTTAATGGGCATTTTAGCCAGAAAATCTGTTCTCAATAAATATGGAACTGCCAGGGAAGAAGAGACCAAGACAGGTCCCGACAATTTAATATCCCCAATGCAAATAGCCGCCCGGATCTGACACACAATACCCAAAGATCCCCCATTCACCGCATAACATGGAACGTCTACCGGGAGTAAGGGTCGACATTGAACGGGAAGAATGTTATAAATAAGGTCGGAAATGATCGTTGCCGACGCCCCCATGTCAATCAAAACCCGCACCTCAACTCCCTCAATCGACCCAGTAACTACGGACGAACCGGACGATGCAGCCACTACCCTATGGGCCAGCTCAGACCATTGGCCCGGTCCGAGTTCCCGTACGAACCCCCCTCCCCGCACTGAACCAGCACCCGAATTGCACGGCCCATCAGTCGTGGCGCGGCGACCCGTGTGTAGCGTGTGAGTGGGCCGAGCATGTGTAGTGCCGCGACTTGCCGGGGACTGTTGGGACGACTTGGGGCCTTGGCGTCGTCTGGACGAGGTCCCGTGGCGCCTCGACGTGGAGCCCGGCAGCCGGATGCAACGTGGCCTCGAAGGCCGCAGTTGTAACACCTGACGAAAGCCGTCGCTGCTTTCGGTTGCTCCAGCTTGCGGGGCGATCGCAGGGGCGAACGAGCTCCAGACCTCCAGTCCCCCGATCGTGCCGTGGCGAAGGCCTCCTCTTGGGGTAGAGCATCTTGGGGTTCGCTGGGTGGCGAAGCTGATGCGGGAACCGAGGCTGATGCGCAGGCAACAGGCCGCTTCCGCTTAAGGACTTCGTGCGCATGGATACTCGTAGCAACCCGCAACGAGCATATATCTACCTCGTCTGCCGCGTTTATAGGAACCCCCAAGTCCTGCGCCAACGCCAGAAGCTGTTCCGTGACCATCGCGTCTTTGCCCTCCTCATCCATCCGAGGAAAAGCGGCGTCGGCCAGAGCCAGAAGCGCAGTGCGGTAGGCGAGAGGGGTTTCCGTTTCACCTTTTCGGCGAGTGTAGAATTGGTGGCGGCAGGCCGACGGTGGTCCATAGACCCTGGCCATGAGGCGGAGCACGGCATGGAGTGTGGAGCGGCCGGACCTCGGAGTCGACCTGAAGGTGGCAAGAGCGTCGTCGTCCAGAGTCGCTGGTAGCACACGTAACGCCGTGGCATCGGACCACCCCGACATCTCTTGGTGAGCGAAGAACCTCCGTTGAAAGGCTCCCCAGTCGCCCCCCTCAGCTTGGAAGGCCGTCAACGCAGGCAGTAGCTGTTGGAACGCCTGCTCCTCCTCCGATTGCTGAAGGTCCCGCGCAGCGCCGTCGCACCTGGAAATGGCAGCCCCTTCCATGGGTTGGTCATGGCAACATCTGGCGCGCACCGATGACGTGGGAGGCGGCAAGTGGAAGTCGTCGCCCACGTGGTGCTCCTGGTTCCCGCCAGTCAACGAACGAGGTGGGAAAATGGGGTCAATTTCAGTGTCCGTGGCGGAAAGCTGATTTTGGCGCCAATCCTTGCTGTGCGGAGCGGTGCTGGAGCGAGCCGGCGCTTGGCGCCAATTCTCCTCCCGCGCGGCAGTCCTCCCTCCTCCAGACGCCGTGATCTCTGTCAAAATGGAAGCAGCGGCGAGCAGCAACTCGGCCAGGCGGGAGTGTGCGTCCTGGAGTCCATCCTGTAGCTGGAGCGGTGTGTCAGCCGTCGCGACGGGTGCTGCAGCGTCGGCACCTCCTCTGCTTCCCCCCCCGAAGCTTGGTGACCCGGCCCCTCCTGGTCGTCCTCCTGTCCTTGCTCGTGAGTACGAATAGTCTTCCTGGTATCCATCACGTGAAGACTGTTTCACTTCTGACGCCAGTTGTAACGTATCAATACGGCAGGAGACGAGTGGACGGGGCAGCACTTATTTATTATAACTTCTTACGTAACATAGTCACTATACAACCTACGACTAGGCGTGCCTATCACTGGCTATGCTCTAGGGGAGGCTATCCGACCCGTCCTAGCTAGGGTACGAGTCCCGACCACTGGCCCATCAACCCGGTCCTGATAAGGACATCGGGTTGTGAGTACCCAGGGTCTCACCACTGAGCCACACAGAGACCCGGCCCTGATAAGGGCAGCGAGGCTAGGGGTTCCAGGGTTCTAGGCAGCTTCTCCGTCTTCTTTCTTCACTGGTACAAACTCCCCGAGCACTCCCGCGCGTCGCCTTATATAGGCCTCTGTTCCCCGAGGGCGGGGCTAGTGCGGACCGCGATGTAGACACCCGTATGCGGACCGTGGTGTTGGCACCCGTATGCGGACCATGATGTAGGCACCCGCACGCGATGGCTCGCTACACGCCGGTGCGTACCACCCCTACACATTTAAGCCACCATAGCCGTACACTTTAAAATCTGCAGTGACGTCGTTCTGGAATGTGCATGAGAGCCCAGGTGACATTGTCTGCTCATTTATTATATTAAACATTAACATAGCTTTATATTGGCGTTGCGCAGCCTGGCACGCACAGCCCATAAACGACGATGATGATACAAATGTACAGCCCTTAGTCAATCCACAAAACTCACTCCCGCCATAAGAATGTGGAATTTCCACCACTGGCGCAGGGCTGTATTCAGGAGATGAGAAGCGCCTCAAATGCTCATTTGAGAAAAAAAAAATAACTTAATACCTTTATTTTTTATTTTATCATTCTACTGCTGGATGAATGTCCAGCCGCGCCACGCCTTGTCGACCACGTGAGTTGTCTGACCATACTTCACCACAGCTGGTCAGTGCGGGTTTGTGAGAAGCTGGGCGCTTTTGGATGGAGTGGGGTGGGATGGGGCAGGCCCCACCGCGGACGTGAGAGATCTCCTGGGCGTCATTCGCGAGAGGACGCCGTTGTGTGCCGGCGTCAGGTTCCCGATTTCTAAAATGACACCGCGAATTACTCAATTTGGGAATATATTCTGCGGTCATCGCCCCCTACGAGCAGACTACTACTACCCGAGGTCACTGTTGCGAGTGATACTAATCCTGGTCCCTTGAGTGCTCACCTGGCGAATGCAAAATCAACTTGAACCTGTAGCTGTCGTTAGTCGTGGCTGCGAATCGAACTCACGTGTTCGAGTTCGTGGCTCAGGAGTGGCGGTGGGCGCTAACGACGACTCCGCAACACTCTTCAAACTCTGTGTCTGTATTGTGTTTCATTTGATAACTCTGCCTGCTCTAGCACACACGCCCCCCCACACCCCAACGCCTATTTTGTTGAGATTAAGTGCAAATTGTAGCCGTGCGTCGGACGTACAAACCCAAGAGAGGTGTTTGCCGTAACGCTGTCGGCTTACGCTGTCACCTGAAGTACTCACCAGAGAGCCAAGTGTTGCGCGGACAAACACACAGCACAATAACGACTGCGTTGTGTGCGCGTGCGGGAGCGATCGTGCGGTAGTCAGCGCGCTGCGCCAGGAACCCGCCGCCCCGAGTTCGATTGCCGCTAGCGGGTGAAATCGGTGACGAATATCTGAACCTGTCCTGGGTCTCCCCTAGGTCGACTCAGCCTCAAATGAGTACCTGGTGCGGTGCGTGAACATCGCCACTGGGGATACAAAGGCGGCCGGGCGTGGTGCTGGCCACCCACCCCGTCGTGTGCCCTTTCGGACTTCATAGGTGCTCGCTCGCAGCACTTGCCCCAACAGTCTGTAAAAGCTACATGGCGGATCTGTCTTTTTGTGCAATTACAATAAATATTGTGCAATACAAAGGCATGTGTGTTGAGAAGCGACACCGACGATGCTATTATAGCAGGGCTATGGAGATGCCGATGCCGCGCAGATATATACAGTATAGGGAGTTACGGAAACCGCGGAGATGAAGCGGTGAAAGCAGATGGATTGCTGTATCAGCAGAGCGGTGAGACGTAGCGACGGCTTGGTGGAGAACCAACATCATCATCATCATCCAGCTGCGGTTTGATCGTGGCTGATGGTGACGATGATGATGATGACGGGCACCTGATCGTTTAGGACCGGGGATAATTCACGTGACATCCATCCCGATGAAGAGGGTGAGAGAAACGCTGTCCGCTGTCACGCACTTTTGTTTGTCCAAGGCCATGCGCGTCTCTGCTCCTTTTAAGAGGGCGAGGGAGAGACGCGGCTTTGAGGTACAGTGAGGGAAAAAAGTACTTGATCCCCTGCTGATTTTGAACGTTTGCCCACTGACAAAGAAATGATCAGTCTATAATTTTAATGGAAGGTTTATTTGAACAGTGAGAGACAGAATAACAACAACAAAATCCAGAAAAACGCATGTCAAAAATGTTATAAATTGATTTGCATTTTAATGAGGGAAATAAGTATTTGACCCCCTCTCAATCAGAAATATTTCTGGCTCCCAGGTGTCTTTTATACAGGTAACGAGCTGAGCTTAGGAGCACACTCTTAAAGGGAGTGCTCCTAATCTCAGCTTGTTACCTGTGTAACGTAGTAATCCGGCAGGAGACGAGTGAAGGGGGCAGCACTCCTCTTTATAATTCACTCACGTAACACTGACACCATACAGCCTACACAAGGCGTGCCTACACTGTTACTATTTCGAGCCTACACTGGCTACCCGACCCGTCCCAGCTAGGATGCGGGTCCCGACCACTGGCCCATCAACCCGGCCCTGATAAGGACGTCGGGCTGATGGGTACCCAGGGTCTCACCACCGGGCCACACAGAGACCCGGCCCTGATAAGGGCAGCGGGGCTAGGGGTCCCGGGGTCCTAGGCGGCTTCTCCGTCTTCGTTCTTCGCTGGTGTAAAACTGCCTCAAGCGCTCCCGCGCGCCGCCTTATATAAGGCGGGGCTAATGCGGACCGCGATGTAAACACCCACATGCGGACCGTGATGTAAGCACCCGCTCCGCGATGACTCGCTACACGCCGGCGCTTACCACCTCTACACCTGTATAAAAGACACCTGTTCACAGAAGCAATCAATCAATCAGATTCCAAACTCTTCACCATGGCCAAGACCAAATAGCTCTCCAAGGATATCAGGGACAAGATTGTAGACCTACACAAGGCTGGAATGGGCTACAAGACCATCGCCAAGCAGCTTGGTGAGAAGGTGACAACAGTTGGTGCGATATATTCGCAAATGAAAGAAACACAAAAGAACTGTCAATCTCCCTCGGCCTGGGGCTCCATGCAAGATCTCACCTCGTGGAGTTGCAATGATCATGAGAACGGTGAGGAATCAGCCCAGAACTACACGGGAGGATCTTGTCAATGATCTCAAGGCAGCTGGGACCATAGTCACCAAGAAAACAGTTGGTAACACACTACGCCCTGAAGGACTGAAATCCTGTAGCGCCCGCAAGGTCCCCCTGCTCAAGAAAGCACATATACATGCCCGTTTGAAGTTTGCCAATGAACATCTGAATGATTCAGAAGACAACTGGGTGAAACTGTTGTGGTCAGATGAGACCAAAATGGAGCTCTTTGGCATCAACTCAACTCGCCGTGTTTGGAGGAGGAGGAATGCTGCCTATGACCCCAAGAACACCATCCCCACCGTCAAACATGGAGGTGGAAACATTATGCTTTGGGGGTGTTTTTCTGCTAAGGGGACAGGACAACTTCACCGCATCAAATGGACGATGGACGGGGCCATGTACCGTCAAATCTTGGGTGAGAACCTCCTTCCCTCAGCCAGGGCATTGAAAATGGGTCGTGGATGGGTATTCCAGCATGACAATGACCCAAAACACACGACCAAAGCAACAAAGGAGTGGCTCAAGAAGAAGCACATTAAGGTTCTGGAGTGGCCTAGCCAGTCTCTAGACCTTAATCCCATAGAAAATCTGTGGAGGGAGCTGAAGGTTCGAGTTGCCAAATGTCAGCCTCGAAACCTTAATGACTTGGAAAAGATCTGCAAAGAGGAGTGGGACAAAATCCCTCCTGAGATGTGTGCCAACCTGGTGGCCAACTACAAGAAACGTTTGACCTCTGTGATTGCCAACAAGGATTTTGCCACCAAGTACTGAGTCATGTTTTGTAGAGAGGTCAAATACTTATTTCCCTCATTAAAATGCAAATCAAATTATAACATTTTTGACATGCGTTTTTCTGGATTTTGTTGTTGTTATTCTGTCTCTCATTGTTCAAATAAACCTACCATTAAAATTATAGACTGATCATTTTTTTGTCGTACAAAATCAGCAGGGGATCAAATACTTTTTTTCCCTCACTGTACATAGTAAGCGATTTCTATTCTCATATCTCGGTAGTGCGCAAACAGAAATGTGAATGGCTCTATGCACATTCCATTAATGCTCGCTTACACAAGATCAGCCGTCAATCAAAACGCACAATTGGGACGCGGTGAGTCGGTTGGTGTCCTAGATTAAACGCGTTCGCGCGCGCGCGCACACACACACGGGCTCGCGCAGGTATTCACGTACACACAAAGACAAATACCCCCCGTATAGCCTCGACATACTTTTGGGGCAAGTGCTGTTAGCGAGCACCTATCAGAATCTGAATATTTATTTATACTGGAGAAACCCGATGAGATGTAAAGCTATTTTTCACATATGTCCAGTAGTTTTCGCAGATGTCCAGTAGACATTTGTGCCACACGAGGGGATAGATGGCCTGCATCACCATCGGCCGCCTTTGTCTCCCTAGTGGCGACGCTTACACACCGTAACAGATACTGATTTGAGGCTGAGTCGACCTAGGAGAGGCGCAGGACCGGTTCAGACATTCGTCCTGATGTTGATGGCCTTGAGCGGGAATCGAACTCGGGTCGTCGGGATCGTAGCGGAACGCGCTAACCACTACACTACTGGAGAACCAACATCATCATCCAACTGCGGCTTGATCGTGGCTGATGGTGACGACGATGATGATGACGAGCACCTGATCGTTTAGGACCGGGGAGAATTCACGCACACACAAAGATCACCCGTATAGCCTTAACAGACCTGTTGGGGCAAGTGCTGTTATCGAACACCTATGAAGGCCGGAACGGCACACGAGGGAGTGGGTGGCCAGCACCATGCCCGGCCGCCTTTGTCTCCCTAGTAGCGATGTTTACACACCGCACCAGGTACTCATTTTATGCTGAGTCGACCTAGGGGAGGCCCAGGACCGGTTCAAATAATCGCCACTGATGTTGGCCGTGAGCGGGAATTGTCCCCGGGTCGCCAGGTTCTTACCGCAGCACGCCAACCGCTACACCACTGCTACCCACAAATATGCACATACACATATGCATAACAACAACAACAACCGCCATTCGTCACTAAGTGACGGTGACGTCACCACGACGCTTGTGCCAGGCTATGCGCATCTTGAGGCCACGTGAAGTTTCGAACGCCCGCTGGCAGGAGGTCACGGGGCAGACCCAGGTGCGACGGGTCGACTGACTGAGATGACTGAGATGACTGGCTGATGCACCACCTGTGCCCCCTACTGTGCCAACTTGCTGTGCTTTATCCACCCGGCGCTCCGCTCGTTGTTGTGAGCTTCGCTCCTCCGCCCTCCGTTGTTGTTGGAGGGCGACTGCCTCCAACTGCCCAGCAGCGTCCTTCACGAGCCTCCTCCACAGAGGCGGATCTTGACACCGTTGGTACCAGTCATCGGCAAGTCCACTCAGCTCCACATCCTCCTATACCGCGTCACTCCATCTCTTTTATAGCCCGTGCCGCTCCCGTTTAGTCCCCTCTATCCAGCCGAACAAAAGCTGTTTAGGCATGCGGTGACTGGGCATGCGGGCTACATAATCCAGCCAATGCAGCCTTGCCTGCCGGATGAGCTCACCGATGGGACTTTGCCAAGATCTTTCTAGGATTTATGAGCTCCTCACACAATCCAGCCTGGTTAAACCCAGGATGGATCGTAAGCAGGCCAGCCTAAATGTTTCCAATCTGCGAAGATGCTCCATTAGGGGGGTTCACATTTCGCAAGCATAGAGAAGGGATGGAATGACCGTGGCCGAGAAGACTTGAAGCTTCGTGCGGAGCGACAGACCAGGTAGCTTCCACACAGTGTTATGCAATCAAAGAAAAGATAATGCCACTCGACTGATGCCGAGTGAGACCTCTGCTGTCAAACCGGAGCCAGCCATGAGCACACTGCCCAGGAAAGGGAAACTCTCCACTCTCTCCACAACTGCCCCATCACCGATTGAGAGTTGTGTGGGTGGGATGCCCGATGGTACAAAATACCCTGGCAGGTGCTTAGTTTTGGTGGGGCTGATGGTAAGGCCTCACCTCTTCGTGGCACGCTCCAAGTTCAGCAGCAGCGCCTCCAATTCCTCTGAGTGAGCGGCAATTATCTGTACCAGATGGAAATTCCTCTGGTACAGCCATCAAAGGCTTCACGGACTACGTGGTCGAAAAATATGTTAAATAATGTGGGAGCCAGAGGACATCCCTGTCACACCCCAAGGTGAACAGGGAATGACTCCGACTCCCAGCCACGTAGTTTTACCCGAGCTCGCTCACCATCATGAAGGTCCTTAATGAGCATGAGCAGAGGGTCAGGGACTCTGAAAGCACGAAGAACAACCCAGAGCCCAGGCCTACTGATGGTATCATAGGCCTTGATCAGGTCAATAAAGCAGAGAGTCTTGTTGGAATTCCCTACACCTCTGCTGTAGCAAATGGATAGAAAATATGGCATCTGTGCAGGACCGCTCTTTTCCTGGAACCACATTGGGGCTCTGCAAGCATCTCCTCAGCGTGCCTGGCAAGGCGATGTTGAATAATCCTTGCCAGGACCTTTCCCGGCACACTGAGGAGTGAGATGTCCCCATAGTTGTTACAGTCTGTGCGGTCCCCCTTCTTAAAGAGGGGGACCACCAGGGCATCCTTCTAATCCTGCGGAACCCGTCCAGTGGTCCAGACTGTTGTTATGATGTCATATAGGGCAGTCTGTGCACAAACGCCACCCTCCCTCAGCATTTCGCTTGGGAGATCATCTCTGCCCGGTGCCTTTCCTGGTCTCAGACTCTGGATCGCCTTTGGCACCTCAGCCAGCCACTCACAGGGGGTGACTTCTTCAAATATTTGAGGCACACATATGCACATACACATATGCACACCCCCTTATATTTTGACTCAACCGTGTGAGAACCCAACGAAACCAGAGAATACAAAATACATCAGCGTCGTTGTGGAGGAGTATATATGTAACACTTTATGTTCGCGGCGAATAATATGATACGTGTATACTGTACTTTCCATATTTCTCTCTCTTTGTCTCCACATCGAACGTGTTTGACACTGGACGATGTAGCCAATGGGATATGTAAAGAAAAAAACCCGCTGAGATTTGTTTTTTAATGACAAGAAACACATATGGGACTGTTTGCTAATGATCCACATGTGGTCAAGGGTCATCGCACACACAGCAGTATATAGTCAAATTTGAAGAAAAAAAATACCCACAAATGATTCAATTTGCATTGACGTAGCAACTGTCGCCGCACCCATGAGACTCAGCAGAATATAATTTTCTTACCAAGAATAAAAAGCTAAAGGCGCGGCCATACAATTGCTCGGTCACGCCACTGTTGGCGTAAGAACCTCTACTAGAGCGAAATGAGGATATTTGGTTTACTCATCCATTCTCGTTGACCAGGCGTCATGGAATACGTCATGGAAGAGGTGTTGGGCGTACCCACACTATAGCCCACCACACGCGGACCTGTGGTGGTGTAAACAATTTTAAAAAAAATACTTAACCGTGCGGGGAGATGGAATCGAACTGGCGACCTTTTGGATTGCCCCAGTGTACGAACCCATGAAAACACCATCGCGGCCGCTCTTTAGTTTTTATAACTCTGCTGTTGTTGTTTCATTTGAAACCGCCCATTGGGAGCCATCCATTTAGTAGGTACACAAAAATCTGTCAAAACTTGACCCCTCCCCCCCTCCCTGTACG
>CM025610.2:7477229-7509919 GCA_014621495.2 Entosphenus tridentatus | reverse complement strand
CCCCCCCGAATCCTATAGAACGGCCAATATTTAATCCACGCAGAAACGATCAATGATTAATAATATTTACGTGTTTAAGCAAACAGACAGTCCATTGCCAGACTATCTAACTAATTTAAAGGCGAATGTAGACAAATTATTATCGAGGCTTCGGCGGGGGCCCCCCCCCCGTTTCCTAAGCGTACGTACATTGCCAGTAGAACCCCCATACGCAAGCGTACGGGTTTGGGTTAACCCCCTCCATGCGTACGTACTAAATGGATGGCCCCTTACTCAATGCTCATGCGTTGCATTCTATACGGACATAATTGAGTCCTGCGACGGAACGTTTTATGAAAGAATCTCGAAAAACCTTCTGACACAACGACTGTCAATTCACTCCCCCTCACCTTACCCCCGGATGAGCCTCTGGGCAGGAGCGACACGCGTGGAAGCAGGATGCCACGATGTGTACGTTACCGTGTGTACGTTCGCGCACTGCTGGATGAGAGCCTCCCCATACCGCTGGGGCGGGGGGGTGCTTATTTGACCATATCCCACCCCGCTGATCGGTGCGGGTTGGTGAAGGCGGAGAACGTACACGTGGGGAGGAAAGAAGCACATACAGAACAACTATCGAATTTGTTTTTAGTACTGCGCCACGACAACTTCTGTTATGCTCCACGTGGTCCCCGCGAGCCCTATCATCTGCCGTTCGCGCTGTCCAGGCTCAATTCTGCTGCGTTCTGGAGACAAGGTGAGATCGAGCGCCTTCCTTGGTGATGTGGTCATAGTCTCGATATATCACTGAAACCGGTGGTTCTCATCGCATTGGTATGGCGCTCCCCCCCCCCCCCCAAATTGAGACCACTGCGCACACCCCCACACACACAGCCCGCCTCCCCCCTCGAGCCACACAAACAAGCAAGGTTACTCAGGGCAACAACAGCTTCACATGTCCACGCGGTATTCGTAAGGCATTTGTTTCATGTTGTGTATGAGTGTGTTCTGTGTTACCAAGGCATGTGTGGCATTGTGTATATATTTTTTTGATTCTGCACGGTATATATGCTAAAGCCTGCGCTTCCCCCGGAAAGGTGAAGGGGGGGGGCACATGTTGAGAGCTACATTAGACCATTAGGAAACACTATGTAACACGATTTTTGTTCCTGGGTAGTAAGTGTTATTTTCTAATTGCGTATGCCTCAAAAGTGGAAAATGGATATTATTCCCCACAAATTTTGCTTTTGTGACCAGGACTTTACGTGAAGGAATGACACAAATGCACACTTTTCTCATTGAAAATATGTACATTTCTAAATATCATTGTTCTGGTCACAAAAGCAAAGTTTGTGGGAAATAATAGTCATTTTCTGTACTTTTGAGGCATAATAAATTGGAAAATAACACTTACTACCCAGGAACAAAAAATATGTTTTTGTTACACAATCACTCTATGGCGGAAGTGTTGTGGACGGGGGTGGGGGAGAGGGTGATCACGAGGAGAGTAAAAAGGGCGCAAGAGAGCAAAGGTCAAACTCGGCTTATCCCACACTTACTTTAAAATTTGACCTTTCACATTCGCGTCGGGCAGACGGACAAAATGGCATTCATATGCAACGAGTTTATTTTTGTTGCTCCAGTGAAATATTCCGCAAACCACACACACAAACCCTTGGCCACCCCCCAGACAACACCGCCTATTTATGGACCCGTGACAAGGCGATTCATGGGATTATGGGGCTGCAACTGAAACAACTTTGTGCTTGAGCTGGGTGGAGTAATTATCCACGCTGCACTGACATTGAGTTGCAAACACTGCACCATGCGTGTGCGTAACGCTTCTGCTACTGACGATATTACTGCTTCTATTTCTGCTGCTTAATCTGCTGCTGATGATAATTTCTCTACTGCTGATGATAATAACAATTTTGTTGCGACAGCTACTACTGCTGTTGATTTTTGTTATCTCAGCTATTGCTGCTTCTGCATGCTGCTGCTGGTCATGATTATAATGCTATTGCAGCCCCTGCCGCTACTTATACTACTTCTGCTGCGCTTGATGATGATAATGATGCTGTAGTAACTGCTGATTATGCTGCTGTTACTGCTTCTACTACTGTTGATGACGATATTTCTGCAGCTACTGCTTCCATTTCTGCAGCGACTGGTGCTCACAATACTGCTATAGCTGCTTCCGCTGCTGACGACTACACGGTTGCTAATACTTCTGCTGCTGCCTTGGCCAGCAGATGAGCCTTGAGGCTTGCACAACAGCTTAGCAGCCTCTCGCCTCTGATTGATACCTGTGCTGGGTTTTTCCAGGATCGTCCTGTGTTTGATGTGGTAGCTGTCCTGGGAAATCTGTAAGTCATCCAGACCAGTTTTTAAATAGAAAACACTTAAAACATGTTATTATCATCAGGCCCCATGGCATTAAATGCAGTCTCCAACTCTTATTATCCACTCTGTTTCCCTGGCCTCCCTGTTTATGTGCTCTGAAGAAGCGCAATGTTTTTGTTTATTTTATGGCTACGGTGCTGTTGGATGAGTGGGTTAAGTTACTTCATTGCCTACCCGTGTCTGATGGTGAGGGATCTCAGATTAGCGCGGTTGGCTGCGTACGGTGCGAAAGAAGTTCAACATAGTATATACATGTGTAGTGACATAGAATCGGTCACTTAGTAGCATAGCGCTGGCTGCTGGCAGGGAAGGGGATCTGCAGCTACAGCAGCCCTGACTGACAGCAGGTCACGTGATAGACCAGAGAGGGTTGTAGGGGAAAGGTTATGGAAGGGGCACATCGATAACCTGCTAGTAGGTTCCAGAAGGGGGGCGTGGCCGGGGCGGAGCCAGGCCACATTGACAGTATAAGAGGGGCCCCAGGAGGGGACCTCGGGGGTGTCGCTTGGAGTGGGATCCCGTCATGCTGCTGGAGTCTTTGCTGCCATCTCCGTCTTCACCATCTCGACGTTGCCAGTTAGGCAGTCTACCAGCTGTCTTGACTGGGAACCGTAGTTACCAAGTGTTAAGGCCGTTTAATAAACAGAGTGCCTCCTACTCTTAGTGTCTCTGAGTCAGTCACTACATTTGGAGTCAGAAGTGTTAAAGAATTAGTCGGTATGTCCAAGTCAGCCAAGAAGAAGACTCCAACTATTGTGTCCTCTGGTGATGAGGACGACAGGGACGTTATCCCACTGACAATTCCGGAATCGAGGACCCCGCAGATTGGTCCTGAGGCAGCGATTCCTGAGGAGCAGCGTGAGAGGGATGTCGACTCCTTGCTGCCGCCGAACAGAGAAGGGTGGCGCAAGCGCAACGCACGTCTCGCCGGATTGCTCTCTGCTGTGGCGGAGCTGGTTGCCCAGCTCAGGGTTGCAGCGCCTGCCGAGGATGCTGCAGCACAGGGGCAGCGAGCGGGCAGCTCGACCATCGCCAATGGGCAAGCGCGGAAAATGGTGGAGCTCCAGCCCGCGCAAGCGGCCACCATTTTGCCCGCCGTGAGCGGGGCGCCAAAATTGGCCGCCATTTTGTCGACTGGGCAGGAAATGCTTCCCACCAAATTTGACTTGCCGTCGGCATCTCATCTGGAGGTGCTTTCTCTTCGGAAGTGGCTACCATTCGTCAAGGAATTTGTAGCTGCGGGGGGCGACTGGACGGCTTTCCAGCGCCGTTTTGCCGCTGCTTACACCCTCGCGGGATGGTCCAATGAGGAGGTGCCACGGGCTCTGCCCACCACTTTGGACGACGGCTCCTTGGCGGCATTCGATGCCATCCCCGCAGCAGACAGAACGACGCTGCCTCAAGCTTGTGCACAGATGACTGACATTTTCGACCCGCTGTCCAACGCGCATCGGAAATTCATACTGCGAACACGAGGGGAGACCGAGATGCCCCTTTCCTTTCACAGCGCATTGCTATCACTGGGCCATGCCACATTTCCGCGGATGGAGCAGACAGTGTTGGACTCTTTGGCGCTGGAGAGGTTGCTGTCGCTGGCCCAGGAGATGGTCGTCTCTCTTCCTGCCACGGAAGAGAACGACTTAACATCCTTGAAGGTAGCCCGATGCATCCAAACCCATTTGAACTTACAGCGGTGGCCCGGGGTGGCTGCCTGCGTGGTGTTCTGAGAGGACAAGGACAAGCCGGAGCGTCAGGAGCCAGAGCAAGCCTGCGCTTCGTTCGTCGGGAGTCCGCACGGGAGGGATGGCGCGGGACGACGACGGAAGCGAGAATGACGAAGCAGACCCCCCTTCCAATGTGGAGGTCCACGGTCACTTTCTTTAAGTGTGGCCAGCGGAGCCACATCTCCAAGGGATGCCGCGCCGACCCTGGATCGTTATCCTCTCCTTCGCCGTCTCCCGCCCTGTTGACCTCCGCTTCCCTGGGCCCACAGGCAAGTCGCGATGCATCAGACACCCGGCCGCCACAGTCACTTCAGGCATCTCCCTCTCTGAGAGTGTCGGGTCCGCACAACGTCATCCCTCATTCTTGACTGTTGGTGAGTGAAGATCCACGTCGAGTTGAAGAAGCCTCTAGCCACACGGTCCGGGACCCAGCTCGTGGTCTGGACCGGGATAGCGGGACCGTGTCTAGTTCTGCCGTAGCATGGTGAGATGGGCGTTCAACACCCGAGTATAGGTTACGTTATGTTGTGTTGAGTTGATGTAATAAATAGTGTTGCTCCCAAGACAACGTCTGCAACTCAGTTGAACTCACTACACAAAAACTAACAGCATCATCATTGATTAGGTTTCATTAATTAAACAAACCAAACGGTTTTCCTTAAAACCCTCTGCTGCTCGACTTCCCAGATTGTATGGCTCACCAAAAATCTATAAAGAAGGTACACCCCTTCGTCCCATCATCTCTACCATTGACTCACCTACAAACTGGCCCGGTATCTGTCTGAGACCTTGCAACCATTCCCTGGTAAGACCACCTCATCTGTACTTAACTCAGCTCACTTGGTATCCTTAATTAAGGAAATCTCACTATCTCCAGGGGATTTGCTGGTTAGTTTTTATGTAGTTTCTTTGTTCACCAAAGTTCCTGTGCCTGACACCATTGCAATCATTGAAGATTTAGTCGAACAAGGATTGAATGCTGATGTATCGGCCCTGTTTAGACACTGCCCCACCAATACATACTTAACCTGGAATGGAACATTTTACAAACAAGTTGAAGGCACCCCAATGGGTTCTCCCTTATCTCTGGTTGTAGCCAATGTTTTCATGGAAAAATTTGAGACAGATAACATCCAGGCATCCACAATACGTCCGTCCTTGTGGAAGAGGTACGTAGATGACACGTTCATCATCTAGCCACGTGCATGCATTGCACGCGTGCCTGTCCATACACACAGCTCTGAACCAATTCATCAACCACATTAATTTCATACACCCAGCCATCAAATTCACCATGGAGGTGGAAAAGAATGGTAAGCTACCATTTTGGGATGTTCTAATCGAAAAGAGACCAGATGGCTCAATGGGACACTCTGTCTATAGGAAAGCAACTCATACGGATGCCTACCTAAAACCTGACTCCCACCACCATCCATCCCAGAAGAATTCCCTCATCAAAACTGTACACCATAGAGCTCGATGTATCTCCGACCATCATCACCTAGCCAGTGAACTGAAACACGTGCACCAATCTCTCAAGATGAATGGATATTCAGACTAGACAATCTGTAAAGCTATCACCCCAACCGTTGGGAAAAAAACATCTGAGGACCCAATCAAAACCATCACCTTGCCATCGATAGCAGGGGTCACCAAATTTTTTTACAAAATCTTGAGCTAACACAAGATCCAGGCTCGATTTAACACCGTACATAAAATTCGTGATCTGATCCCATCTGGGAAGCATAGGATTCCTGATATGCAATACCCTGGCATCTACAAACTGAGCTGTGTCTGCGGCAGTAGTTACATTGGGGAAACTAAGCGACATGTCTCGGACTGTGTTCGTGAGCATAAGGCAGATTTCAAACACGGTAGGACCAACACGTTGGTCGTGGCTGATCATTGTTTTAATGCGGTTGGCTCACACGAAATTGATTTATCTAAGACGAAGGTACATTGTAAGTCCACTGGCTATCAACAAATATTCGTTCATGAAGCCATCCACAAAAACAGATACAGACACAATTTCAACCGAGAGGATGGGTACAAACTCAGTAATCATTGGAAGGGCATCATCAACCAGTTTAAGTCATAACTGGCTCTAATGTTCCCATCCTTGCACCTTCCGATGATAGTTTTAATTTTCCCTGTGGCTTCGGTTCTCCGATATTACATTAACAGGTTAAAAATATTTGTTCACACCAATATAGCCACCTCCATGCGCTGACCTCGACGTGGCGGCGGCTCTGCGATCTTACATTAACATGCAAATTTCTCACATTAACATCACTAGCCCTGCCCACTTCGTTTATGACCCTTGGGATACACCCATTTTAAACCTTTGAAACAGTCTGCCTCAGCAGCTTTCCCCCTCTTTTTTTCCTCCTGATGACGATCGCTTGTGTTGTGATCGAAACGTCATGGTTTTTGTTTATTTTATTTGAATAAATTTTAACCTGTCTATGTGACTTTACTGAAAGACCCAAAGAATATTATCATTTGTTTAGATATGTATCTTTATATGTGCGTGTGCATTATAAATATTGTGCCTGTGCTCCTGTGGTGTGTGTCTATATGTGTGTATCTGCATGGCCTCCCCGAGGTCGATTCATCCTCAAATGAGTACTTGGTGTGGTGTATCAACATTGCCAATAGGGAGACAAAGGTAGTCGGGCGTGGTGCTGGCCACTCACCCCCTCGTGTACCACTTACAGCACTTGCCCCCACAGTCTGTTAAGGCTACACGGGAGATATTTTTCTTTGTGTGTCTGCATGCATTGCACGCATGCCTGTCCATACACACATTTACTAAGCCCAGTTGCTTCTCTCCAATTAAAGATAATTCTCTAGGGTGCAGAACAGAGGTCACAGCGCTGAGCTGGCACCGCTGAGACCCTGGGTTCGAGCATTTCCATTTCTGAGCATTACAAATATCGGTTTGACTGATACACGACAAGCGTTAGCTCTCAGTTGGAGGAGTAAGTAGAAAAGTGTGGATCCCTGCTACGTGAAGCAAGAGGTCACTTAAAAAAGGATCTCGGAAGTAATTGTGTAATGTCCTCTTCCATTCTCTCACGAAGAGGGTTGCACTATGAGAGATCTGAAATGATTTTTTGTTTCATGGCATAACGCCGGAGAAGCAAAATCCGGATAACATTGGGGAAATTAACAGAATAATTTGTATAAAAAGTCTAAAATTATCTTTCCACTACAGGTATTCTACTGCTATTCGACGACAACCCCCCCTCCCCAGCATGTGTACGGTGCACACGACAGGAACAATTCTAAACAACAAGAACACACACCACAAAGCGCAGCAATCAGCATATTCACACCACAGCGCGCTTAACAACACATAAAACAATGACAGGGAGCCCCCGGTATAGCCTTTAACAGGCTTTTGCATCACGGCGCACTGGGTTGTAGAGTAGCCAGAGCCACGCCCGGCCGCCTTTGTCTCCCCAATGCTGATGTTTATACACTGCACCAGGTACTCATTCAAGGCTGGTGTCAACCTCTAGCGGAGGCCCATAAGCGGTTCGAATATTCACCACTGGTGGTGGTCGTCAGCGGGAATCGAATTCAGGTGGCGCAGTGCACTAACCACGACGCTGCCACTCCCCACGCAAGACAAAGGCACACAAACACCCTCAATTGTCTTGGCACAGTAACAGCGTCCCCCACCACCAACAATTTCCCGGTATACTGCCCTCGGTGGGGCATTTGGCAGCTCTAGCTTGTCCACAACTGGCAAGAGAACATATCTATTTTAGCCCGGGCTATTGGGGGAAGTGCTACTTTGGGGAATTTTTGCACGTTCACACTCGCACATATGTTATACTTGTTTTAAAACCCAACTATCCCTTCAATACAATATATCCTCTTTGTCTAAATGGGATCTCAAAGTGACTCCCTGTTCAACTGGGCATTGAGGCAGTTGCTCATCTATTATTTTTACAGCCCGAGAATCAGTAGTGGGAATTCCACATTCATCTGGCGGAAGGCTAGTAAATCCCATGAGACAACCACTGTTGACTTCCCCACAAAGTCACACTCATTGGGATCTCATTCATATTCAAATGGAATAAAGGACGTGGCCCTTTAGTACGCACATATCCAGATACACGTCGACAAGCCTTGTCAATCCACTGCTGGATGAGGGCATACCCACACGCTGTGCGGGTTCATGAAAGTTGTTTGGCAATACTTCACCACGCTGGACAGTGCAGGTTGGGTGAAAGAGAGGCGCATAGTAGCACAGTACAGTGATGGATTTTGATGCACGTATTTGCATATGTACGTTAATACTGTTTGCATATTGGTAACACGGATATGCATTTCCTCTCGGTGCAAGTGCTGTTAGCGAGCGTCAATGAAGACGGACATGGAACATGGCCAGGCAGTGGTGTGGCCAGTACCATGCATGAATCGGTCACCTTTGTCTTCCCTGTGCCGATGACGACACACCCGATCAGTGGCTCGTTTTATGATGAGTCAACCCAGCAGAGGCCTAACTCGCTGTTTTAAAAGCCTCTTTTTTAGACGACCATCTACAACTTTGGTTGCGTGTTTTGAACTGTGGTCTGTCCATCATTCCAGAGATGTGTTTGTACTACATGCTGCACCGTGAAATATCAAAAAGCAAAATTGCGGTCCCGATTTGTCTCTTACCTACAATATCGAACCTAAAGTCGTCGTCAATGGCAGTCCCTCGGGGTTCGAAGATGACGTCTATCAGGTTTAGTGGTGTCTCTTGAGGTGGCTGAGGAGTCCAATTGTGGATCTGCAGATCTTTGGGTATTGAGGGCAATCCGCTTCAGCATCGAGACGCGGGGTCTTGAAGTGGGTCGCGGCCTGGTGGATGCAGCAATACCACCCTAGGCGGTCGGCAGTTTGCTCCTCTCAGTCTTGAAGGGTGATTTTTCCGTGCTTCACGGAGGAGTTGAGTGTATTCTTGAACCGCTTCCTTTGTCCTCCCCTCGTCCGCTGCACATTGGAGAGCTGGGAGAACAGGATCTGGTGGGGAAGGCGGTTATCAGGAATGCAGATGCAGTGGCCAGTCCATTGGAGTTGTTTTTTTAGAAGCATTTCTTCAATGCTGGTGGTGTCAGCTTGGAGAGGACACTCACATTGGTGCAGCGAACTTCCCACTTGATCCCCTGTATTTGGTGGAGGCAGCTCTGATGGAAGTGCTCGAGTGCAGTGACACGGCGCCAATAGGTTATCCATGTTTTTCTGCAGTAGAGGAGCGTTGGGATGACAACGGCCCGGTAAACTAGGAGCTTTGTTGTCCTGTAGAGATCTTTGTTATTGAAGACAGCGCTGGCACAGTTTGTAGAAGGCGGTGCTGGCACACTGGACTCTGTGTTGGATCTCCTCGTTGACGGTGGCCGTTTTGGAGAGATAACTACCAAGGTAAGGGAACTTTTCCACATATTCAAGGACCTCTCCATCGACGTAGATAGTGGGGGGGGGGGGGATGTTTGGCTGGTTGAATGGCATTTGGTGATTTCAGTGTTAAGCTAAGTCTCTTATATGCAGAGTTGAATACATCTAGGGTCATCTGGGTCTCCTGCACAGAGTGCGCCACCACGCAGCAGTTGTCCGCAAATTTCAGGTCGTGGATATTTTTTGTGGTCAGCATCTTCTTTGCTCAAAAATGTCCAAGGTTGAAGAGCTTCCAGTGCAAATGGTACTGGATGTTGGCGCCAGATGGAAGATGACCGTGGACCAGGAGAGTGACCATGACCATAATGATGGTCCCTAAGGTGGGGGCGATCACGCAGCCCTTTCTGACACCCGTTTGGATCTGAAAGGCATCTTTTTGAGATTCCTCACTCAGCACAGTGGCAGTCGTGTCGTCGTGCTGGAGCCGCAGGATGGTGGCCAACTTCTCCGGACATCAAAAACGTTGGAGAATACTCCAAAGGGCTTCCCGGTTGAAGGAGTCAAATGTGTTGGTTAGGTCGATGAATGCTAAGAACAGTTTTTGATGCTGCTCCCGACACTTTTCTTGAACCTGTCGGGCAGTGAAGACCATATCTGAAGTGCCCTAGGATGGTTGGAATCCGTGTCTCCGGCAGGACCTTCTCAGCAACAGGACTCAGACGATTGAGCAGGATGCAAGACAGGGTCTGTCCTGCTATGGACAAGAGGGAGATCCCCCTATAGTTTCCACAGCAAAACCTGTCCCCCTTCTTGAAGATTGCATTCACGAGGTCGCCGGGGAGGTCTTCATCGTGCCAGATCCGGAGGATCTGGCAGGTGGCTGCCAGCTTCGGAAGACTGAGATGCCATCTCACCAATGGTTGTTGGCTTGCCGAGGTGATGCTCTATGGGGTGTTGTGGTATGGCTTGGAGGGTTTAGTCCATCACGGTGGATTCCCTGTTCAGGAGCTGTTCGAAATGCTCTTTGCAGCGTTGATGGATGGCATTGTTGTCCAAAACCTAGAGTACCGAGTTATGGAATCGTTTTTAGGACAGGTGGTACATTTTTATAGACTTCTGGGGCAAGTGCTGTTAGCAAGCACCTATAAAGGCTGGCATAGCACACAAAGGGGTGGGTGGTCAGCACCACGCCCCATCTTTGTCTCCCCAGTGCTGATATTCACACACCATACCAGATACTCATTTAAGGCTGTGTCGACCAAGGAGAGACCTATGACCGGTTCAGATATTCGTCACCGATGTTGACCGTGAGCGAGAATCGAACTCGGATCACCGGGTTGTTAGCGCAATGCGCTAACCACGACACTACCGCCGCACACCCCGCCCCCTCCCCGCTACACACGCGCGCACAAGCACCGCTTGGAACCTCATGGCAGAGGGTAATGATGTCCTGGTTCGTTACGTGACCTGGCAGAATTTCCCCAGGCAGCGTGGCGGCGTGCTTAATTATCACCACTCACACCGCGTACCCAGCACGCCCTGAGCGTGTCTGCTCAACCCGGCGAGGCGCGCAAGAAGTCAGGCCCCCGTGACCCAGAGGTCTCCACTGTTCGGTGGCGTCTCTTAAATTATGAACGCTACAGCTACTCGGAGCTTATTTGTATTGTTGCGTAACATTCACATTTTATTACGGACCCGTCTTATTTTACACACACATATACTGCATATATACACGCGTGTGTGCGTGTGTAAAACAAACAAAACATCGTGAGCGTGTAGGAAGAAGACATGCAATTAGCGCACGTTGTAATTACGTGTGTTAAGTGCAATCAGTTGTGAAGATGCGAGCCACACAGATTTCACAGGTGCTGGCAGTTTCCTAAAGTCAGCGTGGGACACAGTTTAACGTGCAGCACGTGAAAACCAGGGTCCGTGGGTCCGCGACAAGGAATTAGCGAGCAGGCGAGTAGGTTAAACAAAAATAAGGATCATCATTCATAATTTCACTGTCATTGTTTTATGCTCCCTGATTCTAATTATCCAGTCAAGCTTCGACGGGTCTCAAGACTACTTTTTCTAAGAGGGTCGTGTCATTTAGAATGAACATCTTTTTTTTCGTTTTCAAAAAGTTGGAGTCGAGGAAATTAATATGGAGGAGCCCAATGGACGAAGTGGAAATGAGGTTACTTTGTTCCTCACAGGCAGATTGTCAGAGATGTCCATTTTCAAAGCAACCTCGACCCAGGAACGTAGGAAGTGATCGTGGGTTGGTGTGTAGCTGGTTACACTTCAGCACCGCCTAAGTAGATGACAATGCTGATTTAAAGGAAAATATTGGGCAGTGAACATCAACAATTTAGTCAGAATCAAAATATAGATTTCGATTAGAGGAATCCAATGAGCTATGAAGCTTTTTTCACATATGTCCAATGGGGGTGGGTCAGAAAGTTACAACAACAATACATAAAGTGTTAAGAGTCCAAAGCATAGGAAAGGTAAAGCAAGTCACTAAAAATAAAGAAATCAATATAAATAAAGTATATGAGGACAAATCTTGACTTAAAGCTTTCGTGACTGCAAAAAATCATATTATTGGGTCTTTCGGTAAAGTCACATAGAGAGTTTTTTTTCTCCTGATGACGATTGCTTGTGTTGCGATTGAAAAGTCGTAGTTTTTTGTTATTTTTCAACGGTTTTATTTAACTTCACTTGTGTTTGTCGTGGTCAAATCTTGTAATAAAAAGTTAGCCTACTTCCTGTTGTCTAATCAATTCCAAATTTTGCACACGTACTCAGATCCGGTGACAATGCATGCCTGTATGAAAATCGGCATGAATTAATCAATTAATTGCCTTCTTTCAAACAATAAAACATTTTGTATGGACGCTCATTAATTATATATTTTTGTGTAGGTCAAAAACGCCGCGGTCCCTAAACTGTGGAATTGGCTCGCACAAAAAGCAGGCGCCGCGTGTCTCGGTCGCCATTGACGGACTTCTCGACCGTGAGCTAAACAAAGTTGTTAATAAAACCGTTGTTTAAAAAAAAAGTTTTTTTAGGAGTGTATTTGTTATTTTCTTTGAACCTATCTACGTGACTTTACCGAAAGACTCAAGAATATATATGAGGACAAATTGCAAACGATAAGTCTAGTTCAAGAGGAATTCAGATTGGACATCATCAAAGTTATGGAACTCAGCTGTTGAATAAAAATTAGCTGCCAAAACTACAAATTTTTTGCATAGAAATACCTCAAATGTGGAATGAGGCCTAGAGTCTATTCTTCTGTTTAAAAAAAAATAGACAAAACTCAATTGAAGAATTAGAGACCTATTAGCCTCTTTCCTGTCACATGTACTGCGTACAATGTTCAGGAAGGTCACAGGGTACCGGATAATGGGCAGATAAGAGGTAAAACCAACCATGTTGAGCAAGCTGGATCAGTTGAACAAAGAGTTTCTACCCTTAAACAAATAAATACTAACAATAAGATGCTGACAAGAGATGGTGTCACTTATCAAACGTTATCGGGCACGTGTTTACCGGCATGCGTTAGACAGTAACGAATCACAATCTGCAAGACCAATCTCAAAATAGACTTCAAAGTTTCAGATGATTAAAGTGTACAGCCAATACAAAAATACTTTTTTATACCATGTGACCTAATTAAAAACTGTGTTTTTTTTTATCAAGGCGATGGATGCCATAAAACTAAAATAAAGTATTACAATTACTTGACATTATCGCCGATGACCAAAACTCACCCAGAATGTTTCCCCATAACTAACAGGCTTTCATAGGCTTTGTGGGCTACGTAGTGGGAAGCAGAATGTCAATGGCAATACAATCGATTATTGTTGTTGTGCACGCCTACGCTCCCGGATCTATGCTCCTCCGCCTTCACAAACCCGCACTGACCAGTATGTTGAAGTATGGCAAAACAACCCTCCCGCCGACACTACTCAACTGGGGCTTCGTTACTCAAAGGCCAAAATATTGGCCGTCATGTTCAGTGTGCCGATGCCAGAGCAATTCTGGCACCGGGTTTTTATCTCAAATTTTCCAGACTTTCAATTATAAGCCCTGAAGGTGTAAGCAACACCGTTGTAGCCACTTTCGCAACAATTAATTCTGTAAATTGCTTTGTCAGTTTTTATTAAATAATTATGTCAGAGGACCTGTTTTGCGCAGAACTGGGAGACGAGACAAGTTCCTACTCAATTTGGGAGACGAGAGCTGTAGTTCACCAAAAGAGTGAGCAAGCAGAACGAGCCATCGTCATATGCTTGTGAAGAAGCACGCTGCGTATACTTCACTGGGCATTTAACTCACATTGAAAGCGGTCAACATACGACTCGTTGAAGTATCCATTCAAAACCATCACAGAGCAGTATATCACCTTGTTAGAAAACAGGCCGCGGAATCAGATAACACAGAACTGCTTCTAAAATAACTTTATCAAATTTTTTTTATCTTATCCACGCTAGGGGGCGCACGTTCATGCACACCCTCCTACAAAGACATGTTTGTATCACGGCTGGAAAATCAATATACAGTATACGTATATATAAATGATCTGAACTGGAATTTAATCAAATTAAGAGAAAACCCACATTTAATGTGTGTCTTGTTGGTTCAGTGATTGGTGGGGTTACCGATCTGAGACCATCAACTTGCAAGACTTGGTAATCCTGTTACGATCACTGGTAGCTCGAACTCGAATTCGGGATCTCAGCTGTGCTGGCTCAGTGCTCTGGCTCCCTCAGCCATGTCGCCAGCTTTTTGGAAGTGAAAAACAAGCACAAGGTTTGTGTAGAACACCCCGTTACATTATTCCACAGACACAAACACACACACACGCGTAACATGCACGCGCGCGCACACACACACACAGACGCACACTCGCTCAGAATAAAAAATACCGCGGTCATAATTAAGATGAATTGCTGCCTAACCCATAGGTGTTTAATAACAGCAGATCCAAGGACCCTATATCAAGCGCCGGTGTCATGATTTACTAATTAGAACGCGGCCGACCCTGAGGGACGAGGCATCAATCTGCTCTTGCACAACTCGGGGACTCGCAGAAATCTGGCTAATTAGCAGATACATTTGGAGCAGGTCCCATTCCTTCCGGCTATTAATGGAGTGCTTTAGATTCTTAATGCATTATGATCATTAAGGAGTTGAAGTTCATTGTTATAGCCTGGCATTTCTGTTAATTAGAGACACTTATTAACTTTTCTCCTGTGGTAGTAGATAAAGAAATATATAACACAACCACGAGATACATGTCTTTTTTGCGTTTGCATGGCCAATGTGTGCAGCACGTCCAACTATATACAGCGTGTGCGTACCTTCCAGCGAGGTTACTAACGCCTCTTAGACACATTCGTTAGAATAATGATTTAGAGAGCCTTAACCGCTAGCTGTCCTTCACAGCGGTGAATTGGCCATACTTCACCATGCTGGTCAGCACGGGTTGGTGAAGGGGCCAAACCCAGGGACCGGTTAAGATATCACTCGCAAGTCATGTCAGCCGTGACCTAGAATTATCAAACTTTATTGTGCAGCGCGCAGCTAACTGCGGCACCTCCCCCCCCCCCATAAGACAATGCAGACGTTACAATACTTCATATAGTGAAAGCAATAATGGTATTTATCGGCTGAATTATGAAAAACATGTCCAACTCGTTTTTAGGCATTTTAGTAACATCATTTTTTTTTACTAAGTTAGACATAAACACATGTTTATTGGGAAGTATATGTATATTACTTGGGCAATAACTCGTTCAATGAACCGGTAAGAAACGCGTGCACGCTGAACGTTTTGGTTTGTTTTCCTTCCTCCCGAACATCCGATTAGCTGGTTGGCTATGTACGACGCGAAATAAGTTCAACATACGTTGACATTAACACTACGAATAGTGAAATGCCATACATGGATTAAAAACTACAAACAACACATGAGTGTAAAAGAATGTAATAAACACATTTTTTTTTGCTTGGAGAACGAGAAAAAAAAATTTTGGGTGCATACGGCAGTAATATATTCCGTTTTTTTTTCAATTTGCAAACTTGTTGAACGACTGAATTTTTTTTGTCAACTAATTCGGGGGTGTTTGTAAATAATACATCACAGCGCTCATATCCCACGGCTCGTGCGTTACCGACAAACATCTGTTCATTAAAACTCTGGCTGTTAAAAACTTGCGTTCTTGTGGGAGTCATTATGCAAGAGTGAATTACACATCTAAATAACATACATCACCACCGAAACAAATTATACAGCAACATCTGCTCCCACTTCCCCCCTCCCCCCCCCCAAAAAAAATCTTACTATATTTTTTTATAATTATTAATACACGGCACAATTATGTTACACTGGTGGCACTGGTTGGCAGTCTCGCGATGTTGGCACGTGCCATACACAAATGTTGGTGGGTAATGAACTCGTGCCGGATGATGGCACGGCAGCGCGTATCGTATATATCCACGTCGCGAAATTCCGCATCACGTTTTTTTTCGTCGAAAAAAGTTGGCGGTTATTTTGGTGAAAGTATGTTTGTAAAGAATAAAGTAAAGATTGTGTAAAAACGATTACCTTTTTTTGTTGTTGTGTGTTTAGTTTGTTGTCCTTCGCCCGACACCTCCGATTAGCGCGGTTGGCTACGTACATAAATATTTTTTTTTTAAGTACAAGTTACGTTACTAGTGAACGGTATAAGACAAATGCATATTTCGTTCATGTTTTGTCGAATCAATTAGTCCATGAGCCCAGAGCAGACACTTTTTTTGTCGGTACCACCCGAGGTGGCATAACTTTCGTGGTTCCAATTTTTTATGACCAACAAGATCTAATTATTTGATAACAATTTTGAATGAGCAATTCACCATAAATCAGTACTAAAATATTGCTTTCTTCTATTAGTACCGATTTCTCCTCTGGTCCATGGACTAATGACATTTAGGACGCAATACATGTGCTTTAAGGATAAATACGCTACACATTATGGATTTCATTCGACCACAGACAGCTGCAATGAGCACGTGAATCAGTAATGGTTGTTACAGCGATACAATCTGTTTAGGAGAGTGGCTGTTCTTGTTATTCTGCTTGCAGACCCCTGGTTTAGTAAAGCCGAAGTAAAAAAAAACGATTAAACTTAAACCAAAAATAAGAACCCAGACAATTTTTGCGTCCACCAATTAACTCATTTATCCATGTTCTCAAATGGAAGCCCAGTGATCCTGTACGGGGATGCATACAGATGCGAGGATGGTAATATTTGTGAGATCGAATGTTGATGCTTGTGAGACCTGGTGATACACGAAATTCCCGCAACGACGCGGCGCGGATGGCAACTGAGATTGCGTGTCTCTGCCTAAAAATAACTACCTGTTTCCTGAAAAGGACCTATTTGCCGAAACGTCGACAACTTTCTGTCAGCATCAATCAATAAAACCAAAAACCCCAGCTACGATTAGTTCACGAAGCCTGCTGTTCGGGCACGTGAGGTTGGCCAAAGCGGCCACCACTTTATGCCGTGCGAGTGCGTGATTGACTTTTTAATAAACCACACAAAAAGGGGGGGGGGGGGGGGGGGGGAGGTATGAAGGAAAAGCTACAGCAAGTGCTTAGGTTGCATGTGCCCGATTTGGTACTTTATGCGCGGCGATGCAAATTCTGACATTAGCAAAGGCCTCGTTTTAGCCATGCGTTATTAATTTCGTAACCCGCGGAGTCAACACTTGCAAAAGCGAGTGAATAATAAACTCTGCCAAGAGAAGGGTGCAGTGAGCCGTGTTGTTGGTGGTAGTGGTGGGGGGGGAGGGAGATGTGGGGGGGTGGGGAGACACTGGACTTAATTGGGCCATGGTCAAACCCCGGGAGGTTTCTCACTTTAACCCCGGGGCGAGACAGCGGTCTGCCGAGGGCAGCGCGGTTTCACGCTTGCCGGATGATGGTGCATGCACTCACGCATGCCGACCAACACAGACACAAACACTTTTGCTCCCCCCCCCCCCCAAAAAAAAAGACAAAGATCCCCCGTATAGCCTTAACATACTTTTGGGGCAAGTGCCGTAACGCGATCAGCACCTATGAAGGCCCGCTCGGCACACGAAGTGGAGTGACGTGGCCAACGCCATGCTCGGCCGCCTTTGTCTCCCCTGATGTGATGTTTACACATGTTTACACATCACATCCGGTTCCTCTATATCAGTGGTTCTCAAAGTGTGGTCCCGTGACGGTCTCTCCAGGTCGTCCGTGTGGCTATGATGCAAATGCAGATTGATCTGGACAATAATGACAATGGTTTTATACCTTTTTTTTCGGACATATTACTTATGTTTAATAAAAAAAAATAAAGTTAGGTAAACTTTCCCGATTAAACTAGCCAAAACCTAAGTTCGAAGTGATCCCCCCTCCCCGTAAAATAAAACCGTTGTGGTTGCTTGAACATTTTTTTACGTTCCGGTAATATGAATAATTTAGTATGAGTGGTATTTAGATAGAAAAGTGAATGCGTTTTGTAATGGGGGGTTGCTGCGTGGTCCGCGGGCCAAGAACTGCTCGGGTCGACTGACCGAAATGACTGGCAGATGCTCCACCTGCAGCTCCCCTTACTGTGCGAACGTGTGGCGTTTTAGCCGCCCTGTGCTATCCTCGTTTGTTGTGTCGCGGTCGGCAGGGGAAAGTCCTCTCAACTCTCAAGTCTTTGTCTCCCCAGTGGGGATGTATACACACTGCACCAGGTATCCCATTTGAGGCCGAGTCGACCAAGCACACACACGTATACACACGTACACGCAGATGCATTTATTCCGTTTCTACAATGCTCATTTATCAGTGACGCTGAGGTGTTATTTTTGTAATTCTCTACAATTTCATCCTGATTGTGCTATTGCTATTATTCCACGAGACGAATCATCCGTTCATGTATCTCCAGCAGAGCAGTGCAACCCTTCGTGTTAGAGAACGACCCACGAAAGCAGATATCACAGAGCTACGTCTGAGATCCATTGAAGTGACCTCTGATCCATGTAGTACGCGGCACCATTTTCTCACGGGTCTTGCTACACAAGTGTAGTTTTGGAATTTAACCAAATAAAACCCACCACCCAAATTTAACTTACTATTTTTTTTGTGTGCAGTCATTGGTGATCAGGCTGAGATCATCACTTCACCTGAGAACCCGGATTCAAACTCAGGATCTCAGCAGTGTGAAGCTCAACATAGAGGCCCCAACACCGACACATTTGTTATGACTATGCCGCAATGAGACGAATCTGTCAGCTCTATTGTCATGGCCAGATGTCTCGCTGTAGACAACGTATGGCCTATATTTAGTTTAAAATAGAATATAAAGGGTAGTACGAATTATTTAGTTTATTCAGGTCAGAGGGCATGCACCACTGAACATCTCGAATACAGATAATTTTAAACCACACATCATATCTTATTTTTAGACCGTACATTATAATAATATGCCATTGATTTAAAATTACACCAATGATACGTTCTCAGATTTTTACACAATAGTAAAGGAGTACATCCAGACCCCACTGTTGATCACATTTGTAACAATTTATATATTCACAGCCCTGTGTCAAACCACTGCTGGATGAAAACCGCCCCCACGCTGTCGCTGCCATGCGGGGGGGGGGGGGGGCATTTAAACATATTGCACTGCGCTGGTCGGTAAAAGTTAGTGAAATAGGGGGGCCAGGACGGGTTCAGATACTACTCATCATCGGTGTTGGCCTTGGTCAGGAATCGAGCTCCGTTGGTCAGGGTCATTCGCTAACCACTCCACCACCACTCAATTATTTATAACGATAAGTCTTTTAATACAACACAATTTGGATGTACAGGAATTTCACATCTGAATAAGAATACATTACTTAAAGCTGCTCTGCGGAACATTTTGGCTATATTTAGTTTAAGGAAACACTGTGATCCAGCACTTTGCATCACGTGCAGATTTGTGAAACTCCCACATCTACTGAACTGCAACGGTGCCCATAAGACACAAAGAGAAAGTGGGTTAATCAACTCATCTATGCGAACCTCTGAGTGTTAACTCATCTTACGCGCGGTTGGTTTTCACTGTGCACTCCGGTATTCTTCCACGTGAAGCTTAACACCGATTATAATGGAACGGGACAAACTTTTAAATGCGGGACTTTCCTGAACAAAAATTGTCTTGAGGACTCAGTCTTATTCGTCCGAAGACTGCATAGTTGAGCAGTGAATTGCGTACGTTCACACCTCCGATTAGCACGGTTGGCTATGTATGGTGCGAACGAAGTTCAACATACATGCAGACATTGCCGAGCCAGTTTGACTGCTCTACGTGTAGCCCGTATGGTTCGTATGGTTAATATCCGAATCGCTGCTGGCGAATGATCGGAGTGGATAATGGCGTTACCTGTGTGGTATATATTTAAATCACGATACTGAAATCCAAAACAAATCTTGATCTAGCAACAGCATTGACGTGAGCGACATAGCCTACGATTCAAGTGCATCGTTGCATCGTTGTTCGAGCGATATCGCTGAAATTTGCAAAAAAACCTATGAGTTAGATGCAGTGAAAGTGAGCGAATAAGAGGTGAGATGCAGTTAAAGGGGAGACAGTAGCACCGACAATACGGCGCCACCACCACAATAACAAACATAAACACCCCCCGTATAGCCTTTAACAGACTTGGGGCAAGTGCTGTTAGCGAGTAGCACCTATGAAGGCCGGAACGGTACACGAGGAGGTGGGTGGCCAGCACCACGCCTGACCCGCCTTTGTCTCCCCAGTGGCGATGTTTACACACCGCACCGGGCAGTCGTGAGGCTGAGTCGGCTTAGGGGAGGCCCAGGAGCGGTTCAGATAATCGTTACTGGCGTTGGGCGTGAGCGGGGATCGAACTCGGTTCGCCGGGTTCAGAGGGCAGCGCGCTAACCGCTACCACTCCCCACCACCACCACCAACACAGCCACCCGCAGCTGCGAGAACCGACCCCTCCATTCCCTCCAGGCAGCGCACACTTCACGAGGATCTGCGTTGTTGACCAACTTGTTTTAGAACTTTGACGAAGTATACAAAAATCATAATTAATTTGCCTTTTTAAGTGCTCAATAGAGTCTCCGTACTGCCGGCACTGTGGATGCTGCCGTGGCGTAACGGGTAGCACCCACCGGAGATTGCAATCGAACTCAGATCGCAAAGTTCGTGGCGCATTTCGCGAACCAATAGCGTGAACACCGTCGCTCCCCACGCGCATACAGGAACGTGTACCACGAGCGGTGTGGAGACCACGGCACGTCCACACCTACCCAACCTATTCCACCTTACCCACAGCATATGATATCGTGAACAGCCCGCCGTCATATCGTCGCACCGACTCGCGCCGCAGTGTAATTCATCGGCTCGTGGGACAGGCAGCTCAGCCCAAATCTGGGGCATCACCACCAGCAGCAGCATTGAAAATAATATCGCTATAAATGCGTTAATTCGAATTCGAGTTAATAGCCTTTGAAAAAAATATAATTAGCTACAAGTACAACTGTGCCTTAATTAACACGATTACTTTCGGCGATGACAAATGGCTTGCTGCATTAATTGTTTGCCCTTTGCTCTGCTCTTTTTCTTTCCCCCCCCCCGGCCCTGCCTCGCCACTCCCCCCGCCCTCCCCTCTTTCTGTCCGTTTTGCACCCTCGGAGCGCCACACGCGAGGCGAGGGACGTAGAGACGAGCATCCCCGTTCAGCGCCACTCACGTTTACACGGCGGGCAATCGCAGCTGGCCCCCAACCCCGCAACCGGCCATCGGGGACTTTAACGGACAGTTTCAATTTCAATCAACACGGAGGCATTTAAGAAACACAACAACAACAACAACAAAATCTGCACCTCCTACGCCACGAGCCCCGTGTGTCGCAGCGCTTTGACGCCGAGCCAAATAAACCTGGGTGCCGTTCGGGGACCTTCTCAAGGAGTGACTCAACAATGTTACAGCGGTACGGCACGAGCGCCAACAACAATCGCCAACTACCGCGAGGTCATTGCCGTGTGAGGGGTGGAGCGGGGGTGGGGGGGAGCCGTGTGCGTGGCACCGTGCCCAGCCCGGCCTCATTAGTGAGGCATTAATTGGCCCCGAGGGAAGTGATGGGCCGCGTCACGTTAGAATAAGGAGAGCAGCCGTTTTTCGCGCGCGCGTGCGCGCGCCAGCCGCCGCGATTCGCATTCAAACTGCGGCGGTGGCGAGAGCGGAATGGACCGCGCGGGTGGCCAGACCCGTCCTGGCAGCGATGGCTCTGCACGCACGCGCGAGAAACACAAAGCGGCCAACGCATCGATTGGATGTGGAGGGAGGAAGGGAGAATAAGGCTTAGGGGTTGTCCATAAATGACGTGACGCACTTTTGGGGGGGGTCAGACATTTGTGACGATGTGTGACGAGGGAAGGGGGGGTTTGAGAAAAGTAACGTCACATCAAAATGCGCAACTTTAAATACATATAGACAACACGTTCTACTTAATTAAATATACTTTTAAATAAATGTTTTCTCCTACAACATCAGAGTGCAGCGCCACATTAAATACGCACTACAAGGACAATAGTTTAAAGCGATTTGAAGCATGTTTTATTTGGGGGTGGGGGGGGGCAGAGCTTTGTGACGTCATATTTGAGGGGGGTCTGACTATATGTGACGCCGTGTGACGAGGGGGGGGTGGGGGTGTGAGGTCAAAAATCGTCCAAAATCGCGTGACGTCATTTATGGACGGCCCCTTAGCTCTTGTGCGGTCGTGGATGTGTGCGCGTAGCGTGTAGTTTTTTTTCATACTTCCAGAAGACCAAATAAATAGATATTGCTTATAAGCTATACGATGTCCTAAAAAAAGCTACCGGAAGTAAATTTTGCAGGAAAGTAAATTTGACCAGGATTTAGGTTTCCTCTTACATACTTGATTTGGAGCTTTCGTGACTGCAGGAATTACTCTTTGGTTCTTTCGGTAAAGTCACATCTTAAATGTAATCAGTGGTAGTTCTTTGAATAAACTGGTCCCCTTCAGGGGAACGTGGAATTTCCACCACTGCCTTGAGTTTTGCCCCGAAAATTAATTTGAGTGGGGAGACACCGACGTCTGGGTTCTGAATGTGTGAGTTGTCAGAGTGAAAACGAGCAGGCGAGCGAGCAGTAGAACAGCAAACAGAACATGCACAGAAGGAGCATCTACACAAAACCCCTCCCTCCACCACCTTCTGTCTGCATCAGTGTCAACCAGAACACAGGCTCCTCTGGTTGTCAGCTCTGGTGGGAACGTCGTCGGAAATAAGCGTGGACATGAGCTCAAGTGAGCAATGGGTTGCAACACTGACTTTACACTGCATCAAACCGAGACACATTTTTTACATTAAAGCACACATACCATTTAGAAAACCATCGTTCGTATGGTTACGGACTAATCACGCTGCTCCACATCTCTTAATTGACAGCTCAGCTAACGGCGCGACAGAAAAAATAGCACAATAATAATTAAACGTAAAAAACCCTCGCTTAAAAAAGACACAAAGTGAGAGAGAGAGAGAGAAAATACTTTGTGCGCAGAAGAAAAGAAATCTGAAATATGTCAGTGATTTGCTGGAATTTTTTAGCATTTTACTTGTTATGGTTTCATGAAACATTCAAAATGCCACCAGCGGCACGCTTGGCGGAGGGTCCCTCGGCTCAGATCAAAGGGTGCTCACTCCGGAGCCGCACGAGCACCCGGGGGCAGCAGAGCAGCAGATGGCACCTTTCAGCCGGCTCCCAGCGAGGCTCCTGAGATGAAATAAACCCATTATCTGCCTTTAAATATTTATTCAGCCTTTGATTTGCAA
Organism: Entosphenus tridentatus; assembly: GCA_014621495.2. Classification (NCBI taxonomy): domain Eukaryota; kingdom Metazoa; phylum Chordata; class Hyperoartia; order Petromyzontiformes; family Petromyzontidae; genus Entosphenus; species Entosphenus tridentatus. The sequence goes on along the minus strand of CM025610.2, from coordinate 7,486,543 downwards.
GCAAAATCAAAAGGATTTTTTGATATAGTAGGTGGGATTTTGGAGTTAATGTAAGCGATAAAAGTTTCCGAAGTGAGGCCTTCGCCGTCGAGTTTACAGGGAGGGCACACGCATCTTTCGAAAATAGTTGTTTTTGTAAAGGAAACGATAGCTCAGGGTTTTCTAAACTCCAGACCTACTACGCTACGTTTTTCCGTGCTTACTAGTTTACTCCCCATTTAAATTCCGAGCTCCTTCCACGTTGCATGCACCCGATGATTATTGAACGCGTCCCGCGTGACGCGCTAACTAATTAACGCTGTCTGCGTGCATAGATACGATTCAAATTAAGTTTGAGATCTCATTATGCGCGCGTGTGTGTGTGCTCGTGCATGTGTTCCACTTGTGTGTGTGTGTGCATGTGGAACATGTGGCGCACATAGCGTTAATTGCTTTGCGCATGCCGTTCGGCATGATTTTCGATGTTTCGCTCAACACGCTGCGAGCCTTTTGAATTAACTTTTTTAGTTATTTGAGGTCCTGAAACTCATTTTTTTTATTAACTGGATTCCCCAAAAAGCTCCCAGAACGTGAAGTGAAACGTCATACGTCGTGCCAAAGGCCACGCTGTCCGACCCGAAGGCGCACGACCATATTAACGCAGAAACCATTGTCACGATTGTAACATTGGCGATATTCGTGCTTTTTGTTCAACCCTCACCGTTGCGAATCAATCAAAGTCCCATCAGATTTATTCCGCGGTGGGCTCATTCCTCGGCAATTACTCCGGTCTCATGATGATAAATCACAACCCACAGCAGGAGCACAAAAATCACCTGCGTGGATTTTTTTTATCCGGCTTGCCAGGATACACGCGGGGGGACAAGGTACGCATGCGCGCCACTGCAAGCTCACAGCACGTCTGTTAATGTCAAACCTTTAAACTCTGGCACATCACGTTCTGTGTCTCTCCCCCCCCCCCCGACTACTTGTTAAATAAAACGTATATACACACATACTGTACTCAGTGATACCTCCCCATTCTGTTGCGACAAGAGTCCTTTTCGGCAGAAACACCACGAACCCTCTTGCGCATGGCACCCTGAGACGAGGTCCCATTCAGACGACGTTATACAACCCTGCCCCTGGTTGTGGATGTGCTTGAAGGCAGACACCGATGCTTTTCATTCATGTTGCCGCACCCAGTGACTACGGCAAAATTCAGCTAGAAAACGCATGAGCGCGTCAGTTGTCAGAAGCTAAGCGGCTTTGGGCCTGGATAATGCTCCTTGGATGGGCGATCACCAATCCTAACACGGGTGTTGTAGGGCTGCTGTCGGGATACGTCGTGGGCAGTGCAACAACATTCATGGCTGCTCTGTAAGGACTGCTATGCACTCGTTCGCAACCCACAACTGAGCTATCGTGCAATGAAGTTACGGTCAAGTAATTACAAGTATATATCATGGGACCTCCTTTGCCAATACCAAAATATGAGAATAGGTTTTTTTCCCCTTTTTTCTGGCAACAAATAAACGAATCATGTCTGCCACAATACTTGTGGTCAGAATGCAAAAAAACCACTCTGATTCCTTGTAAAAGGTTTTTTTTTTGTTGCCAGAAAAAGGGGGGAAAAACCTATTCTCATACTAAAGTATATATATTACCAAGTATGGCCCACTGAGCAACATAGCTCGTTTTCAGAAGCGACCTGGCCACAAATGAAAGCTCAACGAAACGACTTATGTGGAAATTTATAGCGGCCAAATAAAGGCGTGGGAAAATAACTGGAGGACTACGGAGAAAAATCCACGTGGCCACGGGCAGAGAGACATGCAAACTCTAAATAAACAGTAGGCATCGGTAGAGTCGGGATCGAACCCATGTCGCCGTGTATGCCAGGCAAGGAAGTTAACATCTAGCCACCGTGGCGCCCCGCATTGTGCGTAGGGAGGCCATCATCCAATCAGCAGTGGATTGACAACAATGGGAAGCACACGGGGACATTTGTCCGTGCGTGCTACCTGGAGGCGCATTAGCATTGTTCAGCGGTCATATCGGATTTAGACTAATAACCTGCAAGACGAGACGATACTCGCAATTACTTTAATGGCATCGCATACCATTAAGGAGACCATTAGAGTGTTTTCATTTTGGAGCAACATGCCTCCCTCCTCTACTGCGTAAACAACCTGGCTTCAACACGACGGCAATAACTCTCGATTTCCAAGCGAGACCTGGGTGTAACGGACGCATCTTATTTATTAACATGCCGAGGAACCCTTGTCTAGGGTATTCGACGCGTGTTAGTTCCCCTTTGTGTGCAGCGTGCACCAAATGTCCTGTGACCCCCCCCCCCCCCCATTTATTGATCTAAAACTTCATATACTAATGAATGTGAAAATATAAATTAATAAGCAAAGGAAAAAAAAAATTGGGATCACAAGACATCTGGGCCACTCGGCACAGTGTCTTTAGATGCGCGTCGACGCTCCATACATTCCCAAATTGCATAAATTTGTAGAATGAAAAATTCTGCATCTCCACTTCATACATCGGTACAAATTGGTGGCATTTTCTCACGTTGTTATCCACATTCCTCGGCAAAACTGCAAAAAAATATACATTACTTACTTTCACAATTAATTATCCAGAGTATTGAGTGAGTCAGAATAATTATTTCAACACAGATGAGAACCCATTGACACGACAATTCTATGTTCCAAAGGAGATGTGAGTCACGCGTAAATATATAAATGTGTCGTTAAAACCCGCCACCACCCGACACAGCCAACTAGTAAACAGAACATGCCAATTCGTCACTAGTACAGCACACCGCTGTGTTGGAGAGCCAAGCCACAGCATTTACAATCTGAGTACGACGTTTCGCCAGTATTTACAACTAGCTTAATCAGGCGACAGCTAGATTTGTGGAGAAGCCAACTGTTTCGTTCCTTATATAGAGGCGTAGATGTGGTGACCACAATTCTGCGCTCTTGTACCACGTGGGAGGGGTAGATTACTGAGGCAACGTACATTATGCATGTGCATTATGCGAGACCTTTAAACTTGTTCTTCCTGTCTGTTGTGTTTATTTTAATAGCCTACCAACGGTAATCCCTATTGAACATACTAGTCAGATTTGGCACGGTACATAAAATACTAAAATAAATATCTGGTACAAAAGATGTATTACCGAAAGCTATCAACAGAAGGTGTGTACAGGCTTAACTGCACGTGTGGTAAATGTTATGTTGGTCACACAGGACAAATGATCAGCACGAGACTAAAAGAACATCTCCCATATACGACTGTCAGCAGTAGCAGAACACGCGTGTTAACAATGACACTCAATTAATTTTGATAATGTTGAAGTTCTGTGCAAAACTAATTAGAGAATCTATCGAAATTTTAAGAAAATAAAATAACTTTAACCATTCGGATAGCTACTGCCTTAGTGCTGAGTGGAAGCGAATCATCAAATAATACATTTTTAAATGCATGCCTACAAATCTGGATTAACGTTGGTACGGCTATTTTAATACACATGTAGCGTCGGTGTCAGGCATTGTATATAGCATTGTTATGCACACCTACCTGTAGTAGCACACATGTGTCCATAGGGGGTGGTAACCCGAGATAGGCAGGATGAGCCGGGCTCTCCCAACCCCAAGAGAGGGGTTGGGGGGGATATTCCAGAGCGCCCTAGAGAGATCCAGATAGGGGGCGTGGCCAGGGGCGAAGAGACCCGGGCACGGGTATAAAAGCCGGACTTCTGGATGAGTCCGGCAGTCTTCGTCAAGCTGAAGAAAGAAGACCAGCTAGGCTAGGACCCTGGGAACCCCACGGCACCCGACGTCTTTCTAATGGCCGGAACCGAGTGGGCCAGCTGTCAGGACCTGAGGACCTTGGCTGGGTCGGGTCAGATAGCCTCCCCCTAGATCCCCTTAGAAGGAGGAACGTAAGTGTAGTCCCAGTGATTAGGACATGCTAGCCCGGAGGCTATACCTCCTTGGGTATCAGGTAAAGGGGCCGCTACCCCTCTGTGTTAGGGACCCGTGTATCCTGCAGTTATATTGAATAAACATGTTGCCTCAAGCACTCCGTCTCCGTTCTCCCTGAAACCCACTAAATTTGGTGCCAGAAGTGGCCATGGAGACACGCCGAAGACCACGTACCCAGAGCCCATGACAGGGACGAAGATGGCCAGGCAGCCGATGGTCCAGCAACCCAGGCTGCGGACGGGGAAGTGCTGTTGGCCGGGCAGCTGCCTGCCCCACCATCCATTTTATCACCGCCGCTGCGCAGCTCACCGCGGGAGGCGCCTTGCCGCTTCGCTGAGCTGCTCCATGCCGCTGCCTCCATACACGGCGATATTCACCGCGAGGAGGCTGCAGCAGGGGTAGAAGATACGGCGCGGTGAGCAACGGACTCGGCCGCCATCGCACCTTCAACTCCCGCCAACATTTTTTTACTTCCCACCACAGCGGGAGCTGCTTCCGCCGGAAACGTGGTGCACCATGGGGCGCACGTCATGTCCGGTCCTGGCGGGAGCCAACCGGAGGGCGCCACATAATCGCCGGTGTGATGGACCCAGGAAGAGGATATCGTGCCTGCCGCTAGCAACGCCGTTCCAACTAAGAATGAAGCTACGAGGCTGCATGGGGGACGCTCGCCACCTGTCCACCAGCAACTGCCGGCACTAAAAGGATTTTCGGCTGCGGGTGGCGACTGGGCGGCTTTCCAGTGCTGTTTCATGTCCTACCGGGAGATGGTCGGCTGGTCGGAGGCAGAGGCGCTCCGAGCTCTCCCGGCCGTGCTAGATGACGATGCCCTCGCCACCCTCATCACAATTCCACAAGTAGACCGGTCCATGCTGCAACAAGCTCTTCGGCAGATGCAGGTGTTTATGGACTGCCGTCGGACTCCCGCCATCACTTCAACAATCGGAGGAAAGATGAGTCGAAGACTCCGTTAGTTTTCCATAGCATGCTGCTGGCCTGGGCCACTTTCTCACGTATGGATCACGAGGCCATAGACACAATGGTGTTGGAGAAGCTGCTGAGTTTGTCACGGAAGCTGTGCATCGTCATGCCCACAGTGGACGACGACGATTTCTGCTCCCTGCGTGCCACAAGGTGCATCCAGGCGCACCTTCTGCTCCAGCGGGACACCAGCCTCACTGCTTGCACTGCTTCAGCTGACACCAGCAGCTCTGAGGAGGAGCCGACGCACGACCGGGCCTTCGCATCAACCCAGGCAAGGAGCTGGAGGTCAGACGACCGCCGGCCTCGGCAGGACTCCCGCAAGCAGGGACGGACGACTCCATGGCTGGACGTGTCGTTTATCACCTGCTACAATTGCGGCCTATGGGGACACGTGTCATCTGGCTGCCGGGCCCTGCATCGCCGCATCCCTGGACCACGATCCTCGGCACCGCACTCGCCCATGGCGCCACGATGGACTCAGGCAAGTCGCGGCACCTCACACTCTCGGCCCCCACTCACCGCCCTCACACACCATCACTTTCCTCGTGATTGTCATGCGTCAGTCGGTGGGGAACAGGGTAATTGTAACACCGATTGGGCACTCGGACTGGGTCAGTGGTCCGAGTTAGCCCACAGAGTTGTTGCCGTGGCTGCAGGTTCTTCCACAATCGTGGGTTTCATAGAAGGGGTCGAGGTCCGGATGCTGGTCGACACCGGCGCATCGGCAACCATCATTTCGGACCTCATTTTTAACATTCTACCCAGAAACTGTCCATCATTGCGGCCTGTTGATGTACCATGTTTCGCCACTAACGGGGGTTCGTTGGCGACATCAAATTTAATGGTCCCATTCTGGTTTCTTCAACCCTAGCCGTTCCTTGTCTGCTTGGAACGGACTTCGTGGGGAAGATGCCCATTCAATTTTTAATCAATCAGGGCTGCATCACCCTCTCAGTTGCGTACGGCCTGCTGTACGGTCCAGGCGTTGGCGTCACGCACTGTTCGTATTCCGCCTGGGTCTCAAATGTTGGTTCGCCTTCGGAAACTCCTTGACTCGGACGCGATAGCTGCAGGGGTTTTGTTAGGATCCTCAAATATGGCGGTACGCGGGTTGGATCTGGTTGCTGCACAGACGCTCGTTCCTGGTGACAAAGATCCGTTCATCCAGGTGCTGAATGCAGGTGGGCCACGTAGGGGACGCTCCCGCACCCCAACTGCATTCGGTCCTCGACGAACGTTGGATCAACTTGTTTGTTCGGACAGCGCTGACCTGACTGACTCTCAGCGGGGAAAACTGCGTGCGTTGCTACGCAAATTTTCAGATGTCTTTAGTAGAAGCAAATTTAACATCGGTTGTACTGATTTGCTAAGTCACCACATCGATACAGGTGACGCTGCCCCTATTCGACAAAACCCATTCCGCCTCAGCCCTGCTGAAAAAGAGCATGTCAGAGTTGCCATTAATGACATGCTGGCAGCGGATACCATTTCTCCATCCACCAGCCCATGGGGAGCACTGATTGTCCTCATTAAAAAACACAATGGCAGCTTCCAATTTTGTGTGGATTTTTGGAGACTAAATAAAATATTCGTGGCCGACGCATATCCTCTCCGCAGGATGGATGAATCGCTCAATGCCCTGGCAGGTGTGCGTTATTTTTCAACGCTAAACCTTTTGTCAGGATTCTGGCAATTGCCTCTTGACCAAGCGTCCAAGCCTAAGATGGCCTTCTGCACACCGCAGGGCCTCTTCGAATTTAACTGGCTGCCTATGGGTCTTTACTCGGCCCCAGCGACATTCCAGCGCTTGATGGAGCTGGTCCTCGCTGGGCTCCAGTGGGATGCTTGTCTGATCTATCTAAACGATATTATCATATTTAGCCAGACTTTTGACAAGCACCTCGATTGATTAAGAGCCGTTTTTGTAAAAATGCGGGCAGCACGGCTCAAATTCAAGCCGCAGAAGTGCCACCTCCTGCGAAACTCCGTTCGCTATCTCGGACAAATCGTTAGCCAGTCGGGTATCGCCACAGACCCTGAGAAGACTAGTTGCCTCCGCCTATGGCCGACCGCCACTTCCGTCAGTGATGTGCGGAGTTTCATCGGCTTAGCCTCTTATTATCGGCGGTTTGTGGCAGGATTTGTGTCCATTGCAAAGCCCCTTCATGCACTGACAGCTAAGGGTGCTAAATTCCACTGGGGGGAGGTGGAGCAAGCTGCGTTTTATGCTATTCGTGATGGACTGGCCAATGCCCCTCCCTCGTGTTACCCAAATTTCTCCGTACCATTCCTCGTGGATACGGATGCCAGCAACACCGGCATAGAGGGAGTGGTCACATGCGGCTGTTGTCCCCCGCGGAGCAACGCTATTGTGTTACCCATCGCGAACTGCTGGCCATCGTCTTCTTGTTCAGCAGTACAAGCCCTACCTGTACGGTAGACACTTTACTGTATGTTCCGACCACGCAGCACTCCAATATGCCTTGAGAGCTGACCAACCATCAGGCCAATTGTCCCAGTGGCTCGAGGTCCTCTAGGACTATTCTTTCACAGTCATCTATTGTAAGGGTGTCCGACATAGCAATGCTGACACATATTCACGACTGCCTAACTCTGAGAGATGTGCGTGTTTCATGGGATCGGGCCGCTGCAAGCAACCCGCCGACAGCCCGCCCTCTTCCCTCGCTGCGGCAGCCATTTCCGGGGTAGATTATCCTAAAGCGTCAGACGCGCATACCGCACGGGATGCACTGTTGGGCCTCTACCTGGACGATTGGGGACGATTGGGGATGTCTCCAGGTGGAAGACACTTCCCTACTTAAATTGCGCCGTTGCGCCAATGACGCACATGAGGGTAGAGGTTACGGGAGCCCGATTTCCTTTGTCGTGCGGGACGGCCTCCTCATGAAATGGGACAGCTGTGCACTGAGGTGCAAGCTGGTGGTACCCACTTCCCTATGGCGGAAGGCTGTGTGGGCCGCTCATGAGCGCCTCCTGCATCTGGGGATACAAAAGACCCTTGTCATGCTTCAGCTGGATTTCTTCTGGCCGGGCATGGCAAGGGACGCCGCCGAATTGCTCAAAGGTTGTACCCAGTGTGCTCGACGGAAAACTCCCTCTAAACCATCGTGTCCACCCCTACAATCCATTCACGTGTCTCGCGTGAATTAACTTGTTGCGCTTGACGTCTTGGGGCCCTTCCCTGCCACTCCCCGGGGTAATAAGTACCTGTTGGTTGAGGTTGAATACTTCACCCGTTGGCCTATGGCCTGGCCGCTCCCCAACGAATCGGCAGCAGCCGTCACAGAGGCCTTTCTCGAGGGCTACGTCGTGGATAAGGGTGCTCCAGAACGGCTGCTGACCGATCAAGGGAAACATTTTTTGTCAATTTTGCTACGGGATGTGTGCAACCTGCTAGGCACGCATAAAATTCTTACATCGCCATACCACCCACAGACTGATGGTATGGTCGAGCGGCTCCAGAGAACACTTACCTCTATGTTAATCCACCAAGTGTGCGAGTCGCAGGTCGATTTGGACCTTCGTATCCCCGGTGTCTTGGCCGCCTACAGAATGGCACCCCATGCGGCCACGGGGTTTTCCCAATTCTACTTGATGTATGGTAGGGAGGTCAACCCCCCCGTGGACATTCAATTGCGTGCTAAGCAGCCCTCCCCTAAGTCCAAGATCGCCGAACATATTGGATCCATTGTTCGGAGGTTAGTCGAGGCGCGAGAGACTGATAAACACAACTCTGAGGCTCACCAGTTGGCTAACGAGCGACTCCGAGGCCTCCGCGTTTCCAGCCGTAAATGGGCTAAAGGTGACAGGGCTTGGTTCCATTGCCCTCAGGTGCCCTTAGCAACATAGCCCAAATTGCTGAAACCCTGGAGGGGTCCGGTGGACATTGTGCGGGTCGTCCGGCCTCAGTGTGTGAAAGTCCAGCACGGTAAGCAGTGCTGGTATGTGCACCCGTCGCGTCTCAAACCCTTCTTACCTCCTCACACTCCACCTACACTGCACGGGGGCCGAGAGCATGATGTGTCCGACGAGCCGAGTCATCCATGTGTAATGAGAGCCTTGTAGGGCTCACGTGGTGATTGGCTGCCGGTCTTGCTGTGTAGCCAATGAGGGGAGAGTCTGGGCACATGGCCTCGGCGTGATCAAGGCATGTTAGCTGGGGTGGTTGGCTTCGCCGATCTTGGCCTCGGCTAATGGGAAGCCGGATCAGAGGCGTGGTCTCGGGAGTGACAGGGGAACGATCTGGAATATTCGTGACCCAGGGGTTAAAAGGGGGGAGAAGCGGGGGAGTCGGGAGCAGACCTGGGAACGAAGTGAGCGGAAGCC
>CM025610.2:7452167-7477219 GCA_014621495.2 Entosphenus tridentatus | reverse complement strand
TCTCAAGAAGGTTTATTACACATGTACAGAGCCTAACCCTCAGCCCAGACATGTTGTTATGCCCTCAGACGCCGCTGGAATAACGTCGCCACGGCGGACCCCGCCGGCCGCTCCTGCTGACGATCACCCATCCACCCAACCACAGAGGCGCCAAGATGCTCCTGTCCCTGCTGACCCATGGCCATGACTTCCCCCCGACGCTCTGGACAGGCCATCCACGAGAACTTGCTCCAAATCAAAAACTTTCTCTTAAATCTCACCCACATTCACTCGGCTTCCACACCGCTCACTTACCTTCCGCCGGTTGGTCATCGACCGGTGCTTGTCCTGGCCGCGTCTTGCCCATCGTTGATTCGGTTCGCATCGGCTGCGTTGCGGGGTTAGTGGGTGTGCGTGTGGTTTTATGTATATATGTAAATAGTGTAACAATTTTACAGGTGAGTTTGGGTATTTATGTGGGGCCGTTCATGTTATTGTTACCGTTCTATTTTTAATGAGGCACATATATGCTGTTCTGGTTCATTCACAGTCTTTATCGTTGTTTTGACAGCCGGGACGGCTGGATCATACATGAGGTGGGGGGGGGGGGTTGATGTAGCGTCAGTGTCAGGCATTGTATATAGCATTGTTATTCACACTTACCTGTAGTAGCACACATGTGTCCATAGGGGGTGCTACCCCGGGATAGGCAGGATGAGCCGGGCCATTGGAACACTAGGCTCTCCCAACCCCAAGAGAGGGGTTGGGTGGGATATTGCAGAGCCCCCTAAAGACTTCCAGAAGGGGGGCATGGCCAGGAGCGGAGAGACCCGGGCACGGGTATAAATGCCGGACCTGTGGACGAGTCCGGCAGTCTTCGTCAAGCTGAAGAAAGATGACCAGCTAGGCTAGGACCCTGGGAACCCCCAGACCCACCGTCCTTCTAAGGGTCGGGGCTGTAGTGGGCCAGTGGTCGACCCTGGGAATCCCCGGGACCCGACGTCCTTCTAAGGGTCGGGACCGAGTGGGCCAGTGGTCGGGACCCGAGGACCTTGGCTGGGTCGGGTTAGATAGCCTCCCCCTTGGTCCCCTTAGAAGGAGGAACGTGAGTGTAGTCCCATCTCAGAAAAATGCAGATATGTCTCTACTTAGGCATCTGGAACTTAACTGAACTGTAAATTTCGATTTAAAGCTTTCGTGACTGCAGGGATTCATCTTCTTGGTTCTTTCGGTAAAGTCACTGTTCTTCACCTGAGGACGGCTGCTTGCGTTGTGGCCGAAACGTTGTGAGAATTATATTTTATTATGTTTTATTTGTATTATTTCCCTTCTACGTGACTTTACTGAAAGAACCAAGAAGATAAACTGAATTGGTGGGCTTAAGGCCCCTGTATTTATACTCCTATTTATATTATTGGAAAGTTCTAGAATGTTCTATAAGTTACTCCAAGTTTACTCAGCACTGAATATATCTGTAATGTTCTGGAAAATGGGTAATTTCTAAATATCAGTGTCCAGGTGACAAAAGAAAAGTTTGTGGGGAATAATAGCCATGTTTTGTACTTTTGAGGCGTAAGCAATTAGGAAATAACACTTACTACCCAGGAACAAAAATAAATAAAAAATGTGTTACACAAGGTATTCACTCTGAATTGTTGCATGATAAGTTTGTATACACGTGGCCAGCAGAGCTCGACATTGACATTAAGCTCCTGAACATATTGCCGTCCGAAGGAATAGAATACACTATTGATTTTTCTTGTTGAACAGAGCCCCGTCGCTTCGACGGAGATTACTTACCAACATCACGTGGACACCATGAAGTATTAGTTTAACAAGCCTGACCTCAAGTCAAGAGTTCACGCGCTTGAACGAGTTCTGGATGACAACGGTCTGAAAATGTCATTAGGCCTGTGGACTCACATGAAAAAATACATTTGAAAAATGAGGATGTGAGTGACAAAGAACGGAGGTCCGCTTGGACACCTGACATGTTCGCTAGAGTTTCGCTGCGATGTTTAAAGGCTTAAAGCGAAAGAGGTGCGGGTACACCGCCGAACCACACCGACAACACGGCCGCCCAAAGCAGCGACTCGGTCGCAGCGCAGAAACTCGTGCGAGTCAAAACAAAAAAAAATCTGTCGCGTGTTTCATTTCTGTCACGTGTTTCATTTTTGGTCTCAAGCTTCGTCACGACGGTCGAACACCCCCCCCCCCCCCCGGAGTGGGACATTGTTTTGGCCCTTTTTGCGGTGATAATGAAGTCTCGATTCGTGAGTGACCCGTGTGGCGTGGGGAGGGAGAACAGTGGATGGGTCATAAGGGCTGCCCCAGTTAGAACGCACGCCCGCGACGCAGCATTTTAAGATGTGGAGTTGGTGGATCGCGTAAAGACGGCAGTCGTGATGTGTACGAACCTCCCTAGAGCGAGACGGCCAGACATCTGTAGACGACAATATTGCAAGGTGGTGTCTGATCTCGCGGTGCGTGAGTATACACTCCTGTCCACGTGTTTTTTCGGGTGGTAGGGTTTTTGTCGGCGCTACCCCAGTGGGAAGGTTAATACTATTGGCTGGTTGACTCAATGGTTCAGATGATGTCAGTGTCTTTCCCTAGTTGTCTCTGGATCTGTCTCCCCCCCCCCCATCCTCAGCCACAACCAACGCCAACCCCCTTTCCCTCTACCTCTATGAAGCACACGAGTTCACACACACACACATACACACGAGTTCACACACACATACAACAAGAACCGCCATTCGCCACGAAGTGACGATGACGTCACCACGACAATTGTGCCAGGCCAGGTGCACTTTGAGGCCACGTGAGGTGTTGAAGGCTCGCTGACAGGTCTCGGGACAGACCCAGGTGCCAAGGGTCGACTGACTGAGATGACTGGTAGATGCACCAGCAGTACTCCCTAATGTGCCAACTTGCTTCATTGTATCCGCCTGGCGCTCCGCTCGTTATTGTGATCGTCGCTCCTCTGTTCACCATTGTTGCTGGAGGGCGACTGCCTCCAATTGTACAGTATCGTCTTTCACGAGCCTCCTCCACAGAGGCCGATCCTGACACCGCTGGTACCAGTCGTCAGCAAGTCCACTCAGCTCCACATCCTCCTGTACCACATCACTCCATCTCTTCTCTAGCCCGTGATTAGCATGTTTAGTCCCCTATACGCGGCCAAACAGAAGCTGCTTGGCATGCGGTAGCTGGGCATGCGGGCTACATGACCCAGCCAACGCAGCATTGGCTGCTGGATTAGCTAACTGATGGGAATGTGTGAAGATTGTTCAAGGATCTGTGAGCTCCTCACACAGTCCAGCCTGGTTAAATCCAGAATGGATCGTAGCCATGCCAGCCTGAATGTTTCTAACCGGCGCAGATGTTCCATTACAGAGGTTCACGTTTCACAAGCATAGAGAAGGGAGGGAATGACTGTGGCCGAGAAGACCCGAAGCTTCGTGCGCAGCGACAGACCAGGTAGCTTTCACACAGCATAGCGCAGCCGATGAAAAGATAATGCTGGCCGCCCGACTGATTCGGAGTGAGACCTCTGCTGTCAAACCGGAGCTGGTCATAAGCACGCTGCCCAGGTATGGGAAACTCTCCACTCTCTCCACAACCAATGGGGAGCTGAGGGGGTGGAATGTTTGGTGGCACAAAACACCCAGGGCAGGTGCTTAGTTTTGGTGGCGCTGATGGTAAGACTCCACCTTTGAGTGGCACGCTCCAGGTTCAGCAACAGCGCCTTCACCTCCTCCTCTGAGTGAGCAGCAATCAGAGCCGGGAACAGACAACAGCAACCGCCATTCGACACTAAGTGGCGGTGACATCACCACGACGCTTTTGCCAGGCTATGTGCACGTTGAGGCCACGTGAAGTGTCGAACGCCCGCTGGCAGGAGGTCACTGGGCAGACCCAAGTGCCATGGATCGACTGACTGAGATGACTGGCCGATACACCACCTGTGCCCCGTACTGTGCCAGGAGCAGACACACACACACACGTGCGCGTGTTCACACACACACCACACTGAGACACTTCACTTTGTTGAGTAGTGTTGAGTTAATTTTTGTGTTGGGCGGGGGCCCCTTCGCCTGCAGCGACTGATGATGATGATCGCTGTGATAGCACCACGGGGGAGGAATGCGGCATGGCCTGACTCTGCTTATGTGACACGGAAAGTCAAAACCTGTTCAGGGTTTGTGTGCGTAAACACATTCTGCTCGAAAGCAATGATTCACCAAACCCCTAGAGCGATGGACCAAAAAGAGTCACTTTATTATATTTTTTACCGGATACGAAGGCCATTAATTATACTGTCAACGACCATAATCAGCCATGATCAGTGCGCTGCTGGTTTAATGCCTCCAAACGCTATCGCCATTTCTCACGATCCTTAATAATTATAATTGATCATTATCATTTTCTTTATCCAGGAAAGCTTCACTAAGTCTCAAGACTCTGTTTTTTTAGGAGGGCCCTGCTACATTGGGATGTTCCGTGAATCCATGAATGAGCGTTTGACCTGTGGGTGGAAACCACAAAACTCGAAGGACTCCCCCCCTAACCCGCGCCCCCTCACTCGAGGGTGGGGGGAGGTAACACTCAAAGCGGCTCTAAATAGACGGATTCACGAATCCGTGGCTTGCTTATACAGGAGGTTTCCCTCGCTTTATGTGGTGGATGCGTTCCCAAAAAATGGCAAAAAAGCTGAATCACGAAGCATGAACGGCATAGTCCCCAAATAAACCCACAACGTACGGCACGAGACAGCTGTTTGCCGAGTAGCGCATGCAGTACACAAACAGTGTTGTCCCACGCCGGACCGCATAGCCGCATATGAGTCAATTGAATTGAAAGATTTATTTGGAATGCATGATGAACATCTTTCGCACCGCACGTAGCCAACCGTGCTAATCGTAGGTGCGGGAAAAATACGTTCACCGCATATACGCGAAATCGCATGAACGGAAACCGCACAAAACGAGGGAAACCTATATTCCGTTCTGGCTGCCCACCTAGCACGCCACGGCTTTGTCGGAAGTCGTACAAATTTTTGGGTGATCCACTAACCCCTTGTCATTTATCACAATCACCGTGAGCACGACACAATTTTCGAAAGTGCGATGGAAAAGTCGAAGCCTCCATCGGGCCAGAACCAAACGCTGGAAACTGATGAAACTGCACGCGCCCTGCAATATACACCCAATGTAGTCGTATTTCGGAGGCTAAGCCTGCTTAATACTTGGGCTTGGGTGACAACCGGAGCTTGCCGCGTGTTGGCGGCTTGGAGATGCGAGGTTCGTCGGGAGAGGGCAGTGTTACATCCAGGTTCTCCAGTTCTCTCCCACATGGAGCCAATTCTGTCCGTATTGCTCGTCATGGCTAAACAATCCCAAAACGTGGCAACCCACCGGAACATCGTCTTGGGCCGTCGACGACGCGTTTGACTATCGGCCTGGTGAGCGGCGTGCACAGGAGCGCATCGGATATGTCGCACGCCGTGGGATGTGAGCACATCGATTGCAGCTCGCCTGACTCATCTCGCAGTGCGCTGAACATTGCGCCACCGCTCCGTCCTCTCATTCGCACAAGATAGGCATAAAAGGGAACAACGCCGAATCTTACGCACGTGTCGCGTGCGAACCATAACAGTCGATGATAAACGATGCATCATCGTTAGAGGCGTTGCGCCGTGTAGGGGGTGGTTGTTGGGGGTGGAAAGCGGTCGGGGGTTCTCGGGGTGGGCGGCGGGGGGGCTAGGAAATGAAGGGAGGAGTGGGGGGGCAGGAGGTGCACCCGTATCAGTATCTTCACCTCGCGCTAATTACAAGGCTCTCCCTTGATTGACAATTGCACGCTGAGTGAGCTTTAGTACAGGGCCAACAAAGCTTCATTTCCTGCCGCCTCTGACGATTAACCAGCCACACACGGGAGGTGGGCGGGTGAGGAGGGGGGGGGGGCGCTTGGAAGAGGGACGGATGCATGAGTGGTCGAGACAACAAGGAGAGGCGACGCGCATCGCTCACTCTGCGGGTTTCCACAATCCCATTTGTTTTTGGTCTAAAAGGTGGAACAGGTTCCGTTTTGTCGAATAAAATTTGTTTTTTTTCTTCCTCCAGAAAATGGACGGCAAATATCCACGCGTCCTCCTTGTGATGTTCGCGTATCTTAGTTGCGCACGGGATACGCCTGTGCGCATCCTTTATATGTTGGAAAATGAAACACGTTTTACGGATCAGTCCGTGGGTCTTAGTGTTAAATCGGCTGCACACTTCACGGTTGGAGCGCGGTCATCATCAGCCCGGTTCAGGTTGCAACAGCGGCTTTCAATCTAACGCCGACTTCTCAGGGATGCCACTGAGAGAGCCCCCACCCCCACCACCTCTCTCGCCTGGATGTCTTCGTTATTTTCCGCATTTGAATTACAGCTCTGGACATGCAGCAAACCGGGATGTGGCATGGGAGCAAGACTATCTCAATATCTTAAGAGCAGTGCCGGATTAAGCTAGTGCGGGGCCTGTAGCATATGTTATAACGGGGCCGTAGATACAAAAAACACATAAATATTAAAACGCAAATTTTTACTTGCATAGTAAAGTAATCTTATTTTTTAATTTGCTATACAGTCAGACAATACGACAAATCGCTAACCTTAAACACCCAGTCGTTCATAAAAGTTCAAGGCCGTATAGTACTATAGTAATAGAACAAGTGCAGAATCAGTGAGCCGGAATTGATAGCTTGAGAGCACTTAGCGCGAGACCCTTGAAAGCGCGGGGCCTGTAGCTACATATGCTACCTTTGCTACCAGGATAATCTGGTACTCCTCAAGAGGAGGGAGCCGGACATGTAAATGTGTCGCGTTGAGGGCTGCATTGCGATCGCTGTTATGGTACTTCAACGCAACTGGCAAACAAGCATACAACAACAAAAAATGGGACTTTTATTGTCTGCGCAAGAATTAGAGATTTCCCCAGGACCCTCAAATAGATGACGATCCTGGGAAAAACCAGGACAGGTGGCAACCCCAGACAGATGTGGACGGGTTGAGTGTGGCCACTTAGCACGCGGGTGGGATGGAAGGGAGCGCGTGCGGTTCGTGGGGGGTGGGAGGGGGAGTTGCGGCCGTTACGTCCGCAAATTTGCGCGCGTTATAAATTTCATTATTATTATAATGGGGGGAGGGGTGAGGGAGGGGGGGCTACTAGAGCCTGTGGGGGGTAGAAGTGAGAGGGGGCGGGGGGAGGGGAATTTGACGGTATGGAGAGGTGGGAGCTGGTGTCCACTCGTAAGGGTTTTTGTAAAGACTGTGCCCTCTTTCTTTTTGACCACCTGTCGTCTCCCTGTGTGCTCAATATCTGTCTGTAGGTCTGTCTATCTATTTGTACATCTGTCTGTAGATCTAACGCGTTGTCTATAGATCTCCATTTCTGCCTATCACTCTCATTGAACCATCTAGACTCTAGAGGGTTCCACAAGGGGGCGTGGCCATAGGCGGAGCATAGCTCCGCTGGGGGGCATATGTTTAATAAAAGACACCAGTCCAGAGCCGTCGTGGAAGTCGTTTATTACACATTCATGGCCAGGTGGCTTTTGACAAAAAAATTATATCGGTCAGTGGGCCTTATCTGGTAAAATAAAGTTTAAGTTATAGTTTAGTTTTAGTACCGCCAGTCATCCCTTCAAGCGACGCATCCTACCCAAGCTATGCCTACTTTTTTACAATAAATATTGACTGCCACTCCGATAAATATTATTTTAACGAACAATATATATCTACCTTGGATGAGAGAACACACGAAAGTATGTCTACGTGCGCCTAATTAATCATTCCTCGTGTGTACGTTAACTGGATCAGTACACTGAATGACCATTGGAATGAACCGTGCGTGAACACTCAGTGGTTCATTTTCGGTTGCACTTCGTATTGTTCGGTATGATATTCAATGTTCCACTCCGCGTAATGAGAGCTTCTTCAGGACCCAACAATGTGATTTGATTCTCTGCGTTATTCGAGTTCAGTTTTCCCACAATCCTAGCTATCGATCTGCGTCTTCATCATCCGAGTCACGAGCAGTTGGCAATGAGCACATAATGTTATATCCGTCTCCCCCCGCCAACTCAACAAAAAATAACAACACATTTGTACTAGAACATAATAATCACAACACCAATTCACTCACGCAAACCACATTTTCGCGTGCACGCTTGCTCGTATGTGTGTTCAGCGCCCCCCCCCCCCCATTTCATGTGTCTGTTTGATAAGTGTCTCATCGTTTACAGAAAGTGATAGAATTTGTTTAAACCTCCAGGTTGGGGCGCCACAATGGCGATATGTGAACTCGCTCGCGTGCTATGCAGAAGGCCGTGTGTTTGATCCCGACCCTGGCGCCTGTATATTTGAAGCATGCGCGTCTGTCTCACCGTTGTCGATGGATTTCTCCACACTTAGAAACATGCGTTTAGAGCATTTGTCTGCTGCTGCTGCTACAAATGTCCACGTAATGATATGCGATTTCGTTGAGCTATCATTTGTGGCCAGGTCGCTTCTGAAAAAGAGCTACATAGTGGGCTTTATCTGGTAAAATGAAGGGGGAAAAAGTTCAGTTTAAGTTGAGAACTCACGGCTCTCGCGGGCCACATGTGAACCCCTATACTTTCCGAGGCCTACGGCGTCGAGTATTAAATCCCGCAATCGATATTTATCCGTCACTGCATGCGGGTATCTTAGCTGCACGGATCGGGGATGAGAGAGGGCAGTAATACGTTCGATCTGGCAGAAATACTGCTTAAAATTATAGCGCGCTAAGCCACTTATGTTGCTGCTGGAACTTCTCCCAGCTGCAGAAGTGACGAAGGTGTGTGTGTGTTAATGTGTGGGTTGCCATCGTTTCAAAACAACGGCACACGCGCGCGCTTTTTGCAATTAAAACAAACCCACGTGCAGTTCTTTAGGAAGTGCACTGACGTCCTCTCGTCTAAGATCACATTATACATAAACTGCAGCAACTGTGATCCACTGACAGGCAGCAGTAGCAGAGAGACACACGCACACCGTAGACCAATTTCGTTTCTATTTGGGACGCATCAGTTCAGTACATGTGTATGCTGAACTTATTTCGCACCGTACGTAGCCAACCGTGGTACTCGGAAGTGCGGTGAAAGGACAACAAACTAAACACAACAATCGGTTCTCAAGAATAGAAATTAAAATCTAGATTTGAAGTGTATAGCTCCAGTGGTTTCCTAATATCGAAGGAAGAGCGTTCCAGACGACCCTCAAAGCGCATCTGAAAACGCGCGATGCAGTGACCGTCTTTGTTCGATGGCTGAGCCAAAAGCCCAATATTTGTCCAGAGATGTTCTAAAGTTCTATTTAGAACCCGAGTAAAGGAACTTTGATCCAGTAGCCCTGGTTTAACGCCACGTGTCTGTGCAAGTCGGGGGTCTGTGTGCGATTATTTTTTACGCATGAATACCAACCTCTCAGCGCTGGCCAACCGCATCCCTCGCACCCGGCCGGCACAACGCACAAACAAGACGGACAGGAATGTTGAATTCTTTTTTGCTGCGATTGTCTCTGTTGACTATTGGTTGCTAATCAAAGCGGATCAGTGTAATTTTCTCACCGCGAACAACTAGGTATCCCGCCGCGATGATTAAAGCATGAGCTCAAAATAAAAAAAGGCATTCTCGCGCAATAAAAAAAAACTGCAATTACGCAAAACCTAATCTCAGCAATGTAACATTTCTGTGGGTCCCCGGTGTGAGAAATAATTGTAGCCCAACCTGGGCGCTGTCTGTCTCCTTAATTAGAACGGGCAAATTGTAACGAGGGCATTATAGCGATGATTGCAGGTGCTGGGACCGTCTCGCCTCCCTGGACGAGAGAGCGCGTGCGTGCCTCCGTGCCCCCATAGGATAGCTCCGCAGCTGATTAATTATGGCCTGTACAGACCCATAGCAAGTAATGGGGGTCACAGTGCGCCGAAAGGAAAGACAGCTAGGTAGGTAGGTGTGTGCATGAGGTTGGGGTGGAGATAGATTTTTTTTTTACCATTGTCGCCTAATCAATTCCCAGGGGCGGCTGCTGCTAATTGGCTAATTTACATCGCCGAAGGTTCAAAAAGGCACTTACCTGCATCGCTTAGCTGTACGAGACGAAGCCGTAATTGGAAATGAGTTTGTCCCCGATGAAATTAAAGGCGTGCTTAAATTTATTATCGTGTGATTAAATTAAGCATGGCAACGGAACGAACGCCACGGCAGATGCATTTTACGTGTCGGTGATTGTTTTCGCTCGGTGACAGCGCTCCAGGAAGCCAGCCCGTGACCGCGTGGTAGTGGTTGGAGCATTCGGGAAAAAAACTAAAAACTTCCTTGCCGACGGCAGAATAGGACTTTGTTACTTTGGCGATGAGGCAATGCGTTGAGAAAGGCTCCCCCCGCCTTTGTATCGCCTTAACAGACCGTTGGGGCAAGTGCTGTTAGCGAGCACCTCTGAAGGCCGACACGGCACACGAGGGGGTGGGTGGCCAGCACCACGCCCAGCCGCCTTTGTCTCCCTGGTGGCGATGCTTTTATAATACCGCACCAGGTACTCATTTAAGGCTGAGTCGACCTAGGGGCGGCTCAGGACCGGTTCAGATAACCGTCACTGGTATTGGCCGTGAGCGGGAATCGAACTGGGGTGGCCGAGTTCGCGGCACAGCACGCTAACCGCTACACAACCGCTCCCCCCCCCCCCAACAGCCACGGCCGCGGCCACGGCCACAGCGGCTGCGCCTCTGCACGCCATCCACAGCGGCACAAACGCTTGGGTCTCTATCCCGTCCGCTCGCCAGCGTTTGCTGCCATGCCAGACTCGACCGAGCGGAAGCTTCGATCCCACACGAGGCGAGATGCGTCTGCCATCTACCGGTGCTGAAAAACGCGCGCAGTTGTCGCGGACATAACGACATTCGTACCCGCCAGCGAGTGAGTCGCGCAGTTATTTCGAGTGTGCAGGAGTTGCAACTGCATCTGGGCCCACGGGTGAGAGAGCCCCAGGCGCCGGGCTACGATGGGAGGGTGTGTGGTGGGGCGGGTGGCGGGTAGAATGGACAGGTGGGGGAGGCTCCCATTCGTTCCTTGCACTCAGGGCTCATGCCCAACAACGCAGTAGAGACTGGTGATGGCAGTACTGGACGTCTGTGAAAAAAGAAAGCCTCATAGCTCATCGGATTCCTCTAGTATAAATACAATTCTGATTCTGACGTCTTGTCTCGCGTCTGGCGCATGGACCGGACTCGTGTGGGTGCCCCTGTTCAGTTTGGCTACTCTTGTCCACGAGGTCCTGAGTAGCCACACGATGGCTCTCAATATTATCCGTCACGTCAAGGCACTGGCCGAGTGAACGAGTGAAGATGTCACTACTGCTAACATCGCAACACAAGCACAACTTAGTTTGGTGTCCTTACCCCGCACCTCCGATTAGCACGTTTGGCTACGTACGGTGCGAATGAAGTTCAGCACACATTAATGTAACCAACGCGTGACTTTCCATTTGGGTGTCACTTTGGCTTATTCTCGATTTGAACCATAACACTTTCTGCGTTTGATTGACACGAGACGAACACCCTTTGTATGGCAAGTTTTAAAGGTGTGTCCCTGGTGTGGGTAGAGAGGAGATAATTGTAGTGGCCTGGGGCCGTTCCGTGAAAACAAGGTTGTGCGCTGAGAGTTGCCAGAGATTCGAATGGGAATCCCTTTCTTCAGATGATGTGCTGGCACAGTGGCGCAGTGGTATGAATCCGGACACCTGTGTTGAATTCCCAGCCACGGGTAACAACAGTGGTGAATGATATCTTAACCGGCCCTGGGTCCCCTTACCTACCCCCTTGACGAGCGTGGTGAAGTAAGGTCAACACCCCCCCCCCACCCCTAGAATGGCTGATAATAACTAACTTTCTTTAAAAAAAACACGTGTTGCTGTGTTCGAATAATCGTCACACGATGCTGCCACGGTGTCTGGACTTGCAATCGAGATGTCGCCATTTTCATATCCCGAAGCGGCAGTTAGAACGACGGTGCAAGTTTCTCAAATCCCTTCGCCTCTGTCCACCCAACAGCAACAGAAACGGTTACTGCGTAGCAGGTCGATGGGCAGGTCACGTGCGGGGGGGGGTAAAAATTGTGGGTACTCGCACCGATTCGATCCCGACCCTGACGCCTGTATATTTTTGAGTTTGAGCGTTCTCCCCGGGGTCGCGTGGAACTTGCTCCGGGTCCTCCAGATTTTTCCTCCCTCCACATCTGGATACAACTCGCGCTCAGCGTATTTGTCTGCTGTACATTTCCACGTGATGATAAGGCCACTTCGTTGAGCTATCGTTTGTGGCCAGGTCGCTTCTGAAAAAGAGCTGTATAGCTCGAATGGGCCCGAGCTTCTAAAATAAAATAAAGCATCGAATTCGCCGTGCCAGCTTGGAAGTACAGGCCAATATCCCATCGGAACTGTTAAAGGGGCTCCTCTCTTGAGCTCCTTCCGCCAGCAGTGGCTTTGAGCAAACACTTGCAAGGGCTGCACCTGTTCCGATTGGGACAACGAGTGAATTGTGAACGCGGTGCATGGGAACGAGACGCAAACACAGATGTGTGCGCGCTGTTGCGTTTAAGTGTTAATTCTTAATGCGTAATTGTGTACGCGTGGTGTGTGAAAGGTGGGGTTGGGCTGACAGGCGGGTGATGTTATCAGCGGGGACAGGAAGCCCCCTAGGGCTCGCAGCGACAGCGAGAAGCTGCGCGCTCCATTACCTGCGCCCCGCGCTGTCACTCACCTGGTTTGGAGGGATGACACGCGCGCGTGTGTGTAACTGTGTGTGTGTGACTGTCTTTGTGCAAGTGTGTGTGTGCTCGCGAACAGAACTTGCTCCCACAGTCTGTCAAAAGGCTATACGGGGGAATTTTGTCTTTGTAACTGTGTGTGGGGAGCGGCGGCGCAATGGTTAGCGCACTGCGCTACAAACCCGGCGACCCGAGTTCGATTCCGCTCGCGGCCAACACCAGTGACGATTATCTGAATCGGTCCTGGGCCTCCTCTAGGTCGACTCAGCCTCAAACGAGTAACTGGTGCGATGTGTAAACATCGCCACTGAGAAGACAAAGGCGGCCGGGCGTGGTGCTGGCCGCCCACTCCATCATGTGCCGTGGCGGCCTTCACAGGTGCTGTTCGCTAACAGCACTTGCCCCAACAAGTCTTGTGTGTGCGTCCTTATATGTCTCACGGCCAGCATCACGCCTGGCCGCCTTTGTCCCCCCGGTTCTGATGTCTATACTGAACACCGCACCATCCCGGGTGCGGCGTTTGGCCACAACATCATATGGGGTTGACGCGTCGGCCTGAATAGGTGCTCGCTAACATCACTTGCCCGAGAGTCTGTAGGCCTATAAGGGGATATTTGTCTCTCCTTTATGCGTATACCCGCCCAGGGCCACACACCCAGACTTCACAAGTATGTAGAAAACTAAAGACGAATATCCCCCACGTAACCTTCGACAGACTGTTTCGGCAAATGCTGTTAACCAGCATCCATGAAGGCCGGCACGGGATACGAAGGGGATTTGGTGGCCAAGACTATGCCCAAGCGCATTTGTTTTCCCAGTGCTGATGTTTACACAGCGCACCAGGTTCGCGTTTAGGGCTGAGGGGAGGCCCGGGACCGCTTCAAATATTCGCCAATATTATTGGCCGTAAGTGAGAATCAAACAGGAGTCGCTGGGGTCGTAACGCAGTGCGCTAACCACGGTACCACCGCTCACCCGCACTATATATCCAGACGCAGGCACCGGACGTCAAATCAGACGCACCACTCCGAACTCACACCGGCCTCACAACACACGAACTCACCGCCTCGCACACAAAGCGAAGACAAAACAACGATCACAAAATTCACACGAATAGGTGAACATTCACAGGTGAACCGTGACGTTATGAGTGAACCCTCACTGTACAGGTGAGCCATCACTGCACAGGTGCACATCACGGCACAGGTGAACCATCACTGCAAAGGTGAGCCATCACTGCACAGGTGCACATCACGGCACAGGTGAACCACAAACACTGCCACTTAATCCTTCCGCTTTACAAATATTTACTCAGTTGTTCGCTCAACAGAGCAGCCGCCTCCCTCCATCTCAGTCTCCCCCCCACTCCTCTACCCTCCCCCTCCCCTGTTTCTCCCCTCCCTTCCACCGCCTCCATCTCTGCGTCTCACTCGCTCAACAAAACTCCCCGTCTCACCGCGTTTACATTTGGGCGGTTATTCACGAAGTTGTCACGGTTATTAAACAACGGATCCTTGGACGCAGATCAATCAACGTCGAGGAAATACGACCGACAGCCTCACTCGTGTGGACCTTTCATGGTGCGCGTGTTGGCTGACAAGCGTGTTCTGTATAAATCATCATGACGATCATCATCGTTATCATGATGAGTAGCAGCAGCCAGCGCCGAATTAATGAATGAATTCATCTTTTTGCGCTCAATTCCACCGTAACCATGTTACAGTACATCCGGTATCAACCTCGTTGGATATTTCACCGTAGATAGATAGAAACACATACATATATAAAGCAGATGGCACTAATTCAGAAAAGACTGCCTGAGTCTCAAGACTGCTTTTAAGGAGAATCCTGTTATTTTTTTTGCAGTAGGGGGCAATGATTGCTGTGTGTAATCCCAATTGAACAATTTGCAGAGAATCCTGCTTTCGGGATGATCGGTGAATTATTCCATTCGTGCGCGTCTGGCTTTCGAGTGGAAGAAGACTACGAAAAAAACCCACCGCATACGTTTAATGTCATGACACCCAAAATTCGTGCATCGTTCCTGCTTGTTAACACATGAAAGCCTAACTGAGTCTCAAGACTCGGTTTCAGGAGCGTCCTGACACCCTTTTCGCAGTGCGATTACGCGTTTGCCAGAATATTTTGTGTGCAAATATTTTTTTAAAATATTTTTTGGCAAAACATTTGGATCGTGACGCCGGCACACAATGGGCCTTATTTTTCTTCTTCGTCGCCGGATCTTGAGGATCCACCGTGAGTCAAACGTCGCGTATTTTACAGTTAACAACACACGCAGTTTTTTTAAATCTATTTTTAAAAAAATTTTAACCAGGTAAATGCCCACTGAGGTATATAGTAGATATTTTTCAGAAGCTGTCTGGCTCTCGCAAATGACAGCTCAGCGAAGTGACATCATCACGTGGAAATGTATAGCAGCCACATACTGTACTCTAAACACACGTTGGTTCGAACTGTGGAGGGGAAAACTGGAGGGCCCAGAGAGAATCTACGCCAACACGGGGAGACACCGCAAACTCTAAATATACAGGCGTCAGGGTCGGGATCAAACCCACGCTCTCCTCCATACCAAGCGAGGCATGAAAAAAAGAGGTTTTACCCTTTTTGGCAATAAAATAGGGGTTAAGGCTGTTCAAACACCAAATAGCAACATTTTTGAAGGAATCAAGTCTGCATTAACCACGCGGAATTGTGGTGAACATGCAAACAAACACGCTCCGATAACATTATTTGCATTGTCTTTGAAACTGATTGGCCCACACCAGAAACAGCCTTCTTTAGGGCTCAGTCTCACCATCAGTGTCAGACCAGAGAACATTGCCAAAATGTGAACAGTAAACAGACAATGCATTGTCAGAGCATGTATAGCTCGGGGTGAGCAGCTACAAAATGGAACGTTTTGTGCCCTTTGGCGTCGTTCTCTGGCCTGACACTGGTGAGACTGGCCCTTAAAGAAGGCTGTCTCTGGTGTAGGCCAATCAGTTTCAAAGACTATGTATATAATATTATCAGAGCGTGTTAGTTTGCATGTTTACCGCAAGTACCGTGTGTGGTTAATGAGAACTTGATTCCTTGCAAAAGGTTTCTATTTGGTGTTTGAACATCTTAACACCTCCTGTTTTATTTCACATCTCGCCACCGTGGCTCCCGAGGACGGCCTTCCGAGATTGAAACACGAACCCCTCTGCAACAAGCGACGAACGCGCTACCTTTGGGCAATGCCACGGGCCCAGACAGACAGAGGAGTACAGAAGGAATCGAACCCAGGTTGCCGATGGATGCTTAGCGCAGCGCCCTCACCACTGCGCCACCGCTCCATCACGGTTTCAATCCACTTCTGCCTGTCTATATTTCTATCCGCCCAGCTAATGTATTTGTCTGGTCTTACATAAGGCAAACCTACCTCTCTGCCAGTTTATTCGACAGGGCTTTTTAAATCCACGGTTGGATGAAGACCTCTTTGTGCCGCATCAGTCAAGGTGGTTGATTAAACCATGACCTGGAATTTAACTCGGGTCGCCGGCTTTTTTTTCTTCTTTATTACGAATTACCCAGGGTTCTTAGTGCAGAGCGCGAGCCATTGCGCCACCGCTCCATCCCGATTTTAATCTCCCCGTCTACCGATCTATTATTAAATCTGTCTGGTTCTCTATAGATGTATTCACGTGTGTGTGTGTCTGTTCGCATATATCGTTCTCTATATAATACGTTGTACATGTACGGTACGTTTTTTTCAATCCGCTGCTGGATGAGGGTCTCCCCACGCCGTGCTGTCCGTGAACACATTCCTGCGGAGAGAGGTGCTGGTAGGAACGCTGGGTTGCTCGGTCAATGGCCAGGGTCAACGGCGGCGTGGTGTATTCCGCAAATATGGCCGACTGTGAGGGCGGGCACAAGCCGGCGTGAGTAGGTTAAACGTTGAGTTTTATAAGGGCACCACGGAGTGACCAGTCCCACACCACCCAGCCCCGCCCCACCCTCCCCTTTCCACCCAGCCCCACCCCTCCCATGTATGGATGCACGACGGACGGACGGACACAATAATCCCCTGTGGGCTGGTGGAACCAGGTGGTTCCTACCAGTATTAATATTTAACGATACTTCACCACGCTGGTCGATGCAGATTGATGACGGGGTGGGGGGGTACAGAACACCGGCTGTTGCTGCACTGTCCCTTACTGCCCCCTACTGCCCAGACTACCTTGTGTAGTGTGCGCGCGGCGAGTCAACTCATCCAGAATCGCAATCAAGATTATGTATTCATGATGGGGGAATCCGATGAGCTATGAAGCTCTTTTGTCACAGATGTCTCGTAGGGACAGGCTTGCCGAGCTTTGGATATCTGACACGATCGGGCGCATTCCAGCTAATTTGAGCCAGAGGTTTCCACATACAGTACCATCTTATCTTTCCATAGTATCTGTATGCTCACCTATCCGTCTGTATGATTAGAGTGACAGTGACGTCAGCGCTGCTATTGTGCCAGGCTAGGTGCACTTGGAGGCCACGAGAAGCGTCGAAGGCTCGCTGGCAGCGGGTCAGGAACAGACCCAGGTGCCATGGGTTGACTGACAAAGATGACTGTCGTATGCACCGCCCGTGCCCCCCACTGCCTCTGCCGTCACTTGCCCGCAGTTGACAGGCTGACAGCTGCTGCGGGTCAACGTCACTCTCTGGCGGCTGGAATCTGCAAGTCCCGGCTGGACCACAAGGGGGCGCTCACCCCTAGGCCCGTTCCTCATTTTCTCTCGCCACCCCTCTCCCTCCCCGCCCTTCTCTCCCCTCTCTATTCTCCTCTCCCCTCTCCTCCCCAGATCTCCCGAACTCAGCGCCACGGTGGCTAGGAGATGTTAACTACCTCGCCTGGTATACGGGAGGTCGTGGGTTCGATCCCGACCCTGACGCCTGCGGGATATTTGACATTTGCATCTTCTCATTTTTCTCCGGTTTTCACCTCTGCATTTAGAAAAATGCGTTTGGAGCATTTGGCTGCTATACATTTCCATATGATAAGCCACTTCGTTGAGCTATCATTTGTGACAGCCAGGTCGCTTCGGGAAAAAAAGCTACATAGCTCAGTGGACCTTACTTGGTAACATCTAAATCGTGTATAGTTTCGTTTGTAGTTGGCAGTGGTGCACGAGCACGAATAGGTAACAACAACAACAACAAAAACTTGCATTCGTCAATAATGCTGTCACCTTAAAATAACCTTTCTTTAGTAAAGATTTGTATCGAAGTAGTGTAATTTCCCGAAATACCGCGCACTTTCTATGTTTCTGGTAAGGCCACATGCAGCTTTATTCACGAATGTGTTGAGTTTTTGATAATAGGTATTGATATTAGCTCTCAACAGATGGCAATGCAGCGAAGTCCACTATTTGCACATCACTGTGCTCGGCTTTGCTCCGACGTTGATGCTCCCTCGCCATCATCAATCCGATACTGACCGGGTTGGTGAAATATGGGTCAACTAAAATCGTGGAGACGCCCTTTTCTGGCAGTAGATACACAAAAGAGCTGTCCCAGGAACGTTTTTCGGCAAGGGACTGGGTATCGGAGTTCACGGGAGTTTCTCAAATTTTACACTGACTAATCATGGGTGGGCACTGGCCTGGCTAAGAAAGTTCATTTCCTTGAGACAGTGACGATGATTTACCGCAGTATCTGGATGCAAAGTCTCGCTTTTCCTCCGCATGACTGGGGTGCGTCTTATAATCCGGTAGGTGTGTGTGTGTGTGGGGAGCGGTGGCACAGCGTTTACCGCGCTGCGCTACGAACCCGGCCACCCGAGTTCGCTCAGGGCCAACACCAGTGACGATGATCTTAACCGGTCCTGGGCCTCCCCTAGGTCGACTCAGCCTCAAATGAGTACTCGGTGTGGTGTTTAAACATCGCCATTCGAGAGACAAAGGCGGCCCGCCGTGGTGTTGGCCACGCACCACCTCGTGTGCGGTCCCGGCCTTCATAGGTGTTCACTAACAGCACTTGTCCCAACAGTCTGTTAATGCTATACGGGGGATCTTTGAATATTTATCTGAGAGAGAGAGAGACGAGATTTGCGTATGTGTACATCTGTGCATATGTGCGTGTGTGTGCTCATTGACAGCACTTGCCCCAAGAGTCTCTTCTGTCTATACGGGGGGTCTTTATCTTTGTCTCAGTGTGTGTATATGCGTGCACGTTTGTACGTATGCGCGCGTCTCTGTGCGTGTCGTGGCTGCATGCGAATGAAACTCAACTCCGTCGAGACTCGAAACCCTGGTCTCCTTGTCGTGGGAAGCTGACCGCAACGGGACGTTATTTATCTCGGTTTATTCCCGCGCCTCGCTCCCCCCTCCCCCAGTTCTCAGCCTCATTTCGACCGGTGGAAGATGCGCAAGCAGCAGCTACGATTTCACGTGGATGCTGCTTCCCTCAATCGCCGACCACGCATGATGGGCAGTGCCGAATTCAGCTAGTGCGGGGCCTGTTGCATATGTTATAAAGGGGCCCTAAATAAAAAAAACACATCAAAATTAAAACACTAACATTTAACCTGCATAGCAAAGTAATTATATTTTTTCATTTGCTATACAGCCGGTTAATATGACAAATCGCTAACCATAAACACCCAGTCGTTCATAAAAGTTGAAGGCAGTATAGTACTATAGTAATAGAGCAAGTGTAGAATCACTGAACGGGAATTGAGAGCTAGAAAGCATTTAGCGCGGTGCCCTTGAAAGTGCGGGGCCCATAGCATATGTAGCTACTTTTGCTACTCGGAGAATCCGGCACTGGTGATGGGGAAGGGCTTTTACGTCTAACTTTTTCCGGAACGCTGCTCGGGCTCGCTCGGGAGTAAGGATTATCGGCTTCCGATACACACTCCGATATTATCGCACCGTATGTTTCGAAACTCCTATGGCGCCCATATATATTATACTGGTCAGTTGCTCATCAACGCGCTATCCAGGCTCATACCGGATTAGCTTCCAAGTTCTAACGGGGTCGGGCACATCGGCAACTTATTTGGACGTACAAATAATCACACAACTCGCCTCCTTCCCATATTTGTATACGTCTCATCGGCCACACGATCTTCTAGAAGAGAATGTATTCAGCAGCGACGGTTTAATAGGAGCAAACTCTGGAGCGGTTTCAACATTTGGCGTCTCATCAGCGGAGTCGGATTTTTTTCCTTGAAACAACAACAATGCTAGTCAACTGCCAGACGTTAAAAGGCAAGGGAGGGCCCTCTCTCTCTCTCGGTTAAATGCCATTTCTAGTTTCGACACAACTTTATAATGATTTGTTCAATAATATAAAATAATATTCCGGTGCGTCCCAACTCCCTGTGAAGGGAATTGATATTCCCCTTCGCCCCACGCGGACCATCGGATGTACAAGAAGAGCGGATTAGGCAATGCGTGTTTTTATCGGAGTTCGCGTCACGCGCGGCGCTGTAATCAGTTACAAACATTCCTCCGCGGACGAGCGAGGAGGATAGGCAGCAGACAGGCAGGCAACCAACTCCCTGATGAGATCCCTAATCAAGGCCAGCCTATACAATACAGGAAAGGGTGACATCATCGCCCAAGCACGCTTACGATACTACTGCAAAGGCAAATATTTATCCGTATAGCATTTAACAGACTGTTCGGGCAAGTGCTGCTAGCGATCACCTATGAAGGTCGGAACGGTACACGAGGTGGTGCGAGGCTAGCACAACGCCCGACCGCCTTTGTTTCCCCAGTGGTGTTTACACGTCGTACCAGGTACTCATTTGATGCTAAGTCGACTTAGGGGAGGCCCCGGACCGATTAAAATACTCGTCACTGATGTTCGCCTTGAGCTCCCCACGATACCACTGCAACAACAACCGCCGTTCGCCACCAAGTGGCGGTGACGTCACCACAGCGCTTGTGCCATGCTAGGTGCACTTTGAGGTCGCATGAAGTGTCGAAGACCCGCTGGCAGGAGGTCACCGAACAGATGCAGGTGCCATTGGTTGACTGACTGACATGACTGGCAGATGCACCAACTTTTCTCCCCACTGTGCCAACTTTCTGCGTTTTAGCCGCCCGGCGCTCTGCTCGTTATTGTAAACTTCGCTCATCTGAAATTGCAGCAGCGTCCTTCACGAACCTCCCCCACAGAGGTCGATCTTGACACTGCCGCAACCAGTCATCGAGTACACACGAGCAGACACACGTACCGTGCTTACACACGCACACATGCACTGGTTTTCGTCCGTACGGCGCGTCGCAGAGATAAGCCAGCGACGTTTGGAACGGAAACGAAAGTTAGAGAGAAGCCACGTCTCGGTTCCACGCGAGCCTCGTCGTTTGTTCCGCTCCGCAGTCGCAGGTTTGTAGCCGTCCGTCTCATCGGCTGTGTGATGTCCGAATGCGATGGATGATTCCACGTGGATCGGGATTCACGGAGAAGGGAGAAGCCAGGAGAAGGTTCGGCTCACCTCAGTTCCGTGTCGCGATCTGACCGCAGGGGATACGCCGTGCCCGGCTTTTTGAGTTACTGACCAGAACGCACGACTGCGTTTCATGCGGGGATTTATTGCTCACTGAATGTGTTCCTCATCGCTGGCTTGCAGACCGGAGTGGACACGTGGTGACGAGTCGCCACATCCACAGCGAGAGGGATACTTGAAGTGGTGTTCCGCGTGCGGATATTACTGTCCGTCTTGCTGACCCGGACAGACCCTGGCAAAATAAAGCCCAGATTATATGCCATGTCTAATGAGATCATCAACGTTGTCGGTCACGGACAACATCAGTGGTTAGTGATATTAATACCGGTCCTGCCCTCACCCAACGTCACCAATCCGCACTAACTTGCGTGGCGAAGTATGGTCAAACAACTCCAACAACCGACGTGGCGTGAGGGATGCCCTTATCCGTTGGTGGATTGGGAATGGCGAGAATGGCAAGACGCAACAGAGCTGGTTATGGAAAGCCGTGAGTCTATAAATCGCGCGTGGTATTGTTCAATCGTTGTACGTGCACGGGTCCGTATCCGTGCCGTCGCAGGGAACTTTGGACGCAAAGCAGATCGCGTTCTATGAATAAATAACATTTTAAAAACTTTTTTTAAACACGCTTTAATGAAATGTACCGTACTAGTAATGGCATAACTCCACGACTCCAGGAAGTGGCCCCGAAGCTTGCCACAACGTAAGGGGCCGTGGGCAATTACAGCCAACGTCTGTTGAGCGTGGACAATTAGACCCAAGCCGAAACATAACATACAAAAATAATGTTTAAAATGTTTTATTTTTCATTTTTAATGATAAAATATAGTATTGTCATCAGTATGACATAAGTATACCAAGTTTGCAGTCGATACCACATTGGGAAGTGGCTTAAAATCGAGTTACAATATTTGAGGATGCGACGACAACAACAACAGAGAGAGTGAGTTAAATAAAAGCGTGTAATAATAAATGAACACAGCCACAGCCCCGAAATAAAAGGCGCCCTGGTGGCGAGATGTTAACTACATCGCCTGATATAGAGGAGGTCGTAGGTTCGATCCAGACCCTGACGCCTGTATATTTGGAGGTTGCATGTTCTCCCTGTGGTCGCATGGATTTTCCCCCGGGTCCCCCGGTTTTTTTCCCCTCCACGTTTAGAAACACGTGTTTATAGTATTCTATCGTTCTTTCGGGAAAGTCACGTGGATAGAAAAATAAAAATAACAATAAATTAATTTTAAAACATGAAAATCAAGTGAATAAAATAATAAAAATATCACGACGTTTCGATCGCAACACAAGCAATCGTCATCAGGAGAAAAAAGAGACCCCCCCTCTTTTATCTTCTGATGACGATTGCTTGCGTTGTGATCAAAACGTCGTGATATTTGTATCATTTTGTTTTCACTTTATTTTAAAATTTGTATTCTTTTATTGTTATTATTTTTCTTCTATCTTAGTGGCTTTACAGAAAGAACCATAGAATATGAATTCCTGCAGTCATTAAAGTTTTAAGTCAAATGTGTTAATAGTATTCGGCTGCTATGAATTTACACGTGATAAGCCACTTCGTTGAGCTGTCATTTGTGGCCAGGTCTCGTCTGAAAGAGAGTTACATAGCTCAGTGGGCCTTACCTGCTAAATAAAAAATAGTTTCGTTTTAAAAAACAAAATAGTTTAAGTTTTTAGTTTAACTCCTTGCCACAGTCCATGGGGAGCGCGTGGGGGAGGGAGACTGGGAGACACTGTGCCCTGCCACGGGATGCGAGCTCGGTTAGCGTACACCGCCTGCACCGCAGCCCAAAGTTCCCACTCCGTGAGACGTTCACGCGTTTCACATTCGCAGGATAATTCTTCTGTTGCGCCCGCGGTGGGGCTAGATCGGTGGTGGCGCGCAGCGCACAGCCCACTGCACCACGACAGAGGGCCATCTGCACGGCACATGTTCCCACCGTTGTAAGATTCAGCGAGAAGAGGAAGACACGGGGCGATGTTTGTGACCGTTGATACGATGGGGGGGAGGGGGTTGGGGTGGGGGCTCCGCTCCAAGCGAGAGTCTCTGTTTGTTTTGCAACGTGACGCGTGTTCCCTCCCTCTAAACAGCAGAGCCGTCTTCAAATAAATACGCCGATAAATAAGGGAGAGCGCCCATGCCGTGACCCCTACCCTAGTGACCCCCCCACACCCCAATCCACATCTCCTGCCCTCACCCCACGTGTCCCCTCGCCTAGTGTGAGCTGTGAGTAAACGTGGAAATTAGCGCCGCGGTGGGGCGAGAGGACCCGAGGGGGGGGGGGGGGAAGGACCCCTCCACCCCTCACCCAACTCCCTGATCGGTGGAGAGAACCATTTGTGGAGACCAGGGCTGCATTTCAGCTGGAACTATCTGGGGGGCTGATCTCCGGAAAAAAAATTTCCCAACCCTTTTCATTACGGGGGGGGGAGAGCGGAAATTGTTCCTTTATAAATTAAACCCTGGTGACGACTACACTATTTTACAGCACACCCTTTGTCAATCCACCGCTGGATTCAGGGTCGGGGGAAGTGAGTGGAGACCCAGGACGGGTTCAGAAATCAATGTTATCCGAGCCAAAAGTGGGAATAAAACTCAGGTTTCTTGATTAATAGTGCAATGCGCTTACCATTGCGTCACGGCTCCACCACTCACTCTGGATACATAGAGTATTGACCTGCGTGGGACTTAGAAAACATGTTTAATCGAGTATTTTACAGTTAAATTTCGATTTAAAGCTTTCGTGACTGCAGGGATTCATCTTTTTGGTTCTTTCGGTAAAGTCACGTAGAAGGGAAATAAAAAAATAATACAAATTTAACATAATAAAATACAATTCTTACGACGTTTCGGCCACAACGCAAACAGCCGTCCTCAGGTGAAGAACAGGTTTGTCTGACAGTTCACACACACATGAAACGCTACATTTTTTTATAAGTCTTCTCTATGCATCACTGTGTGGAACATTAGGAATGGACCACTCTTTTAATAAGTTATGTGCTGTGCAGTACATCAATGCACGTGTGTACACCAGCATTTGATGACTCAGTTGGGCCTGTGGGGGGCTGGCAGGGTTATTGATTGATCGAACGTGTACATCAGTCACGTGGTTAATGGCGACTCGGTTGCGGATTGCTGCGTGTGACATGTGCTGTTGCATTTTACAGATTAACCACAATAAATGTGATTGCCCTCGATTTGGAGAACTTGCCCACGTCCTTCATTTCGAGTGTGTAACAATTGTACTTATACTTGATTTGGAGCTTTCGTGACTGCAGGAAATGATCGAGCAACAACATGAGGACACATAGAGAGAGAAAATTGTACTTATTCCAAAATGTAATATTGACAGCGCTGGGACGAAGTGGGTTCATCGCCCTTCTAGCGTAACGGCCCCAAATTCCCACCGCTCAACTTCCTCCCTCGTCCCTCAAATTATACCCCTCATTACTTGCTCCAATATTTACACATATATAAAAAAGTTACTATTTAAAATCCCCAAATGATCAAGTTTTCCCTATTTGTACAGCGTCTTGAGAGTGAGGTCACATTTGTGCGGGGTTATTAATCCCAATTGTATTGTGTAATTGTGCATAACCATTTACGTAACAGCAGTATTCAAATATATGTTTTCAAATAAAAAAAATCACGTATTCAAGTAATACTCCTACATCTCATTACTTGTTCCAATATATACACATATATATTTTTTACTATTTAAAATCCCCAAAT
>CM025610.2:7378419-7452157 GCA_014621495.2 Entosphenus tridentatus | reverse complement strand
TTGAGAGTGAGGTCACATTTGTGCGCGGTTATTAATCCCAATTGTATAGTGTAATTGTGCATATCCATTGACGTAACAGCAGTATTAAAATATATGTTTGGAAATTAAAAATAAATCACGTATTCAAGTAATACTCCCACATCTTCCTCAATGCACCAGATCTCGTCGGATATTGGGAACGAAGCAGAGTTGAGCCTGGCCAATGCTTGCCATGTGGTGCAGGCGTGCGGTTGCCAGATATGGCCAGGAGGTGGCCATGCCGAGTGCTATCCCCTCGTTTGTGCGGTGAGTTTCCGTTTTTCTCACACAAATAGAGCCAAACAGGCAGCCAACAATTTGCGACGGTTACTGGTGTTTGTGAGGCCATGTTCCTTCGAGTTTGTGGGGTAAATTCTCGCTGAATAATTTAAATTAGGGGCAGCGATGGTAACGCGATACTAAACCAGCCACGTGAGTTGCATTCCCAGCATCAGTTAAGATCAGTGACAAGTGATACCTGGGTGCCCCATCTCTTGACCAATGACAAAAAATGCGTAGATCACACCAATGCATCATCGAAAGGGACTCGTCACTCGCTCACTGGCAGTCAATTTTCTCATTAATTACTCATCTACCACTGCTACCGTGATCGCTGTCCCCGTGACCTCCACTGCTTACATTCCTCCACGAATGTTGAGAACTCGGTCTACCAGGCTTACTATTTCGTCTCAGTCACACTGTGTTCAAACACCACCGCCACCACCGCCATACTGCTGGTCACAACAACACACTCACTCACTCACTTATCTCACTCACTCACTCACGAACTACACTGGATGTAACAACAACACACTCACTCACTTATCTCACTCACTCACCCACGAACTACACTGGATGTAACAACAACAACACACTCACTAACCCATCTCACCCACTCACCAAAATGCAGGCCACAACAACACACTCATTCACTCACCTATCTCGCCGACTCACCACACTGCAGGTCACAACACTTTTCTCTCCCTCAATCTGCTTCTTCTATCGCACTGCTCCACTGCGGAATTCCCCTCCATCGCCTCTTATCCAAAGTTTCGTATAACAGCCTTGCTCAATTCAAGACACGTACTTTCTCCTATCTAACTATCAATCACACGTTCAAAAGTGCTATTTGTTACTGGCCGCTTGTCGCGTTGGGACTGTGGGCCCTGTGCTCAGCAAAATGTGATTTACAACATCAAACTGCATCCTACATAATCATAACACGAGCTCGCATCGCCACAACAGAGACACGACCAGAGAAAAAAAAAATGCTCCCTCTCCAAGGCTTTCACTGCCAAATATTACCCAGTTATTTTTGTACTCTGATAGACACCAGAACTTTACTCGCGAAATCATTGTTTTTTTTTTAAAACAACCCTTTTAAATCTTTTGATTGATGATAGTACTTTTTGACTGTTTCAGGAAGGAAGGAACATTCAATATCCTGAGCACAAATCTGCAAAATCAATTTCACAGTTAGGCAGCGGTGGCCAAGCGCCACGGGTACTGGCCACGGCGGTACCCGTAAGGGTCTCGCTTGGATAAAAATCGAGGGCCCTTTGGCCGCCTCTGCTCGATTGTTCTAATGGGATTAGCAGACATTACTACAGCGTGTGTGCGTTTATAGGTCGCTACTCTTCTCCACAAATAGTTCGAGTTTTCTCGAAGGAAAGTTTACCCGGGTAAAACTAAATGAACAAAAATATCAACACCCCCGGTGTACAGTCGTGAAAAACAAATGATAAACTCGCAGACATGTGTCAATCCACTGCTGGATGCCTCCTCTCTCAACCCCCACACGCTGTGTCAGTCGTGGGCAAATGGCGGAGCCAAGATTTTCAGGTAGGAGCGGGGCAACCCCTCCAGCAATGAAAAATGATAGAGGAGTTTTTCGTAAGTAAGGACTTGTCCCTTGCTTTTTATTCGACGCGTGTGCGGCGATGGCGCAGCCATCGATTGAGGGTCGAATTCGAACCGCGTGTGATCGGCATCGCGCTCGCTGAAGGTGTGATGCCTTCAGGGAAGTCGTGTGCTGTCTACGCAACTGCGCACAATTCTGTGAGTCACTTATAACTGCTTTGCCGTCACTTATTGCCAATTATGGACTCAGACTATTGTCATATCATCTCATATAGTCCCTGGCGCGTAATACTATGCTGCACAGTGGCAGTGGGGGGTCGCAAAATGCTTATTTATTACTAATAAACCCCAATGATCCGACCTAAATTTGGGATTTCGATCGGATCATTGGGAGGGGGGGGGGCCCCCCTCAACCCGCCCTCCCCCCGGGGGGGGGGGGGGGGGGGGGGCCCGGTTCCCCCCCCCCCCCCCCCCACTGGCTCCGCCAGTGGTCGTGGGGGTTGTGTCTGACCATATTTCACCAGCACGGGTTGATGAAGCTCGGCAGGAGGCAGGAAGTGTTAAGGATATTGCGAGCCATTGATGGTAACCGTGTCTGGAAATTTACCTTCAAGTCACCTGGTTCATAGTGCAGTGCGCTAATCATTGCGCCACCGCTCCGCAAATGTATGTATTTAATTATTCATCACACGATGTCAACTCGGTCGTACAGATGGATTCACTTTAGTCGAATGTTCCCCAATTCCATACCGATTGTTCTGTCGACATCGTGTCGCGAGACAAAGCACCCGGTTAGATTTCTCACAGCACAGTCTTAGAGAACAGCCCACATAATCAGAGACTACAGAACTACCTCTGAGATGCCTTTAAGCGACCTCTGGTCCACACAGTAGAGGACCGCTGATGGACAGACTCGCTTAAATGTCGATGCAAGAGATTAAGTCTCTGCACGTAAAGATACAATTTTATTCCGTCCACCTATGGGACTTCTGGATCAACGCATTGTTTGTTTTTTACATCAACATTGTGCAAGCAGGCAAACCTCAGGATCTGTTTCGACTTTCCGAATCTCAAAATCGCACTTGGAGAGTGGAAACCGACAGACTCACTGGCGCACTCGGAAAAGCCGAAACACTTGTAGAGTTTGCTTCTCAGAAACATTGATCTGGAAGGCGCATAGTTGGCACCTCCGATTAGCACGGTCGGCTACGTACGGTGCGAAATAAGTTCAATATACATCCTTGAAGATGAGATGCACTGCCTTCCACAATCTATGAATCAGTATTATAGTCGTCATCCTTGATCCATCCACTGCTGGATGAAGGTTTTCCCGAGTCGCCGCTGTCTGTTGCGGCTCTCATGTAACAATCCACCTAGCGACCGAACACGAGGAAAATTACGCAATCCCGGGCCAGTTTTTGCTCAGAATTCATTTGAAAGGGGACCCAGGTGAGCACGGGCAGGGAGGCCTCTCAAGTCTGGCCCTGAGTGGCCGAGCGCTGTGCACGGAGAGGCTGAGGAGAGGAGGTGTGTGCAGTGAGGAGATTGGAGAAAGTGTAAGCGGGGAGGAGATGTGAGGTGGAAGTAGAGAGACGCTGGGGCCGGGCGAAGTGAGTGATACAACTCGATGTGAACGTCAATGAAGTATCGTTGTGCCGTGGAGAGATGGACACTTGTGTGTTTGTTTCTTCGTCGAGTGCCAATTACCTTCCCACGGTGATGGAGCGGGCCCGAAGAGTGATTCGCGCAGTGCACACGACCCGAGCTGAGTTCGATTTCTGGCCATGGCTAACAGCAGTTGGCGAGTGGCGATGTCTCATCTGAACCCGTCCCCCCGCCCGGCCTCGCTTTCACCAACCCACATGGTGAAGTATTGTCAAACAACTGCCATGGCACACACAGCATGGGGAGTCCTTAATAACGGCATTTAATTGACATACGACTGTAAATAAAATATTTATCCCAATAAGCATTACATCTTTGAACCTAATTCATGAAATTCAATTTGTTAGCTTAGTTTAGATTGTATGTACAGACAGGTGGGGTGATTGAGAGGTTGATCGAGATAAGGGGGGAAGATTAGGACAAATATTCCCCCATATAGCACCTATTAAGGCCGAGACGGTACACAAATGGGTAGATTTTGATTTGAAGTTTTCGTGACTGCAGGAATCCATACTCTTTGGTTCTTTCAGTAAAATCAAGTGGGGAAGAACAAATAATAGATCACGACGTTTCGATCGCAACACAAGCAATCGTCATCAGGTGGGACAACCACAGCAAGACAAAAAAAATAGTTCAGCAGTTGTTTTCTATTATTTTGTCTACCTACGTGACTTTACCGAAATAACCAACTGGCTAGATGGCCAGCACGACGCCCGGCCGCCTTTATCTTCCCAATGCTGATGTTTACACATCGCACCAGCTACTCATTAAGGCCACGTCGACCTAGGGGTGGCCTATGAACAGTTCGGACATTGGTCACCGATGTCAGCCGTGAGCCGGGGTTCGTAGTGCAGAGCGCTGACTACTGACGCTACCGTTTCCCCATATGGGACGGGCGACACACACGGACACGCGCGCACGCAACACATTGCATGTATCAAACTTGATTTTACCGAAAGAACCAAAGAGTATATTGTATGTATGTTTAACACGTAGGCTTTCGCGACCAATTTCATCCTAAGTACCATAAGTAACCAACCGTGCTAACCGGAGGTGCGGGGAAGCACAACAAAGTCAGCACAAAGAGCAGTTTAAAAAAATATATATATTTTTTTCAATCTACATTTAAAAATTGAGAAGCGCATGCGCGCTCCCTCGTGTGCGAGCGGCGACGCAGCGTGCGAGCGAGGGTCACGCACGCGGATCGAGACGGGGGTCACTCACTCACTCACTCTCTCTCGGGCGCTGCTGGACTATCACCCCCTGGCAGAGAGGAATTCGTTGCATTAAACAGCAGGGCCTGACAATCACCCCCCCGCCTCCAGCCACCCTCACCATCCACACCCCTCTCTTCCCCTCCCCGGCCATCTACCACCTTTAACACGCAACCGCGCGTCCTCTGCTCCTCCAGGTGGTCGAGCCACGGGCGAGCTGGCGGGACGGCTTCCTCTGCATCTGCTAAACGGCTGCGTGGCGCGCTCTCTCCCTCCTCCCTCTTAGCTCTCGAGTTTGCTCTTTCTCCTAAACCTTTGTGTGTGCGTGACTCACGTCGCTGCCAATATCACTCACGCTCTCACTGCTCACTCGTTTGCTCTCACTCCTTAACTCGCGATTTTCTCAATTCTTTTTTTTACTCGTGTCTCTCCCAATCTCACTCAACGCTCTCTGTGCTTCTCAGACTCTCATCCGTATCGTATCGCGCCTTACGCGCTCAACTTCTCCGATTTCTTGAACGTTTCTCGATGTGTGGACGTGTGTGTGCGTATTGGGGTGGGGGGTAGAGCGGTGGCAAAGTGGTTAGGGCAATGCGCTTAGAACACGACGGATCTAGGTGAGATTCACAGCCACGGGTAACATCTTACCCCGATCTTGGGCCTCTTCGAGGTTGACTGATGAGCTGGGTAAATATCAGTAAATCTGTTCGCGAGCACCAATGAAGGTCGGAACGGCGCACGACGGGGTGGGTGGCCAGCACCACGCCCGGTCGCCTTTGTCTCCTGAGTGGCCACGTTTACACATTGCACCAGTCATTCATTTGATGCTGAGTCGACCTAGGGGAGGCCCAGGACGGGTTCAGATAATCGTCACTGGTGTTGGCCGTGAGCGGGAATCTAACTGGGGACCGCCGGGTTCATAGCGCAGCGCGCTAACCACTACGCTACCGCTCCCCAACCGGCCCTCCCCTACAAACACACGTACGTTGAACTTCTTTCGCACCGTACGTGCTAATCGGAGGTGCGTGCGAAGGACAATAAACTAGGCACGCATCCACACACGCACACAGGTGGCACGGCGCGCGCGCGGCAAATCTAAAAATTACGAGGTAGTCCCCCCCTCCTCCTCCTCGCCGCTCATCGGCCGCACGTGCAGCCCCGGGGCGAGAGCGCCTGGCCGCTTTTACTGCATCGCCTGCGACATCAAAGGGGCGGGGAGGGGGCATACCTTTGAGAGGTCTCTCCTGCTACCACGGGGGATAAACTACGCTCGTAGCATCATCTTACTTTGACTCGCTCCCTCTCTCTCTCTCGCTCTCCCCACCTCCCCCAGCGCTCCTCACTGCCTCTCTCTCTCTCTCAGGTAGAGGCAGGGCACCTGCGGAAACTGCACGGCACGCTGCTCGGAGCGTTTCAGCAAAACTTAATGTGCAACTGAATTTCAGAATACAAAGGGGAAAAAATACAGAAAGCTGTCTCCCTCGCTTTCCTGCTATGTAATGCGATAATCAATCCACCCAGAAACCGCGCACGAGCTCAATTCGTCGTTCCATCTCTGCGGTAGATGGCCCCTTGGACGTTCCCTCTCTCAATAAAATGTGGCGCACTAGCTAGCGCACTAGTTATCGCACTAGTTAGCGCACTGCGCTATGAAACTGAAATCGTGGGTTTAGCGATGGCTGCTAATATCAGTGGTGAGAAATATCCGAATGGATTCTTTGGTATCCGAACCAGCGTGGTGAAGAAATAGTCATTTTTTACACGTAGGCTTTCGTGACCAATATTATTCATGATAACGTTTTTTGTTTCTCTCGGTAAGATCGCGTAAATGTCAACGTGTCCTACACCCATCTCCACCGCACACAGCCTATTGATAAGGTTAGTCTCACCCAATTGTTTTTTTATCATGAAGTATGGTCATATAAACTTATGAGCAACACGGCGTGGGGAGGCCTCCATCCAGCAGCGGATTGAAAAAATAACTGTACATAATCATTGTTGTTGTTGACACGTGCTGATAACGTGCTGAGGCAGGAGGGGGCCACGTGTTTAGGTAGAGGAATCTTCTTTAGGGGCACTCGGGGTTGGGGGGGGGGATTGGCGACCCGCCGATTTGTTTGGACAGATGCACCCGAGGAGAATCTTCCGGGGTGAAACGTTTCATTAAACAGCGAACAAAGCAACCACAAAGTAACCCGCAGTGAGTGAAGCGCGTGGAGAGCTGTCACTCTCTCACAAGGGAGATCAGACCCCACAGTCAATGTTTTCTTATTCATAGAAGGCGCCACGGTGGCGAGATGTTAACTACCTCGCCTGGTATGAAGGAGGTTCGTGGGTACGATCCCGACTGTGACGCCTGTTGCATATTTGGAGTTTGCATGTCTCTCTCTCTCGCCACGTGGTCGCGTGGATTTTTCTCCGGGTTCGCCGGTTTTCCCCTTCACGTTCAGAATCAATGCCACGCGTTTGTCTCTCACGGCTCTCATGTAACAATCCACTTACCGACCGAACGCGAGCTGATTTTATTGCTCCATCTCCTCTGGAAATTATGCAATCCCAGGTCAATTCATTTGAAAGGGGACCCAGGGTAGCACGTACAAGTGAGGCCATTCAGCCTGACCCTGAGTGGCGGGGGCTGTGGGGGAGCGAGGAGACTTAGAAGCATGAGGAGGAGGAGTTGAGGTGTGAGCAGTGAGGAGGTGGGGAAGGTGTAAGTAGGAGGAGGAGGTGTGATAAGGAACAGGAAGAGAAGTGGAGGTGTGAGGAAGAGGAGAGTTGGAGGAGGCGTAAGGAGGAGGGGTGACGTGTGATGAGGTGGAAGGGTGACGAGGTGGTGGTGAACGTGGGCAGGAGGAAAAGGAGGAGGTGAGAATTACGACAAATAATAACAATGGCAGGTAGAGGAGGAACATGAGGAAGGACATGAATAGGGTGGAGTTAGGTGTGACGAGGTGAAAAGATGAGTAGGTGGTGTGAGCAGTGAGGAGGAGTGAGGAGCAGCGAGCGGTGGAGGACGAGTCAGCATGTGTTCGGCACGGCGGTTGCCCGCATGGCCTTGCCGGCCCTAATGGAGATTTATGGATCCGGGGGCCAGAGGGGACAACTGGTTTGCCTCGCTCTGCATGGCGGGACCAGCCGGCCACTCGGCTCGTGCCCGAGCTAGGGCCTGGCACGGGGAAGGTTCACCACGGGGGAGACGGAGGGGGAACCTCTCCTGGGGTACGGCTGCACCTTCACAGCCCCCCCCCCTCCCCCACCTTCACCAAGAGACCGGCCACTTCCGTAATCAAAAGCGGCATTTGTGAAGCCTCGTGTTTGGATGTGATCGCACATCATATATATTACGACGCAACTCCTGATCCACAAATAAATAGGAGACATCACAGGGAACACACTCCGCTACTCATGAAGGCAACTGTCTGGCTTGACCACCTGAATGTGAAATTGTAGTTGCCCTCCATCTTTATTATCCGTACGAAAGAAGATGAAGTAGGACCAAAGTTCTCGCCAAATAGTTGCCGGGTTGCGGGTAGACTCCAGTAAGTGGCACGTGGTGGTGTCGTAATTACGCTACAGCTAGATGTAAACTCGACGTGGTGTGCCGGGCGTGATTGTTTTTTATTCTCCCGGCTATTGGTAGACTGGAATAGGTGGATAGCGGTGACTCGTAAATACAGTCAAAGCGAGTGGTATACTGGATGTGGCATGCCGGGTACGGAAATAAATTATGGGTCGCAGACTGAGCTGAAATTCATCCCTGTATGCCGTTTAATGTGAAGAGATGTCATCAGCAGCGTGGAAGGTTATTATATAATGAGCTGTAATTATTATGATTTCACACTAAAATAAGTTTCGCGGAGGCGTGCTGTATTCTTTTTCACGCTAGAATCCAGTCCCGGGAACATTTACGTCCTCTTTAATTTGAAAACGAGTGTTCAATTATTCATATTCACATACCCGGCTTCTGAAATTAGCACTGGCATTTCATTGTTTCACTTCAATACAGCCACAAAGCGGGTTATACACGACGGACGCAATTCCACTGGCCGATCATTCATCATTCAACACACAATTACTTTGACGCTTTAATCTTGGGACTCGCTAGATTTCAAAAAAATATATTTCTCTCTCTCTTTGGTTGAAAGTGCTTGTTTCTCTTCAGCGCTCATTACGCATTATGAAGTGCAGCACCCTGGGCTGCCTGTTTTGAAGACCGAGCCGAAATCCGATCTCACCCTCTCAGTCGCGCCAGAACTTGGCCAATCTCGCGCCCGTGGGCGCGTAAGTTCCTAGGGGTGCGCGTGCAACGGGGGATGTGCGTGTGTAGGTGGCGTGGGCGTGGGGTGCGCGTGCGTGCGTGGGCCAGCGTCGTGGCCCAGTCAGAGTCCTCTGGACCCGCAGCTGGGTTTCCACGCTGGCCTTTCCGTCCGTTCCTTTGGCACCCCCCTTAACGGCTTCCTACTTCCACTCCAAACTGCCAAATGGCCTTAATTCACCGTTCCAGAGAATTCCCAAACCTACATCTCTTCTTCGGGCCAAAAACTTTCTCGCTGACCCCCCTTCTCCCCACCCGCAACCCCCTCCCCCCAAAATAAAATTCTTCTCACCAGGCCTCCACCACCAGTTTCTACCCCCCCCTCTTCCCCAAAAATACTCTACCCCCTTTGAATCCCCATCTATAACCCAACACCCCCCGCCAGCCAGCACCCTCCACCCCACTCCATGTCCTTTCTCTGTTTTGCTGGACACTACTGACCATATGTTTTGCACCGAATGCTTTCTCACTGTCAGCCTCTGATAGGCAGCAGCAGTAACTCTAATCCAGTGACGCATGAGACCACTCAAAGACATGCGAAACTTCAGCCAGGGGAGTGCGGCAGGGAGCAGTGGTGGACTGCTGTTGTCACAGGCTGATGCTTTGGCAGCGATTTTGACTCGCAAACAAGATCTCTGATT
The DNA here is from genome assembly GCA_014621495.2 of Entosphenus tridentatus. Classification (NCBI taxonomy): domain Eukaryota; kingdom Metazoa; phylum Chordata; class Hyperoartia; order Petromyzontiformes; family Petromyzontidae; genus Entosphenus; species Entosphenus tridentatus. The sequence continues at coordinate 7,442,444 of CM025610.2, read as the reverse complement.
GATGAGGGTATGGCGGCCACCACCGTGCCGTTATTGACTTGTGTGAAATTGAGTTGAAGTAACGAACTCGTCGGTGGTATGTATATACCACAAATATAGTCAGACACTGGTCGTGTCTTAAATCCTTAAACGGTAGTCTACACCAACTGTAGAATCGGAGCAAGCCAGGAGCAGGGATTCAATTTTTGTTCGATATCTTCAGGAATACTGCGAGGCTGACTCGGAGTCGGGATTATACCTATCCATAATAATTGTGTCAATTCATCCAATCACGCACAGGGTGAGTTGTTACACTTGAAAGATGTCAATGCGATATCCTGTTTTTCACTGAAAGCCAATTCACGTTAACATACTTCAGAATAATTGTTTTCATATTCCACAGTTTCAACAGCAAATGAACAAATATACGCTTCCTTTGTTGATCCGTATTAGGCTGTTGAGGCAAATGCCATTAGCGAGCACCTGTTAAGGGCAGTATTGTCATAATACTATGCTCCAACGTCTATGCTTCCTGCCTGCACCAACCCGCACTGACCAACGTGGTGAACTCTGGTCAAAAATTCCCCACGACCCGCACAGCGTGGGGAGGCCTTCATCCAGCAGTGGATTGACACAATGACTATAGATGCCACACGATAGGATGGTGTGGCCAGCGCTACTACACCCGGCCGCCTTTTTATCTCCAGTGCTGATGATTACACACCGTACAAGGCACTCCGTTAAAGTTAGCGCAGAGCACAAGAGAGCACACACACAAACACGATTATATAACGTAGTAGATACCTCATTTGTATCAATCTACTGGTGGATCGAAGCCTGGCATGCCTTGCGGCTATGGGGGTATTTGTCCATACTTCACCACGCTGGTCAGTTCGGGTCGATGAATGGAAGAAAAAAACCCCGTTGCTGTTTCAGATATCACTCGCCACGGGTGTTATAGCCATCACCGAGATTCTAACTCGGGATGCAAGGTTCATAGCACGATGCACCCACCATTGCGCCACCGCTCCAGCCCATACACTCAAGGTCACACACACACAAAATAACCTCGTGGCAGAGTACATTGCATAGCTGACTGTGGATCATCAATCAGATTAAACGCTTAGTAGATTCCCTTACAGCCGCCATTCGCAACGAATTAGCCGCCACATTAACCCGTTCACGAAGGGTCCCCGTAAAGGTTCCATCTGGAGTTGCTCATTTGCATTCCTCTCCAGGTCACGGGGAAACTGCGGTTGCCAATTATGTAACAAGTTTGTGTGACCTATCCGCCACTCCAACAACAATAACCCGCGGCTCCCCGTGTGTGTTTTTTTTAATCGGTAGCAATTATCGTCACGACCCTACGCTTGATTTTTTACGAGCGGCGTCCAATTTAATGTTTTGCGAATTAAGAGCGAGCGTGTAGGATTCCAGCGTGAGGGTTAATTACCGCAGGTATGGAGGGGCGGAGAGTGGTGGGGGGGAGCAGGTTACTGGGACCTGAAGCCATTGAACGAAGAGCGTGGATTGCGTAACAACGGCATGACCTGAAGCCAGGAGGTGACGGCGGTGACGAGACGGCAGGCCTGCACCTTGGAGAGCTTTGTCAGTTTGTGTTACAAGGTGAAGGTAGACAGTCATGTGGTCATGATGATGGTGAGACTGTGAGAGGGGTTCCTTGCAGAGGGGTCCTTGAAGGACGTGTCAACTGTGTTCGAAGGTGAAGATATGATAAATGCACACGGTGGTAGTCGTGATGGTGGTGGTGGTGTTGGTAATGAGACTGCAAGAGCGGTCCTTGGAGGTCGTGGTGTGAACTTTGCAACAACTGCAGGGTCTAAGCACAGGGTTCAGCGACCAAAATATCAAGAAGAGTTAATTAAAAAAAAATCGAATTCGGTATAAAACTAAATCTTTCAAGAGACGCAATGCATGTGAATATCTACACACGTACACACATTACTTCACGAAGCAGTCCGTACGGAGCCGCGTGCGTTTCAGGAGCCGCAGGTTGTCGACCCCCTGGTCTGCAGAAGGATGCGGTGGCAACGCTTGGTTGCATCCACATCAGCCTGCACGATGACCTCTTGCACTTGACGGCAACTATCAGCTGCACACGCGAATTATGTTCCCGATTGCATTATTGAACGACGACTCCAATATAATGTAGGATTTGCGTAGAGGCTCCACGTGGCCGCATCTCGAGACGCTGCAGACACAGAGCACTGGGTCGTGTTGATTTCGGCCATAGGTAGAGGAGGAGAAGAGGTAGGGGCTCTTGAGCTTGGACGCGAATGGGGCGATTCGACAGCACGGACGGTTGCGGGAAGCGAGTTCCAGTCCGTCGGGCAACAGATAATTGTTGATTACTATTAGTGGACCCATGGCTGCATTTTCAGTCTATGCTTTGTATATTTATTGGGGGGGGGGTGCCCGAAGAGAGTTGGCACTTTGAGAACACTCTCTGTGCCTGCTCCTCTTGGTGGTCCTGTCGCTGAGGCCACTAACTCGCCGTAGTGGCGATATGTTTAACTCCTTCGCCTGGTACACAGGAGGTCGTGGATTCGATCCCGACCCTGACGCCTGTATATTTGGAGTTTGCATGTTCTCTCTCTCTCTCCCCGTGGTGGGGTGGATTTTCTCCGGGTCCTCCGGCTTTCCCCTCCGCAATTAAAATCAACATGCGTTTGGAGTATTTCGCTGCTAGAAATGTACACATGATGACAAGCCACTTCGTTGAGATATAATTTTTGGCCAGGTCGCTGCTGAACAAGAGCTACATAGCTCAGTGGGCCTTGCCTGGAAAAATAAAATACATTTACGCGATCTAACCCCCAAAAAACCGTAGTATGGATGCTATCGGTCACGAAAGCCTAAACTTAAACGGTTTAGTTTTAGTAAAAAAAAAGTTTTCGGTTTTAGTTTAACTTCTTGCCACAGTCCACGGGGGCGCGTGGAGTTGGAGGGAGACTGGGAGACACCATTCTCTGTGACGGGACGCGAGCTCGGTTAGCTAGCCAGAGTTGGTGGGTCACGGAGATCAAGCAGATTGCCTCGCCTGTCTAAAATCTCTGACCATCCATACGGCCGCCGAGCCGAAGCAGAACGTTCTACCTACATACAAGATAAGGTACACAGGCTTATGCCTCAGCCCATAATCATCATCATCATCATCATCTCTCCTTGGTACACAAATTGAGTACCACATAGTACCAAGTCAACAGTGGTTGTTTTAAGGATAGCCTTCGCCACGCCATATTAATGTGGAATTTCCACCACTGGCCCAGAGCTTCCACAGGAGACGAGCACCGCCCCGCCATTCGTGTGGGCAAACTAGACTCGCTCGCAGTCATCCTCGCAGCCGCCTTGGCAAATGCGTGACAATAAAATAAAATGCTCGAGTTCTTGAGCTCGCCCGTAGCCAAAAAAAAACACATTTTATTAAAAAGGGAATAATCGCACAAACGGGTGATTGTTCCAGAATTGGCTCAGACGCAAATTTAATCCACATCATCGAGGGGCTCCGCTCCCCCCACTCCCGACCACCACCAAGTATAATCAAACAACCCCCATGACAACACAGCGTGGTGAAGTATGATCAAACCCACAACCCTGCATTTGCATATCACTCCAGTGCAGGGGGAGTGGGGGGAAAACCCCACGACCTGCGACTTTAGTTTCCTGCGACCCGCGACTGCACGAGGTCTACCACATGGACACAAATACATTTAATAGTAGGTTTTTACCCTTTTAACTGGTACAGTTAAAAGGGTAAAAACCTACTATTATATTTTGCCACTGGTAAAAGAGATCTCATAGTACAAATACATTTAGTCGCACAAATCTGGTGCTAGAGAGAGGTTATAGGCCAGGGATCAGCAATCTATGTCTCTGCCCCAGAGCCTCCTGCGGTGAAGCCAGTGGCTGAGGTTGGTGTGTGCGCTATGTGGGGAGCGGTAGCGTAGTGGTTAGCGCGCTGCACTATGAGCAGAGTTCGATTCCCGCTCGCGGCCCACACCAGTGACGATTATCTGAACGGGTCCTGGGATTCCGCTAGGTCGACTCAGCCTTGAATGGAGTACCCGATGCGATGTGTAAACATCGTCCCACCAGAGAGATAAAGGGAGCCGGGGGTGGTGCCGGCTACCCACCCCCTTCGTGTGCCATGCTCGCTAATAGCACCTGCCGCAAAAACATGGTAAGGCTATACGGGAGATCTTTGTCTTTGTGTTATGATGTGGCTGCACACAAACATTTTGGATAAAAAATATCACTTGCATTCAGCTAGTTTAACTGCAGGGTAACTTTGCCGTCACCTCCTTAAGTATTCGAATAGGAGCACTCGGAAATATCGGTACTGTAACAAAAATATCACAATAATAATACTCACAATAATGATGATAACAAATGTCATAAAATTCAGATTGTGGGACCATTGCACCGGGCTCCATCGTCCCCGTGTTGCCAATGAACGTGCTGTCATCACACACCAGAGCCGGGCAAGCAGGGAGCTCACTAAGCAGAACACACGAGGGCTTCAGTGCTTAGTGGTGGCGGTGAATGGGTGGGTGGTGTAGTTAGTGTTGGTGGTGGCGGTGAATGGGTGGGTAGTGTAGACTGGACAGTGCAGTGGAAACTGGTGATGGGCGTCAGTGATTGATGTTGTCAGTGGTCGTGTGGGTTTTGGCGATGGTGGTGGCAGGGCGGTTTGAGCGAATGCAGTGGTGGCGGCGGTATTGGTACTTATGGTGTGGTGGTGGTTGTTGTTGTTGGTGGTAGAAGGTAGTTGGAGCGAGGGCATCCGTGGGTGGGGGGTGGGTGCCTCAGGATCAGAGAGAGCGGCAGGGAGAGAGGAACTTTAAGAGTGGACCCTCTATTCCAAAACAAGCAGCTCCTGAAACCCAGGAGAACGCTTCTCATTTCCTGTGCACAGTGATGGAGAGGGATTCGCTGGGCCACGGTTATATTTGGAGCTGTCAATGCACGAAACAAATTGCGTGCGTGCACCCTTCCTGGCCATGATGAGCTTCACAGGGCGACGACTCACCTTCGGCGCAGACGAAGCGGACGCTGTCTCTTTCCCCTTTCCACTCTTCCCCATTCCCCCTGCAGCTGCCGCTGCCACCGCTCCGCAGAGCCAAACTAGTTATGAACAAAGACGAAAAACCACGTAGACGCATGGATTCTTAAAATGATTAATTTACAACATGTGTTTGCCTTCCCAAATAGTTACTTAGCGCTGTGGAAGTCGACGGGTTACTGTCAGAGCAAAAGGCATTGGGATATTTGTACCGGTTTGGGTCTCCAAATTCCTGGCAACGGTTCGATATATTTTGCCAGTTATCGATAGTGTAACTCGCTAATAGCTACACAACTGTTTGAAAAAGCGGTATCAATAATTGAATCATCTTTCCAAATGCATTGTGACAACCTCCTTAACAGACAGACGGACAGAGACAGATGGACAGCGCAAATGTATTAATGCTTCCAACTTTGCTTGGAAAGCAAGTACAGGAAGATTCCCGATTGCATTGCACGTTTGGCTGTGGATGTGTTTCCATTGACATGTAGCGGTCCTCTATAACGGTCCACACGACATCATAATTCTCTACCCCCTAATACTGACATCAATCCCTCCACCTACTTGGCGGAAAATGAGGAGACATTATCTAAGATGTGACGAGATGTAATTGGTGCCGGAGAATGAGGTGACAGGGATGAGGGGTAGGGAGGACGGAATGGGAGAGGGGACCATGGGGATTCGAGGGGACGTCGGAGGAGTGATGGGGGGAGGATAGAGCTGTGTATGAAGCAGGGAGATGTGTGTGGAAAGAGTTGTTGATGAAGGAGGTAGCTGTATGTGGAGAGAGCTGTGGATGAAGAAGGGAGCTGTGTGTGGAGAGAGCTGTGGATGAAGGAGGGAGCTGTGTGTGATGGAGATGGAGTAAACGAACTGACACCCTTATCTGTCTCTGCATGTTGGTTCGGAGAATGTTCGCTACAGAAATGTCAGTGGCCGTTGCAAATTGGCGGCTGTTGCACGCAAAATCTGAAGAAATTTGAACGCGGTTGCATTTGTGAACAGAAACCTGAAGTGTCCCATTAAACGTGTCCACTGCAAACATGGTCTCAATTCCGAATCCACGTAGTCTCACCATAATCTCTCAGGGTAAGCAGGATTGAGCTGGGCTAGTACTTGTGTAATGTAGCTCTCAGAGACACCGTCTTGTCCAGTTATATGTATATATATTATAAATGAAGTCTGCCAACTCACTGATAATAACTTAATGAGCAACCGCGAGTGACTATATACACTTGGGTAACTTAGGTAACTCTATTCTGAGACAACATAACTCTAGCTTTCCAAAATTACAAGGTACCCACTCCAGGACGATGAAGACGTCCCGCTCCCAGCTGACGATGGCGACGGCAGTTCCCCCACAACAGCAGCCCAGAGCCCCGGGTCACGCTGGCTTTTATCCCCCTCACGACCCGGCCACGCCCCTATTCCCGAACCCTCTCTCACCGCACCTGGCCCTGTCTGTCTCTGCCCTTATTACAATTTACGACCGTTAGGTCCCGTGCTTCCCCTCACGCGACCCTGTCAAAGCTTGTCACATCAATCATTATTAGCGACCACTTTGGTCCCACATTACCCTAATGTGACCCCTGTCTGTTCCCGTCACGTTAATTAGTAACCATTGCCACGGGGAGCCGTACTGTCCCTACATCACCCCGTACTGTCTTTACACTTGGATGGGAGAATGTGGCCAAGGCAAGGAGTTGTGGGCGTGGGTTGCGAGGTGCCCTGGACATTGCAGTGCAGCGATGATGTCGGCAGGGTAGTGCAGTGGTAACACGTGTGCCTCATGGCAAGAAGGATCTGAGTTTGAGTCATGACCCAGGCATCTTATCTGTGTGGAGTTTATATGTTCTCGTCCTGTTCTGCATGGGTTTCCTCCAGGTTCTCTGGTTTTATCGCATCGATAAACATATGTAATAAACCTCTTGGAGACGGCTTGCGGAATCGGTCCTTTTATTTCACACTCCCTCCATTCACAAACACTCCCCGTTGCTGGCAGGCAACGGGAAGCGGGCAGACTTTCACAAGAGATGCAACGCCACGTGGCACCCGGAGCCCTGCTCGCGCGTGGCCCCTCACTCCCTTCGTTCCGTGTCTGACCACGTGTCTCCCGTCTCTCCCCTCTTTAACGCCTGGGTCACGTGGTACACTTAAGCCAATCCTGAATAGCCTCCGCTGAATGTTCCAGATTCCCCCCATCAACTCCCAGGACCACACCTCTGACTTGGCTTCTCATTAGCTGAGGCCAAGACCGGCAGAACCAATCACCCTAGCTGACATGCCGTGATCAAGCCGAGGCCATGCTCCCAGGCTCTCCCCCCATTGGCTGTAAAGCGGGACCGGCATAGCCGATCACCACATGAGCCGAACATAGGCTCTTATTACACATTTAATATATCAAACATAATAAGTAAATGGTGTTGTTCGAACATCCCAATCCAGAAAAATTGCCTTAAAATTGCCGATGAATTCGGATTACACATCAAAATAATCGCCCCCTATTGGCAGACTAATGCCCCACGTCACTCGCAAACGAGACCCATCCTGGCCTCTGGTGTTCTCATCTGAAACTTAGGGTTACTTACTGATACTAATTGATTTGCATGAGGCGCCAACTCGCTTTGTTACCTAATGTTTATGCAAATTACGCCTGTCACACGATTTGTTTATCTGATACATCTCCCAGATATGCATTGCAATCGAAACATAGCCTGTACGGACAATAGCAACTCCATCCAATAGATCGGGATGGCTGATTAAATAAAATCTCAATGCATTATCTTGAAATTCGTAGAGTCTAGATGTATTTATATATGTATCTATTTCAGTGCTATGACTGCCATACTCATTCTAATAATATATAACTTAATACTAAGATTATTCTTTGGGTCTTTCGATAAAACCACGTAGATAGAAAAATAAGAAAATTATCACGACGTTTCGATCGCAACACAAGCAATCGTCATCAGGTGAAAAAATATAGCGAAAGAGCTGCCGAGGCAGGAGAAAATACAGCGGAAGAGCTGCTGATGCACGAAGTTATAAAGTCTTGAGATGGGCTCAGCCCAAGGGTAAGTAGGCGGGGCTAGAGGTGGAATTTGCATGTAAATGTAAGATCGGTGATGTACCTCCTTTTTGTGTTCAGTTTGTTGTCCTTCCGCCGCATCTCCGATTAGCACGGTTGGCTACATACAGTGCGAAAGAAGTTTAACATACACACATACCAAACAGTTCCCGAAATCGCACCTCCGCAGAATTTAGCCACCACCCTGGAGCCTCTCCTTACACGAGAGAGGCTTTCCACACGAAGTGACCACACACACCATATGACGACACATTGAAAATAAAAACAAAAACCGTAGTTTTATATATACAGGGTGGCCCAAAACTCAGGGCACGTAGGGTTACTATATTTATTTTAACAAATCACATCGAGTCATTTAATTTATTTTCACAAACTGACTGCCAATGACACAAGTTAAATGCACGAATTTTTTTTTGAAATTAATTTAGAACTTCATTTCAACGATTACACGTGTTTTCTTTCAATATTTATCGATTATTTGTTATCCCAATGTATTCAGGGTTCTTGGTCGAGTTTTGTAAACGACAGATGTGAGGTGACCCCCACAGGAGGAGGAAGAAGAAAAGTAAATATAAATAATAATAGATATAATATTAACTTAAATAACGAACAATTAACAGTTATTTCATGCCAATGTTAAATGAAAATAAATTACCCCGTGTGTCCTGACTTTTGGGCTTCCCTGTAGATATATAATCACATGCGGACGTCCGCACGTATTTACCCGAACAGCACTATACGTGGCCCATCTGTTACAGAGACCGACAGACAACAGTGAATTAGCGCCTGCTCTATAAAAAAAGCGCAGGACATTTACTGGGCAGCCGCTCCACACGGGCGCTTCACTCGGCCCTTTCAAACCACAGAGCAACGCACCGCATTCTGCAAAAATAGATTTTTGGATCTGGCGCCCGGTGGCAGAAGACAAACTCAAATTTATTGCACCCCTCTAGAGCTCACCGAGCGCTCACTCTCACTCGACTCCCACAAACATCCCTTCCCCTTCGCCCCCCCCCCTCCATAACCTAAACCGACCCCCCCTACCACCTCCCTACGTCTCCTAGCCCCATGGCCCCAAAAGATAGTTCTAAAAACCACAGAGGAGCTAGCCCCCTTCCTCAGCCTGGGTCTCACAACTCCTGCTTTTAAATAGTTCATTACCACCTCCTTCCTGCGCATTTCCCTACAGGATAAAGAAACTTTAGAAGATTTCCTTAGGTAGCCTCTTCCAGGGCAAATAGATTTTTTTCCTCAACAGCTTGCCTAACAATCCAAAGCCTTGACAATCGTTTGTGCAACGTGTCACTAAATGTAAATACTTGTCAAAGAATACAAAACGGGACTTTAATATAAGCTTGGAAGAAAAACAAAAATCCGTAAATTTTTTGGCAACTAAAAATTGCACCGAGGCCAGCAAAACTTTCAACAGTTCTTCCAATGAATACATTCACAGTATATTGCTTCGTTTGATTTTACAGTTTAAAAAATATTTGGCAGGAATAATACAATTTTGGCAACAACAAAAAAAACAATTACATGGTAAACTTAATTTTAGGATAAAGGCCATTTTTAACTTATATTTCATAATGGCAAATTCAATTTTCTCTACTAATGATGGAAAACAAATTATATTATCCTCATCATTTTGTCATTCGAGTCAATATTAGCGAGTAATGTAACGAGGAGCCAGTGTTGGGCAGTACTGATCTCTGTTGTAAATCGTGCACCAAATGTGCAAATTCCCACATTCTTATCAACGAATACTTTACAAAATAAAATACTTGAGTCGGAGAAAAATGTGAAAACTTTGCTCGCCTGAATTCTGAAAACCCTTTATAAATCCCCACCGCACTATTGCTCATCAGCGTCATTCCATCGTTTATAATAAGCAACGTTGAGGCGTTTAGCCAGGGATCAGAAGCAGCCCTGAGATGCATTGCGTGTTCGAATGCACAGCGATACATCTCCAACGCGAAGTGCCTCTATACCTGGTGTGACATTGAGAATGTCACTGCAAATCAGCCACCCCAACGGTCAGATCACTTGACTCACTCGATGGAAAGGTTACCAGTAAAATTTCCAGGTTGCAGGATCAGCTTATCCCATCATCCCTGCCGCGTGAACGAAATGAAAGGTAACTTTGTGAGAAATCGACCGTGGAGTTATCATCCCGTGGATAGACTTATGTATAGGCCTCGCCGTCGAAATGTTGAATTTCCTTCCAGCACCGGCTTCGGGCCACCGATGGGGATGAGCGCCGCCCCAGAGCCCCGCCAGAGCGTGGAAGCACTCACTGAGCGGCCTCGAACACTGAGGAGGAACAGCTCCGACTGTTCAAATCAAAGCGTATTCGTGCACATTTGAGTCATATTATCGTTTTACAAATAATCAGAAGTGTTTCTCCACAGCGGCCATCAATGGCGCCGTGTGCTGTGCTCTGCGAGCTATTTTCACGGCAGCATCTCGTTGACTGTTGAACCATCTCCAATTGGATGGAATCCGGCACGCGTAGCTTGTTTCAGGCTCAAAACTCGTTCACCGCATCCTACCTCAATTTTATCGACAACATATCAAACATGAATATATTTTTTTATCCATAATATTCACTCACAATTTTTTCAACGGTTTTACTTAACTTGATTCCTCTGTTTGTCGTGGTCAAATCTTGTACTAAAAATTTCATCCACTTCCCGTTGTCCAATCAATTCAACATTTTGCACACGTACTCAGATCCGGTGACAATGCATGCCTGTATCAATTAATCAATTAATTCGCTATTTTGAAGCAATTTACATTTTGCATGGACGCCTTATTATGCATATATATTTGTGTCAGTCAAAAACGCCGCGGTCTCTAAACTGTGGAATCGGCTCGCACAAAAAGAAGGCGCTGCGTGTCTCAGGCACCATTGACGTATTTCTCGACTAGGAGTCAAACGAAGTTGTTAATAAAGGCGTTGTTTAAAACAAAAACTTTTTAAAAGGAGTTTATTATGGAATTAAATTATACTTATCCAAACAAAAAGCGAATTGGAACCCCAATAAACGATGATAATATTGATGAAACTTTTAGCCTCCACAATTAATGACCAATCGTAGAACACATTAAGACACTTAAGAGTAACTGGCGTTTGTCTCCATGTCTTGAACCCAAGTGTAAATATTTCTTAAAAGCAATGTAAAAAAAGCGGTTTTGATAGACACACAAGTTCCTATAGTATACACTGTTATTCCGTTTGCAAGCAAGCTATATTTAATTGGAAGGCCATATACATTTTTCTCCATCCTATGAATTTTCCAATCAATTATTGAATCAAATCAATTGGTACTTACTTATTGGAAAGAAAAAAACATTTTAAAGTGAATTATAAACCCAATTATTCCCTTGGCTGCAAAAATCACGGCCACCTTTGGCCACAACACAGACGGGGGCGACATCGTGGGGATTTCTGACATCACCTCTGGCCGCCAATAAAACCTCCTGCAACGTACGTGTGCGTATGTATGTTGAACTTCTTTAGCACCGTACATAGCCAACCGTACTAATCGGAGGTACAATGGACTCGGTGCCTGTGAAGGCGTGACTACGGGACACGCGAGCGCCCACCGGCAATGGACCAGTGGCGTAGATCTCGAGTGCGCAGGCAGTGCAACTGCACCACGGGCCACGGGCCACAGGAGCTAAGGTTCTGATCAATGACCCCCATCCTCCAGGGCGCATGGACAACTATGCTGCACCGCTATAATGGACGCACGTATCCCAGCGATCTTGTGTTGCCCCGTCAAGTTGTCAGCGACAAGTTTGTCTTTGTTGCTGCGTCAGCCGAGTGCCTCTGCCGCTCATCTGTTGCCAAGTCCCTCTCTCTTCCTACACCCGCGTCTCATCTCAACTCCAGATCGAGAGAAAGCAAAGGCGGCTGAGGAGCTCAAAGGTCAGGGCAGCTGCCCGCCGCTGCTGAGACGGTCAGTCATCTCTTTTATTTAACCAGGAGACAAAATGAACACAGCGGTCAATGAAACATTGCCGCTGTGTTTTTGCAAGAGCGACCTTGGCTAAATAACATTGGCCAATAACACTGTGGCTTTAAAAGGAAATTACTAATATAATAAACCAAGAATGTGTGTGTCCCGCGCGTGACGTCAATCCACATGCCGCATCCCTCATTAATAATCATGAGTGGGTGCCGTCATTCCACATGGGGCAACCACCCCCCTCATTAATAATTAGCGGATGACGTGCGGCACCCCCCCCCCTCATTAATAATCATTAGCGGGTGACGTCACTCCACATGGGGAACCCCCCCCCCCCTCATTCATAATCATCAGCGGATGATGTCACTCTTGTGGAGCCCGCCCCCACCCCCTCGTTAATAATCATGAGCGGGCCATTATTTCGATTGAATATTTCAGATTAACTGCAATATACACCCGTCCTTGGACGGGCTATAGGCTAGTACAAAGCCGTAGCCATGGATTCAACATTGGGGGGGACCAAATCTTTCTGGGGGTCTGGGGGTTCCCCCCCAGAAAAAAAATTCAATTTGAAAATATTTTTTTTTTTAATAATGTCTAATAGTATATTATATTACATTGCTCTGTTTTTTTAAATGTTTTACCTTTTCTTGTTTCATTGTATGTAATGGCAGAGATTAGGGATTAATAAAGCACAACCATAACCACAATCATATAAACAGAAATCTATTTTATAGCAATATATTGGGAGGGGGACGTTTTGAGCATATTTTAATATTGGGGGGGATGTGTCCCCCCAATAAATATTATAATTACGGCCTTGGGCTAGTATATAATAAGTAACGTTTTGGGCAGTGACCTTTCTTCCAAATAAACGAGTTTAAATGAAGACAGTTTAATAAAATAAAAGAAAACACATCTTCAATGTTTTTTTTATTTCATAAAAATTGTGATGCTATTGAGATCCTGGGTTGGAATTTGGGTTGCAGCACCTCGTTATCTTAACCAGGTGCTCAAGTGCCAGCTTGGTCACCAACGACTGCAGAAAAAACAACAACACAATTGATCTCCATATATGTCGACTGATATTCGTTTGTGCGATCCACTCGATGCCAGCCCCGGCGTACTTCAACAGCGATGATGAATGTCCTCTGGTTCGGCCTGCTGGGATTTACCCAGGTGTGAAATGTGACGAGCGAGCAGAACCCCATTAAAGAGCTTGTGGGAGGACTTCCTACACTGACAAAGTTATTTTAAAAAGTGTCTTTGCCTGTCCCTTTGATTCAGTGGTTTGCTCTGGCAAACCACTGAAAGAAGTTCAACATACGTACGCAATCCACAATAGAGGTTTTTTTGTGTGGGTTAGATCGCGTAAATATACATGTGTCGTTAAACCCGATACGTATGTAAGCACATATATATTTAAGAATGAAACAGGATGATTTATCCACAAATATGGATGTCGCCTAACGATTCTAGTTGTAATTACTGATAAAACGTCATTCTCGAATTGTAAATATTGTGGGTTTACTCTACAACACCCCGGTGTGCTGAACTACTAACGAATTGACACATTTTGTTTACGTGACAAACCTTACTAATCTACTCTGTCGGGTGGGTTTAACGGCACATTCATACTTATGTGATCTAACCCAAAATACCTCTATTATGAACATATATTATACATAGTTCACGTGGCCTGGGCCAAGAGGTTGTGTTGCTAAACGGGTGTGGACAACAGCCAGCGTGGGATGCATTTGGGGAGATCTTCTCTCCGATGTGTTTTCGGGTTGTACCGCATGTTGTTCCCCAATGATGTCCGACGTTTCTTTCCTCTATGTGTTGAGAGCTTCTTCAGGAACTGAATAATCAGGTTTCTGTAGTTCCTGAAGAAGCTTCCAGCACGTGGAGCAAAACGTCGGACATCGTTCGGGTGAACACGCGGTACAACTCGAAATCACATCAGAGAGCTACGCAGCACAACCACCAAAACCTCCCCGGTGATGTTGTATTTTATCTTCAGTCAAATTTGCCGAATGGGTCCCATCGTTTATATTGCTATGATCACTAGCAACCCAGCAGCATTGTTTAACAGGCCACGTTGCTGCAAACACCTTTCAATGTTGAAACTGGTTGAAGGGTTTGCCTGCCTTAACAAGTTCAATAATTGCTCCAGCATTGCCTGCAGAAGTTGATATATATATATATATATATTTTCGATAATCATTGCCAGCCATGAGCTATTCACTTCTGGATGAATGCCTCACCAAGCAGCTGCGCTCCCTCGCGGTGACGTGATGCAATAGTTCACGTTGCTCCCGCACCTCCGATTAGCGCAGTTAGCTATGTACGGTGCGAAAAAAGTTCGACACATGGTACGTACATACATACTCGAAGCGATCCCCTCAGAGGAAAGGCCTCTCGGGATTCCCTCCTTTGGTTGCCACTCCATCGCCAGTCTCGACCACCGGCTGTCATCCCTTCTGAGTGACGTGCCCTGACCAAGCCCAGTTTCTTTTTTTTAACAGCTTGCGATTATACGGCAGAGACAGAAAGGGGAATCCGTCGATCAGAGTTAGAGACATCATATTTGAACGTTGTCTTCATATGAATGTAAACGTGTGTTAGTTCATCGGCCCAATGAATTTCCAGAGCAATATTGTCAAACGGAATGTCTTAAACAAGCACCTTCTGCTTCTCAACAGCAGTGTCAGACTTGTTAAACAAATGCGTCTAGGTTACCAGATGTTATTGGCAACAGCTCTCGATCTACATTAATGGGTCCCTGTCCAAAGAAACATACAATATTATAAACAAACTCATTATGGTATATGACAGCAAATAATGAATTCACAGTATCCGTGTACGAGTTATCGGGTTATTTAATGACATCCTGACGCCAGACAAAGGTCCCCATTCTGTGTCTTGTCATCTCACACACCTGCATTCACAGAAACAATTTCACTACCAAAAAAATATATCTCTGAACATTTTGTCTTCACTTCACAGTGACCCTAACCCGAGCAGCATGTGCTTGCTTAATTGGGTACAGATGCCGAGTGTTTGCTCTTGCCTACCTAAAATCTGGCACCGACGGCTTTCACAGGCAACGCTGATGTGTGGTGTAATGAGCCCGAAGGAGGTGACGGATCTCGTCTCGCAATGAAGATGCGATTTATTTCACAAGATCCGGCACACTCAAGGTTTACATCAACACTCGCAGCCAGCACGTCCTTTGGACGTGACCGTCCATCCGTCCTTCCCTCTCTCGGTCCTTCCCTTACCGTCCTCCTGCCAGCCAGCAAAACTTTTTTTCGAATGCAATTCGATTAGCACGGCTGGCTACGTACGGCGCTAAAGAAGTTCAACGTACGTACATTCATACCACCAGCAACACCACCTCGTGACACTTGTGCACAGTCTGACCGCGCTAGGCAGGGGCTGCTCACGCTGCCCATCGCGCGGCAATTGCGCACACGACCTTGAAGACGAAGCAGCAGGAGGAGGCAGGAGGAAGACGAAAAAAACATCTCTCGCTGGATGTTTACACAGCCCGCGCACGTGCGCCGCACTTTTCATTTCTGACGGAGCGTGAGTCCGATTCCGCTTCCTTTCGGCCCGAGCGAGCGAGGGCCCACACGGGGCCCACCCGACTCTATCTAACGCTGCTGCTGCAGTAGCAGCGTTAGATAGAGTCATGGGAGACTACTCCGTGGGGGGGGGGGGGCTGCCCCTGCTGGAGGCCCGGGATAGAATTCCATCCACAGTGGAGCCCCGTTATTTCACCGTGTACAGACCCATTGTGGAAAGGGGGGGGGGGGGGGGGCTTTTGCGCTTTTTTTGGAGGTGCTCTGGCAAATTGCCCCCCTTTATGCCGCCCACTCCCCCACAGTCTCACTCTGCAAGGCCCTTGGGATGAGCCCCCCCCACAATTCTCACACGTGTCTCACTTACACAGTCACTGCGTACCCCTCAACACGACTTCCCTCCCCTGCGTATGAAATGGTTTGTACATGGATAGAGACAATTCCCATGAATACCAAAATGTTGTAGGTTTGGGCTCAGGGGCGGCCAGGGACATGGCAATACAGCAATAGATTGTTGAATCTATCAGTGCGGAGCTTTGAGGGCTATTTCTTCCTTTAAAGTTGGTATTTTATTTGGTTTCTCTGGTTCCGGTCTGCATGCCAAAAACGCATGAATAGAATTAGTCAAACGTGTGTATGTAAGTATGTTGACCTTTCGCACCGTGCGTAGCCAACCGTGATAACCGGAGGCAACAGGACCCTCGTGAAAAATTATTGAGACTCGGTGAGGATTTCCACGTGTAGATCTTAATATTATTATCACTATGTACGCAAACATTAATTGATTCAGATAGCAATTAGCGTGGTTTCATCGATGGTCTCGGGTCTCCTATATTGTGGACATAGGAGCAAAACGCATGTTAATTATTCCCGTGTCAAATAAGAAGGGTTGATTTGACACGGTTTCATAATTGCGGGCAGTGAGCGGAAAAGTCAAATAAAACCCTTTAAACATTCCAACATTATGCTATTCGCATAAATGTACTTGAATTCGAAGTGACTGAATAAGTGCATGATGGGAAAGCCAACGTCACCGTGTCGCAGTGAAGTACCAATTGGGCTGGGCGCTTAATAAGCAAATAGCTCTGACAGCGTTGCATACCCAGCATGAATGTAGTGATACCGGCCATGGTGGTAATGATGGGGAGCGGTGGTGCAGCGGTTAGCGCGCTGCCCTGCGATAATTGTGATCTTGAATACTGGACGATGACAACGATGATGGCAACAATGAACGACGCTGACAATCAAAGCAACAGCGACTGACGATGATGAGACACAGTGACGACTAGATCATCAACAATTCAGATGACAACGGAAATTTGGCCACCTGTGTTTACGGAGATCACAATCACGACGACGACGACGACAATAACGACGAAGCTGATTACAACGATAACGTCACTCTCATTATGACATTGAGTCACTCTCGCGCACACTGTCCGGAGGTTGGCAACACATGTTTCCCCGCATGTGTTGGGGCAGTGTGTGCATGCGGGGAGCGGTTGCGTCGTGGTTAGTTCACTGCGATACGAGCCCAGCAAGCCCGAGTTCGATTCCCACTCATGGCCAACAGTGACGAATTTATGAACCGGGCCTGAGCCTCGTCCCTAGGTCGTCGACTCAGCCTTAGAATGAGCACGCGGTACGGTGTGCAAACACCACCGCTGAAAATACAAAGGCGGCCGAGCATGGTGGCGCTGGCCATCCACCCATCTCCATAACAGCACTTGTTCGAACTTTCTGTTAAATGCTACCGCGGTCGTCAACTGCGTTGGACTGTGTGTGTAGCGAGGGGTGAGCTTCCAGGGAGAGTCGTAGCTATCTGAAGCGAGTTCAGATCCGTTTTGCTCTCCTAGATGTAGATTTATGCTGCTGGCTGACCTATCGCCTCTCGCAGGATAAATACACGACTAATGGCCTTATTTTTTGCCACATCCCACCACCCCCCCCCCCTTCCAAAGACCGTCGTAAATCAGGTGAGCAGGTTTTCGTTTTATTTTCCCACCGCCCCATTCAAGGGATGCATCTGCCCGGAGGCACACACACACACGCGCGCGCGCGCCATTTCCCACAACAGGCAGACACCACAGCTGAAAGAACCATTACAATTACGCAGCGCGCGTGTTCGTCCCTAGCAAAGATGCAGCCCTGCGATATTTTGCTCACGCCGCTGCTAGCGGAAGGGTATCCTCGTAAGGGAAGCCTGTATGAAGAGTGTTTTTGGCCTATTCTTCCACGCTGGCCCAGACTAAACTCAACTAAAAGTTTTTATTTGACCAGGTAAGGCCCACTGAGCTATATGGCTCTTTTTTTTAGAAGGGACCTGGGCCACGAATTATAGCGCGTTGATTCTAACGGTGGAGGGAAAAACCGCAGGACCCGGAGAAAAATCCACACGACCACGGGGAGAACATGCAAACTCCAAATATGCGGGCGTCAGGGTCGAAATCGAACGTACAACCCTCATGTATAGCAGGCAAGGTCGTTAACGTCTCGCACCCACGGCACCTCCTTCACAAGACGAGGCGTCTTGCGACTACCCACCACTTGCCCCCGCCCCACACAATGACCTACCGCTAGCAAGTCCAGCGTGCTGATCATTACACCACAAGCATCATCTCTACGACATAGTTCATACACACGCACTACATATGCATTGTGGATACGTATTATGTGACCAAATCGATCTGAAAGCACCCGGTCTCGTCATATCAGCTCATATATCACTCGCCTCCAATAATGATTGCAACTTGCAACAGTCTTGGCTCACTCTCGCAGAGAGAGAGAGAGAACGACTCAGAGGCGCGAGGAACAACGGACAAGCGGTAAGTCAGCCACGCGGTGAGCCGGCGCCAAATTCCTTCCCAAGCTCAGCGGTCCTCAATATGTATGTGTATATGTTGAACTTCTTTCGCACCATACGTAGCCAACCGTACTAATTGGAGGTACGGGGCAAGGTATTGTCGGCCAACTGATGACTGTTTACATGCGGGAGCCAATGAGAGCACACGGAGAAAGCCCTCGCATGCGCGGGGGCAACACTCGATCCCATATAGATGGAACAGGTGGAGTCCACATCTTGCTGTACCACTTCCTCCTGGGGAACCAGGGTATGGCACCTCGATGCCCACAAAGTAAGAACTCTACTCTATATGCACCGTAACGCCAGCGCTAACCACTGCGCCATCACTCCCACCGCAAACACACGTGCACACAGCCTACAGCAATCCGTCGCTGCGTTGTGTCAGGAGCAGGTGATGATCAGCAGGGCTTAAAGCGCAGGGTTCCTTTCACAGTATTCTGAGAAATAGGGCGCCTGCAGATGCTTGTGTGTATGTTGCATTTTTTTCGTACCGTACGGAGCCAATCGTGCTAATCGGAGGTGCGTGGGAAGGACAACAGATGTGAGTGTGAGAGATTTTGAAAACAAAACTTCATACATTAACCACAGTTAATCAAAGGCCGTTTAATTTTCAGACTTGTTATGACTTACTTTTATAAACAGGAACACTTAACCTTTTTGGAGGGAAGATATAGGTTTATTTTAATTTTGCGGCACTAGCTTTTAAGAAAGAAGATGTAAACCAGTTTCAAAGAACGAATTCCGAGCTTTCTTAAATATATATTAGAGAGATTTTAAAAAATCACTAACAAAACCACCCACTCGTGCGATATGCCTCGTATTTCCTATCTCGCAGTCGTTATAATGAATCACAGATCCATTTGCCCACTTATGTCGTCCAGAACACCCTGAATGTGCCCGATCTCGTCAGACGTTAGAAGCTCGGTTGGCTTGAGCCAGCGACTGCCTGCGAATGCTGGATGCTGTGAGGCTCGGGCTGGGAGACTGACAGCAGATGGCAGTTCAGCAGTAGATTCTTGAATCCGGTTGTACGGAGATTAGAGTGTTACCCCCCCCACCCCATAATCCGACTCATATTTGTTTCCTCCGGTTTCCTCCCAAGCGGAGCCAAACACTCGTGAAAGGAAAATGGTCAAGTATTTTAGTGTAACTGGACCCATCCTGAATAATAGTCGTATGACTCATGGGATGAAGATAATATAACGTGAATCGCAAAGTCCATTCAAAGCGCAGAGCGCTAACCACAGTGCCACCACTGCTCGCACTCCCTTTGACATCGATCTAACAAGTGACCAAAATGACCAACTTGGCTTTACTGGGCAATGGTCCGTCCCCCACATGTGCCACCACGTGTTTATCCAGGTGGCTCTTAACAGCAGCAGCACCGGGAGTGATCTTTACGAGGGCCCTGGCGGAGGATGACAGATGTCAATTAAAATTCCCTCGTGCTAAAGCAGCGTTTATGGAGCGGCATTCAATTAAACCGTTGTATTTTTACAGAAAACAAGATCTGGAGGATCCACCTTGGCCACAATGTTTATAGGCCAACAATTTGCCCTTGCAAAGACACACACCTGGTCCCAGTGGCTTTGATTTGGAATTTGTGTCTGGGGAAAGACACTCTCTGTAATCCGTCACGCTTCGTTCAAGAACTGTTACACTTTTAAATAAGCTGTCGCATTCTCTTATGAGAGCCGGGTTTCCCAAACCCCTGTTTAGCGAGGCACCACGCTACATCGTTACGCCTTTACCAATTTACTCTCCATTCAAATGCGAATTAATTCGTGGCACACTGCACCCGCCCAATGATTGTTAACATACTTTCCACGCGACGCCCTAAGCAATTAACGCTGTCTGCTTTGATCGATCCGATTCAAATTAAGATTGAGATCTTAGTGTGGTGTGTGCGCTAGCACGTGTTCTCCGTGACGTAGACGGCGTGAATTCATAGCGCATCACGTGGAACATTTTTAACCATTATCGGGTGCGTGCAGCGTGGAAAGCGTGCTGGAAAGACCTCGCGTGCTGGGCGGGACTGGAGTTTGGGAAACCCTCCATTACTTTGTTAAGTTATGTCATTGTAAATTGTTCTGTTCCATCATTTGTAATGCATATGCACACACCAACACAACTAATACGTAATGGGTTGTCATGTCACAGTAACTAACATTAAATGTACCTTCTAGAAGAGTCAGAAAGATAGAATGTGGCATCAATCTTTCAATATCCGGTAGTAGTTTTTTTTACTAGAAAAATCCAAGCACCAAAACAATTCGAAAAATCACTGCCCACTGACCTATTAGCTTTACTCACAAAGCAGTCTCAGCCTAAAGTTCTACATCGCTTTTACATCTCGTGCTGAGCACTAAATACTATTAGATCCCATTACCAGTGAACCAAGAAATACGCTTGGTTGGAGTCTGACGCTAAAGCCGATAGTAAGCCACCGAGGCCGTGTGCAAGAGGGGGCCACTACTAGCCACGCGGCATATACGAAAGCAACGAAAATAAACGGTAGACTGCTGATGCAAGCCTCCGCACACGCATCACACAATGGGGATGACATAATACGACGGACAAGACATTCCATCTCAATTACGGAGTATTAACAATTACGACGAAACCAGACCCTTAAGAATCCATTACATCACGGGCGCGCACATTCCTGGCCAATGGTCTGAGGCGACGGGGCCAAGGCAAACACGCGTTTCCACACGCCGGTGAGGAGCACGTGTCAAGACGTCCATCATAGTTCCACCCTGTGCCATAAACCCTCGGCTTACTTGAACGTGTTAGCTCATAGCTCTCACTCTCGCTTGATCGATCTCTCTGGGACTTGGCTCAGCCTCTGAAATATTTTAGAAGGAAATTCGTTTCAGTTCATGTTTTTTTGGGGGAAGGAGGGCAAAACTTCAAAATAAAATCGTCTGCTACCCGACTGCATTAACAAAAATTCGTGCTGTCACCATCGTAGAATCTCATCTAGATCCGGAAGAACGCTGGCGACCAGCGTGGAACAAAGTGGACGTCTAGAATAAACACCTCATTCGAGACCCAAACATCAGAACATCAGCAGGCTGATGCGCACATCTCCTTCATGATTTTAAAATTAAAGGCAGGCCACAGTGGTGCGATTGTGGCCATACCACCACAACTATGGCCCATATCGAAAAGTCACTGAAGTCTGTGCTCTTTCAACCGGGGAATAGCAAAACTACACCAAATCTCTCTCCTGAAGTCCCTTCGTCCTGGCTAGCAGGCCTTTCCATTTGGCATTTAGATCCTGAACCATATTGCTGCCATCATAATACCTTGCGTGACGCCAAATCAGTTTTAAAAACCTTACAACGGATAAGCGTATTTATTTATTTATTTTCTAGCGAAAACTGAATGTCCGGATATTGTTGCGCCAGATTTTTTATGATATATTTTTAAATAACAAAATTTGTTCATGGTTTTATTGTGTAATTTATTTAAGCACATTCATGAAATCGCTGTGAGTTGAATACGCTTCCTCAAATTCAATATCAAAGAATGTATCAACAAACTTTTGTTGAGCACTGTAGAATGCACAGGAGAGCATTATAGAATGTATAGTAATGTACAACAAAAAGATGCATTGCGGTGGTGAATTATTCTTCATAAGAGTCTGAGTAGTTAAGTACATAATTCAATCTCGATTTTGTATTTTCACGAAAAAAGTTCAGCCCATTGGCCCATTATCCTTCTAGACCCATATTTTACAAAACACACAAATGCAATACATTGCATTTGCTAAACTATTTTGCATATAAAATGCACACATTTCGCACGCATGCACTGTACTTTATAGTACAGTAAATTCATAGAGCATTGCATATATTATGCAAGGATATACGGCCTCGCTGTATTTGGCCACATTGCTGTTGTGTTTATTGCAATTTGTATACACAGGCTGAATGCAAACACTCATCACAAGCCAGCCAATAATGGAGCCTTCCACACTTTCTCATTAATTACAAAAGAATTCGTCTCTTCTGTCTG
This sequence comes from Entosphenus tridentatus, assembly GCA_014621495.2. Classification (NCBI taxonomy): domain Eukaryota; kingdom Metazoa; phylum Chordata; class Hyperoartia; order Petromyzontiformes; family Petromyzontidae; genus Entosphenus; species Entosphenus tridentatus. Next base: position 7,419,850 of record CM025610.2, on the reverse strand, counting down.
TCGACTAAAAGATGAAGACCCTCCCCACGCCATGTCGGTCGAAATGGGTTGTTTGACCATACTTCACGCTAATCGATGTGGATTGGTGAAGAGTCGGCGAGGTGGTGGAGGTAGGGAGTTGGTGGTGATCGGTATAGGCAGGGAATCACACTCAAGTCGCCTTGTTCGGAGCCCACCCATCTATTAGCTGTAGTATATGTAGATATAAAAACACAATGTAAATTTTAAAAAATCTACAACTTTAAAAGAGACCTCTTATGAATCTTTAAACCATAGTCTTTGGTTCTTTCGGTAAAGTCACGTAGGTTAAAATCAAATAAAGTAAAAATGAAAACAACTCAATTAAATCACGACGTTTCACAGTCATTTTGCTGTGGCAGTTCCACCTGATGACGGAGGCTTGTGTTGCCTCCGAAACGTCGTGATTTAATTTAGTTGTTTTCATTTTTATTTTATTTAATTTTCACCTACGTGACTTTACCGAAAGAACCCAAGATTATGGATCCTTGCAGTCACGAAAACTTCACATCTAGAATCTTTACACCATTCAGTGCGCTGAATAAATGGACTATGGCTTGTGCCGTGTCGGGTTGCGCTGTGGCTTGACGATTGTGTTTAAAACGACTCGGAAAGTGAGAAAAAAAACCGCCCCAGGTATTTCACCCGAGTGTTAAACGCTTTGGACACGTGTCCGCCGAGCCTCGCTAACGCACAGCCACGTGCACGCGCCCGCCCGCCCGTGTTGTTCGATCGAGTGGAGCGGTGGTGCAGTGGTTAGCGCACTGGCATCTGGGTTCGATTCCCGGCAATGGTTAATATCACAATCGGGACACCCCCCCCCCCGCCACCACATCCAAGTCGACGTAGCCTAAATTGAGTAGTTGGAGCGGTGTGTAATCATAATAGAAAAATACATAATAATTCGTTATTTATTCAAGAAAGCCAAGCTAAGTCATCGGACTCTTTGTCAGGAGGTTCCTACATTTTTATTTTATTTAAAAATTATTTCAGACAATTTATGATGAGTGTTTATTATGACTATTGTTACACATTTGGGAGGACACCGGAGCACCCGGAGAAAACCCCACATGTGGAAACAGATGGAGGTTAGTCGACTTGCTGGACTGCCTTCTCCTGGCGAGCCGCGGTGTGACACCTCGACGACTATGGGGAATGAATTGCACAACATTTGTCTGCTCCACCAACCCCTCGGTGCATCAACGGTGCTGGATCACGGGAGTGCATAGCCACCAGACTTACCATCTACACTTCGGGAGCGAAGATGCATGGTCGTGCATAATCTCCAACCTTTTGTACCACTCTGAACTTAACAGGTGCTCGCTAACGGGCTATGTACGGGTTGTATGCTCTTTTTCTGTGGCTATCATATGAAAGAAAGGATTGGTGGATCACGTATAGATATGTTGCCTGCGAGGTGATGGCAAGGGGATGGCATCAATATCCTCTGCGTCTGTGAACCCATCTGCGCGGCAGTTGAATCAATGGGAAAGTACCGCGATTCTCCACTCCGCCTCTGTTCTGAGTACAGCCGTATGAACAGCACCGTCAGTCGATCGACAGATCGCGTGCGGTGGGGTCAAATGTGGATACTCCCACCTCTCTCTTCCTCGACGTATTTTTGCTTTTGTTTACGCAGTTGCTGAGCGCAGAGCTAAAGGCCCATGGCGTCAAACGGCCAGCAACACTATCGAGGTTGCAATTGGTTAAAGCGAATACTCTGGACGAAATACCCTAAAGGGGGGCTCTCGAGACCTCCCCCGAGTGGAGGGGGCCCTTCCGATAGCAGTGGTGAGAGGCAAACATAACTTGCAGGGTCTGCGCCTTTATTTCCTGATAAAATAAATCCATGGTGAGACTCCGCGAGGCTTTCTCGTGTTATAACAACAACACACACACACACAAACGTCACAGTTGCACACCAGATATTTAACTTTGTCGGTACTACTATAGCGCTCCTAATTTCTGTGTGTGGCCAATGACAACGACTCGTGTGACAACCAGTTGAAATTAGTGAGATTATTCAAACATTTCACTATAATTGGCCACATGAAAAAAATTGGTGCGATGTCCTTGCTAGCTACCACCTGACGGTCACTTACCCCGCACCTCCGATTAGCACGGTTGGCTGTGTACGGTGCTAAAGAAGTTCAACGTACGGACTGCATCGCGCGCTTTCACATGCGCCTCGGCGGCCGTCTGGAACGCTCTTCCTTCCGATATTAGGAAGCCACTGGAGCTAGGCACTTTTAAATATCTACTGAAAACGAATATAGTCATAACATGTTTAGGTGTTTAGTTCGTTGTCCTTCCCCCCGGCACTTCCGATTAGCACTTTGGGGCTATGTACGCGTGCGAAAGAAGTTCAACATAAACACATCCACGCGGCTCTGGCGGTACCGCGTTCTGCTCTGGCCCGCGCACTCTGCACGTCCATTCCAGAGGCGTGAGCTCCATTTAAGAGCACCTCGTAGTGCGCGTGAAGTAATGACCACCACGTGGCCTCCACGCTGCCATCATCACAGTTTTATTAAAGGTCGGGGGTGGAGGGGGGGTCAGCGCAGGTCACGACTAAGGACCGCGGCGGCGGTGAGCCCAGGTAAGAGGCGAGGTTCCCTGCTGGCGGAGTTATGCAAAGGCTCGGCTCGCTCATCCCTCGGCGGCACAGAGGTGGGGCAGTCTCTCACCCTGAATAACCCGCTCGCATGACGGCTCTCGCATGGCAACAGAGATCACAGCCAAAAGTACGCGCAACCGCCGCAGCCAAATCTACACAGCCACAGTTGGCAAAGCTGCGGTTATCAGCAGTATCGGCAGCAGTAGCTGCCGCTACGATACTTCACCACCAAAATTAACACCATCTTTGCGACGTCCACCGTGATCAAAGACAAAGACCCCCTCCAGTGGCGATGTTTACACACCGCACCAGGTACTTATTTGAGGCTGAGTCGACCTAGAGGAGGCCCATGACCAGTTGAGTTAATCACCACTGGTAGTGGCCGTAAGCGGGACTCGAACTCGGGTCGCCCGTGTTCGTAGCGCAGCGTGCTAACCATTGCACCACCGCTCCTCACAGGCGTTAGCACACACGTACACACGTGCACAAAATCCCGATCTTAATTTTACATCAGTGGTCGCCACATAACCACGGGTGATATCGATGCGCGTGCATGGTGGAGTTATGTCATTTTGTTGGAATTGAGAAGACTGGTAAACATGCACTCTGTGAATGGCCATTGCGCGAAACGTCGCCAATTATATTGTTTCTTTTAAGGCCACGGCGTCGTTGACGAAGGCGTAAGGTTATTTTTTTTCATGGCGTTGTTAATAGTGCATGTGCACCACTGCTAACGCAGCATCACCAAATACACCGTTTCAACGTGGAAAGAGTGGTAAACGTTGGAAGTCGCCGTTACTGGAGTGTGGTAAACCGCGCCTTATATGCTGCACTGATAGGATTAATCTTACGAAGTCGAAAATCACGTCTCCGTACAACGTTTTGGGAAGATCAGAAAAAAACCCGTTTCCTATCAGTCCTATCATTTCGTCAATTGCGCCATGTTCCCGTCTCCTCCTCGATCGTGACTCCGTGTTGCATGTATGCCTACGTTGAACTTCTTTCACAACGTAGTAGCCAACGGTGCTCATCGGAGGTGCGGGTGAAGCACCACAAACTAAACACACAAAAGCAGTTCTAATTTTTTTTTTTTATTATATAAAATGAGTTTTCAATATGGATGCGTTTACCGCATCGCCCGCGTTATAACAGACGAACATGTTTTCCCTACATTTGCAATCCGCAGAGCACGGTATTCGGCGACGAATTGGCGATGCATTCCTCGAGCAGTGGATCGATCACGGCTGACGGCGATGAGGACAACAATGGGCGTGACTCACGCACACAAGTAAAATGAAAACGCGCTGACATTGCTGTTCTGTGGTTTGAAGGGAGTGGGCCAGGCGCGTGTTGCGTCCGAATGCGCCGCTTGCGGCTGAGAGCAGGTGTCTGGTTAATGTACCACGTGGATTTTATTGCGCAAGAATCTTTTTTTTGCGTGTGCCTCGGGACCTCCTTTCTAGCGCCTGCCAGCCCCGTGGACCTTCGCGTAATTAATAAAGGAACTAACGGGTCGCTCCCTAGCTTAACCACTCATCCCGACCGAAGTTGCCACTTCAATAGCTTTCAAGCAGAACCCGGTGGGCAAAGTGTTGTTTTCCATGAGACCATAGAACAGATATTTCACTTGCCGGCACCACCCGAGGTGGCATAGCTTAAGCGGTTATAATGTCGCTATGCGGCCAATAACAGTCAAATAAATACGTGATAAGCCATTTGAAATGAGTACATGGTTATCAAAGAAATCGCTGTAATTATCCATTTAAATAAATCGATGCGACAGCACCAACTAAAGTGTTGGTGCTTTAGGTGCCACTAAATTCTGCTCTGATCCATGGGCTAACTGGAGATGCTGAACAGCGAACACTGCAGATGCCCCCTCCCCCGCCATTTCCCCCAAGCCCACATTCCCCACTTACCCCACCCCACCCCTTCCTCTAACCTCGGACCTCGAACCTCATTCTTCACGGTGGAACCAGAAGCTTTTGAGAGGACATCAAAGGCATTCGCCTCGTGTCGACACCGCGACCCCCATTCCTCCGCGCGGGTCACGTCCGTGGCCTCTTCACAAATCAAGGACTCGGTTCGCCACCAGACTTGGGGTTAAGGGTTGCCACCTGCCCGAATTCACGCGCCGCGGTCTGGAGTCGAACTTAGTGTGCGTCACCATCACCCACCCGCCGCGCTTCAATAAATCCTGCAGTAAGACATCTGTTTGAAAGGCTCACGGCCCCCTGGACTCAAACAGTTATTTTACATAGACGTAGTAAGTATGCGGTTTATTCCGTAATCTCGTCAGCTCTGTTCTTGAACACCGACTTAAATCGTGCCGCATGTCTGGACATGCATGGTCTTCTGCAGGACAGACTCAAGACGTTTCTCCAGTAGCGGTCCTGCGCTGGGATGTTTGGCCAATTGCCTCTTTTTTTATATAAGGAGTGGTTTGGCTTCTCGTGGGAGAGACGACCGGAGTAGCAGGAGAAAAAACTCACCTCGCATCCGAGAGGGACGGGACTCGTATAAGACCAGCAATACTCGTGGACGTCCACACGCCAATTAACACACAATCTTGATTTGAAGCTTTCGTGACTGCAGGAATCCATACTCTTTGGTTCTTTCGGTAAAGTCACGGAGTTAGAAATAAAATAAAACAAATCACGACGTTTCGATCGCAACACAAGCAATCGTCATCAGGTGGGACAACCGCAGCAAGAAACAACTGCTGAAGAAGGCCACAGCAAGAAACAACTGCTGAAGAAGGCCTTCTTCAACAGCGATCGAAACGTCGTGATTTATTTTATTTTATTTCTAACTACGTGACTTTACCGAAAGAACCAAAGAGTATGAATTAACACATATTTATTCGATTGTCTGTTTGTCTAGTACGAATTCGTTTTTTGTTTCACTCAAATGTAACAAAAATATGTCTGTTAAGTCATTTTTTTACAATCGATTCGCCACCAGACGTGTACTCAGATTCTAAATGTTGTGGCGTGGCTCTCCAACACACCGGTGTGCTGTACTAGTAACGAATTTACATGCTCTGTTTACGTGACAACCCTTACTAGTTGGCTGTGTCGGGTGGTGACGGGTTTAACGACACATTTATATATTTACGCGGTCTAACCCAACAAACCTCTGTTATGCACAAAATAAGATACCGACTCCAACAGAAACGCATTACACCACATGCATACACATCACTCTAAATGTGCCCGATCTCATCGTATCTCCGAAGCCAAGCAGACTTGAGCATGGGTTAATACATGGGATGGGTGACAACCAGGGCTTGCCAGGTGTTGCAGGCGCAGGGGCTGCTAGACGTGGCCGGGGGACGCGTGTGCAGTGGGGTTTCTCCGGCCTCCTCTTCAATAGAATTGACCAAACATCCCAAAGTAGCGGGACCCTCCTAAAAAAAGACAAGGTGTCTCGGAAAGGCCTTCCTGGCTAAATAAATGACTTCACGATTACAATGTTGGTTAATCTCTGTCCCACGTGTGCTTGGAAAACAAATACGAATCACGTGCACGCGTTTGACACGTGCTCATTGGGAGAGCTGTCATTGGAGAGCTGAGTGGAGTTCCAAATAACGCACGAACAAGCATCCTTGTTATTTTATTTCAACCTATCTACGTGATTTTACCGAAGGACCCAACGAATACGAATTCCTGCAGTCACGAAAGCTTTAAGTCAAGACCAAACATCCTTGTGAAAGACCCAAAGCAGAAGATCTTTTGGGTTTGGTTTTCCACGAAACTCATGGTCCACCCTAAATCGCATCCGCACAAACCATGGCAGATGCGGAAACCTGATGCACAATTGGAAAATAAAATAAAATAAAAACTCTCCAGTGTGCGACTGTGGTCATCCAGAAGAGGCTGTACAACGTAAGACGACACAATGCCCAGGTCCATAAATGCGCCGGAGACATCACAGCGATGATAACACTCCGCTGCTGCTGACGCGGATGTCTGGGATTGACCACTAGATTTGGAAATTGTCGTCGTTGCTCTGCCACCTACATCAGCAGCCCTGCGAAAGGAGAAAATCGGGAGAACCTAAGGCCGTCGTCATATCGGTGGCGGTGGTGAAACGGTGGCACAGCAAACTTTGCGATTTGAGTTCGATTCCCGGCCATAGCTCACACCAGTAGCAAGTGACATCAGAACCCGTTCTGGTCTCCCTCCCTCCTACTGTTTGTTGTTCTAACGTTCTAACCCTAACCCTGCTGGACATCTGTGAAAAAGAGCTTCATGGCTCGTCGGATTTCTCGAGGATGAATAAATAATCTGATATTTCACCATCGCCGCGCTGACCAGCGTGGTGAAGTATGTTCAATCAACCTCCGTGACTGACATAACGTGCACCGAGAAGGCCTTCATACAGCAGTGGATTGACAAAGGGGCTGTCAACGAATCGTCAGTCGGGTGGCAGTCGCCGTTGCCTCGTGCGTTTATCCCCAATGAAGTAATTCGCGGGTAATTGTATTTGGTGCTCGGGTTCCTGGTGACATGAGCTGGGGAGAGATGGCGGAGTGAGGTGCGGATGGGAGGGGAATTGGGAAGGATGGGGTGTGAGATGGGGGGGGGGGTTGGCATGGGGGGGGGGGGGGGGGGGGGGGCCGGTAAATTGGGGGGAGAGCGAGAAAAGAGAACTGTGGTTAAAGAGCCCCCCACCCCATAACCCCGATCAGCTGCCCACGGGAGATCGGATTTCGCCCGCCCGCCCGCTCCACTCTGCTCTATCGTTTCACCGTCAGCGCCTCCGTGTCAAGCGCGTCGGATTTTCCACGCGAGTTGCATTTACAGAAACGACAAATCATCCTGACGGATGCATTCATCATCTACCGCAGTCAGTCATGACCGTCTATATATGTGTGTAGTATTGTGTATATACTGTTGGGGCAAGTGCTGTTGGCGAGCACCTGCGAAATTCCAAAGGGCACACGGCCGCCTTTGTCTCCCCATTGCTGATATTTACACACGGCATCAGGTATTCATTTAAGGCTGGGTCGACCTAGAGGAGTGTGGTGCAGTCAGCACCACACTCACACACAAACTCACCACACGCTCGTGCATTCTTATACACTCACCTTGACACACACACACAGAGATCCTCAAAATAATCGACACTGGTGTTGGCCGCGCACTAGTCATTAAACCACCGCCCCCCCCCCGCACACACACACACACACAAAGATCGCCCGTACAGCCTTAACAGACTGTTGGGGCAAGTGCTGTTAGTGAGCACCTATTAAGCCGGCACGGTATACACGAGGGGGTGAATGGCCAGCACTACGCCCGGTCGCCTTTGTCTCCCTAGTGGCGATGTTTACACATCGCACCAGGTACTAATTTGAGGCTGAGTCGACCTAGGGGAGGCCGAGAACAGGTACAAATAATCGTCACTGGTGTTGAGCGAGAACCTCGTAGCGCAGCGCACTAGCCATTACACCACTGCTCCCACAAACACAATCACACAACAACAACCGCCATTCGACATTAAGTGGTGGTGACGTCTCCACGACGCTTGTGCCAGGCTATGTGCACGTTGAGGCCACGATAAGTGTCGAACGCCCGCTGGCAAGAGGTCACGGGGCAGACCCAGATGCCACGGGTCGACTAACTGAGAGGACTGGCCGATGCACCACCTATGCCCGCTACTCTGTCAACTTGCTGTGTGCTTTATCCGCCCGGCGCTCCGCTCGTTGTTGTGAGCGTCGCTCCTCCGCACTCCGTTGTTGTTGGAGGGCGACTGCCTCCAACTGCCGAGCAGCGTACTTCACGAGCCTCCTCCACAGAGGCAGATCTTGACACCGCTGGTCTCAGTCATCGGCAAGTCCACTCAGCTCCACATCCTCTTGTACCACATCACTCCATCTCTTCTCTAGCCCGTGTCTACTCTCCACAACTGCCCCATAATCACACGCACAAATACACACACACACACACATCTTCGCGCACTCCTTCACGTAAATATTTATTCAACCCGAAAAACTGTCCTCTCCTTCAGGATGTCCACCCCTACCAGCGGAGCTCTTCATCATCACCAACGATCACTCAAACTTACAGACCACAAATTACGGTCAATTATCTCCCCCCCCACCCCTCTCACGTTCTCAACATTCAGCTCGCAACAACAGCGCGCGTCCGCCCAGGGCCACTTTGTACACGTGCAGCCGTCAGTGTGGGGGAGCGGTGGGAGAGTGATTAGCGCACTGCGCTATGAACCCGGATGTCCGAGTTCATTTCCCAACCGTGGCATTAGCCTCCGTGTACAAATGATAACGGAATAGGTTCTGTCGCCCGTCCCCTCCGCCTCACCAACCCCCGCTTGATCTGCGTGGTGAAGTATGCTCAATCAGACCACGCGCGTGGAGAGGCTTTCCTGCAGCGATGACTTTCTCTGCCCTTCCACGGATTTCCCCGACCTTCCTTAGCCTTCCTTCCCTGAGAAGGCTGACGTTTCGGGCAATGACCCTTCTTCAGAGCAGAGAAATAGCAACGATTGGCTATGCACTTTGAGATCGTACTTTGCATTGTGAGGCCAAAATAAAACTGGGAAATGTTTTAAGTTAATGAAGGAACAATTTAAATACTGAATTAACAGTTTGTTTATTGTTACTTGAATATATGTTGTATATTCGCGTACAAAACGCTGGAAACTCACCGAGATGGTTAATCGCAAATATTGTTACTAAATGTATGTAGGAAGCAGTGAATATGATTAAGAGCACGTTTTCAAATCTGTTATTTAAATTAAAAAAGTTATTACAAAGTAAGGAATTCCAATTTATACGAAGTTACGTGATAATATACCGTAATGTGTGTGCATATGCGTGGTTTTAATTTAGTATACGGCGGAGGATTAGGGATGTTTCATCCAGCAGTGGATCGACCATGGCTGCGGCTGATGATGATGGCCCAAATATAGACACACACACGACGTACCCAGCTAAACAGTCCAGGGGGGGTCAAATTGTTTTCGTCCCAAGAGGCCTAAGTCGGAAATATGTTTTCTCAACTCTGGTTTTACTGCATCCACCACATCCAGAAGATGAATATATTTATAGCAATTAATATAGAAAAAACATTAACATACAGAATTACTACTTATTACATACAATTTTACTCTCCTGCCCGGTGCCTTCAGTTCCCGAACTGAAGATAAGAAGCTCCCAGGACGCGGAGCGAAACGTCGGACATTGCGTAATGCCGGTCATCAACACCCACGCGACGATCAGTGAACTTCCATTCACCTTCGATGAACACACCAAAACGCCTTTGTGTTGTTGTAAATAGGACCACGCATGTGCACATAGCGACACGTGAAGGGTAAAGGACACACACGAGGGTAGCCGCGGGGCTAAGATCATCAACTCGTGTTTATTCTACACAGCAACAGCAGCGGCGACGGCGGCATCAGCAGCAGCAGCGTGGTTCCACGGACGCGTGTCGGTCCGCACGCCAGAACTCAGACGGGCTAACCCCCTCCCTACACACGTAACACTGGTCCGTACTTTAATATATATTAAAGCAACGCAATGTCATGAAATAATGAAGAACGCTCACTATTGAGACGCTATTAATAACGAGAGAGGAAACACACGCGCGCGCGCGCACACACGTCAAGCCCTTTACACTGTAAACATTGTGATCATCCTGAGTAAACACTTTAACGGTGGCACGCGCGCAACGCCGTAGTGTGTCGGATGTCCTCTGTGCGTATGGGTGCCAGACAAAGGCGCAGCCCTTCAATGTCTCGCCCGCCGTCACCGCCGGCGGAGATCCCCTCTCGGAGGCTGCTTGTGGCCAATTCCTCCACGCTGGCCAGACGTATCGGAAGAGCTGGATGTACCCACACTTTACCCCACCCATGTATACCCGCTGGGTGGACAGAGCGCACGGGAGGAAAGAGCGGGCTGCGGTCGACGGAAGAACCTTGCCCGTTGTTTCTACTGCCACGAAACGGCAACCCTTTGCACTGTGCTAAACACGACACCACGGCGAGCGTCGCGTATTGTGTATGACACGTGTGTATATTTAGCGAAGCGATACAAACTCTTGAGTAATTAGATTGTTTAAAATAATGATTAACTCGCGTGCAGCAAATTCACGCTCGCCGATTATGTGCCGACCAACATCAATATCAGGATTGAACCAGACCCCAGTCCTCGTGACCCACCATGCACGGCGCTCCTGTTAATGGTTACCAAGTATTCTGTTATCAAATATAGCGGGGGTATGCTAGTAAGACGCTGCGCGCGCCTGATAATTGGTTAACAAGTCCCACGTGAAGTAACCGGAGCTGAGTGAAATTTAAAAGAAACGCAGCACACTCGCCAATGACACTCCGTGGCATTAAAAGGGAAAATGTAATAATAGGGCGACGTTTCCAGCAACGGCCCTTTAAATAGCACGTAACATATTTAAATAGCTACGTGCTATCTAAGTGCCCCTCATAGCACGTGAATATTTACGTGCTATGAAGGGATATTGCCCAAAACGTCGCCTATTGCATATTTTTCCTTACAAAGGGAGTGTTCTTTTGGACAACACTATGTTGTGTGTTTTGTTGTTGTTGTTGCTGCTGCTGCTATTGTTGTTATCTGTGCTCGTGCACCATTGGCAAAAGCAGCATCACCAAAAAGTTCGCTTGATATCAAGAGCGCTCTCTCTCTCTGTCTCTCTCCACGTCACGTGGGACGCGCGCTCTCCACACCCCCCAACCTCCCACCGTCTTTGTCGTCGTGGCACCGTCGTCGGGGGCGCTTCCGATGATGGCTGAGCAGCAGCAGCAACAACAACAGCAACAACAACAGCAGCACAGTCCTTCGACCACAAGCTCGTGCCTTTGTCTTTGCAAGGGGTGGGGGTGGTGTGGGTGGTGGGGGGTCGGACTTCTCAGAGGTGCTGCTCACGGCTCCCTGTCGCCCTGAGGCCTCCTTGGTTTATCTGTCTGACCTGGCCTCTACGGTGGCGAGATGTTAACTATCTCGCTTGGTCGATAGGAGGTCGTGGGTTCGATGCGGATATCTGACGCCTGCTGTATATTTGGAGTGTGCGTGTTCTCCCCGTGGTAACGTGGATATTTCTCCAGCTCCTCCGGTTTTACTCTCCATATTTAGAAACATGCGTTGAGATAACAGTATTTGGCTCCTGTAAAATGCCACATGATAAGCCACGCTGTTAATCTATCATTAGTGGCCAGGTCGCTTCTAAAAAAAGAGCTCGAAAGCTCAGTGGGCCTTAGCTGTTATCTCCACTCCTTCAGGTACTGCCCGTCGACAGGCAGTGCAAGAGAGTGGGTGCAAAGGCAAAGACCACCCAGCATCGTCTTAACATATTCTTTGGGGCAAGTGCTGTTTGCAAGTCGCACCTATGAAGGCGAGCGGCTCGGCACATGAGGGGGGGTGGGTGGCCAGCACCACGCCTGGCGGCCTTTGTCTCCCCAGTGGCGATGTTTACACACCGCACCGTGTACTCGTTTAAGGCTGAGTCGACCTCGAGGAAGCCCAGGCCTTGTTCATATATTCGTCACTGGTGTCGGCCGTGAGCGGGAATCGAGCTCGGTTAGACTGGTTCAGAGCGCAGTGTGCTAACCGCTACGCCGCCGCTCCACATACACGCACACACACAAGCACGCACAAGCACACACACAAGCACGCACAAGCACACACACAATCACACACACACACAAGCACACACACAAACACACGCACACACACCACACTCGCCCTGCACTGCGGTCACTCAACATTGTCCTCCAAGCACATTCATGAAATATGCCGAGCGTGATTTCGTTATCAACATATTTATAAATGTGTACGGTGTGAACGCGATCTCCACGACGCTTCGTGTTCCAATCTATCTGTCTCGTGTTCACCTTCTGCAGCGCTCGCTTGTCACCGTGGCGTGCGCGATGAACACCACCACCACGTGACTTTTCTTTCGTGTTGTGCGCGGTGCTTTTAGCACCACAGCGCGTGGATTTGTAGCGTTTGTTTTCATTTGTTTGCTGGTGACTTTGTGTATTTTATATCGGAATCGCCTCCAGTGCTGTTGCAGCTGGCGGCAATAAAAGTTGTTTACAAGTCTGTCTCTCTCTCTCAGTCCGTAACGGTAACGATACCATTGGGTTATCTCGGGGAAAGTCTCCCTGTGCCTCGCGTGTCTTTGGGAGGAGAAGGAGGTGCGGCACTGCGTGGGATGGTTTGGGCGAGTTCCTTCTCAACGGATGGTGTTTTTTCGCAAGAGCACGGACGCTCGACTATCCGGCGAAATAACCCCCCCCCCCCATCACGAGTGCAAAGGTCCGCACAGATGGGTTCATGAATCCACTCGCTTTAATACTGCACTGACATTTCCTGACCACCTCCCTAGTTCAGCAGCACGTGCGGAAGTTTTGCACATCTTTATATTGATCCACCGACCTTCGACTCCACAGCGCTGGTTCAGGGAGCGTGCATCACCATCTCCGACCCGTTCTCTATAACTCCCCCTTTGTCTTGTGTGTGTGTGTGTCTCAATATATCTCCCATTGATGCTGGGTGTCTCTCTCGGTCTCAGCGTCTTTGTTTTTTCCCCGTGTGTCTCAGTCGTGTCGCAGTGAATCTCCCGATGACTGCCTCTCTCTCTCTATCTCTTCTTGTTCTTCACGGATGCCGGAGAACCGAGACACGCGGTCGGACTCGCTGCTCTCGTTGGGAGTCAGAAGACAGGAGGCGCCGCGCTCTCAGTCAGAGTCGTCGTCGCCGCTCTCGGGGGGGCTGCTGCCCTCGGCGGAGCGCCCTGCCCCCCTGTCGCGGCTGCCCCGGGGCCCGGGCAGCTCCGCGGGCAGCTGCTGCTCTTTCCGCACGTGCACCAACTCCGTGTCGCGCACCGAGGCTCCCTGCTGCCCGCCCTTCACGCGCTTCCATTTCATGCGCCGGTTCTGGAACCAAACCTTCACCTGCGGGAGAGCCAATGGGCGAATCATCACGATCGAGATGTCACCGCCATGGCCAAAGCCGTGGGATTGATGCCGCCACCACCTGACACCTCGCTAACAATGCGTTCTGCACATGGGGGGGGGGGATGGCTGTTCACGAGGAATAAAAAAAAAACAGGCCCTTTGTAAGGCCCTCTTGCGTGTGATGTCTGGAACAATTTGCCCCTCTCCCCACATCTCCCCGTCTGTGCGGCCCTGACCCCCTAGCTGCTACACATGAGACACGCGGCTTCCACATTTCGAGTTGTGCCCTACCAGTGTCCCACCATCTCATCTCAGGTCTTCGCCTTCCTCGCTGGACTCGTGGAAACCGCTCCAACGCCTGTCTCAATAACCGGCCCTTCCGCCTTCCACCCAGCGCAATCATTACTCCCCGACTCGTGCGGAACAACGCTCGCCTGCCCGTGGACTCTCGTCCACTACGGCACTTCTCCATCCTGTCTCGCCTTGACATTTCTAGCAGCCGTCTCTGACAGCTGTACTCAAATTCATACCAAGACCTTATTTTCTAACTGATAGGCATTTTATTTTCATCAACTAAGGTAGAGACCCTCGAGATTCTCATAGCATTTCATGACAGAAAAAAAATACGTGGGGATCCGTCTGTTTAGGGAACCGATTACAATAACAGAGACAATGTATGGAGATAAATACATTGTAATTCTCAGCCTATGTCTCCCGCCGATATCAGCATATACTAATAGGGGGTTTCCCCCTTTTTTTCTCGCAACAAAACTGACACCTTTTGCAAGGAATAATGTTAACATTACCCACAATACTTGCAATCAAATGCAAAAAAGAAAAGGTGTCAGTTTTGTTGCCAGATAAAAAGGGGAAAAACCCTATTAGTATATTTTGGTACTGGCAAAGTAGGTCTCATGATGATCTCAGTATACTTCGTACATCTTTGTATGCGTGGATGTTGAACTTATTTCGCACCGCTGTAATGCACAGGGCCATCGCTGTCACCGAAAAAAACCTAAGAATATAATATACAAACAGTTATTGGGAGGGAAGTAATGGGACCACTAGAAATCATTGAGGTGTCTATAAATGGATCGTATTTTGTCGTTTTTTTCCTGATGCATCCTGATCGTACTAGCAGCGGCACGTCACGAGGCGAAGAATCAATTCTGAACTCCCGCAGTGAGCAGTGTAACACAATGTGTGAGGGAATGGGCGGCAGAAGAAGATAAACTAAACTTAACAGCTAACTTTTTTGTTTAACCAGGTCAGACCCACTGAGCTATATAGCTCTTTTTTCAGAAGCAACCTGGCCACAAATGACAGCTCAACGAAGTGGCTTATCACGTGGTAATGTATAGCAGCCAAATACTCTAAACGCACGTTGATTCAAAATGTGGAAGGAAAATCGAAGGACCTGGATAAAAATCCACGCGACCACGGGGAGAACATGCAAACTCCAAATATACCGGCGTCATTGTCCGGATCGAACCCACGACCTCCTGTATACCAGGCGAGATAGTTAACGCTCGCCACCATAGAGCCCAGGTCAGCCAGAGAAACCAAGGGGCATCAGGGCGACAGAGAGCCGTGAACAGCACCTCCGAAATGTCCGACCTGTATAACATCAGCGAGCTACTTCCGAGATAACTTTCAGTGACTTTTTGTGCGCCTTACTCTATGACATTTCGAATTCTCCGAGCGAGAATTGACCAAATAAAACGTTCGACGGGTAGAACAGCAGGGGAAGGGGTGTGGGGTCAAAAGGACAATGCAGAGGTGGAGCAATGAAGCCGGTTCGTACGGCATGTGCCACGCGTGTGTTGTGGCATCACGGGGTGGGGGGGTGGGGGGTGGGGAGGGTGGTTTGAGGAAATCGCTGACAGAGGCGGCTCTCCACTTGAGGACGAACTGTGGCAGATTCGTGCTTTCATTGCAATGAGTTCCGGTCGAACAGTGTTCATGCCAGCCGGTGGCAGGACATTACTGTTATTCTGTCCATTCGTCCAATTTCCTCATGGTTTATTGGCTGTTATTGTATTGTTGCATTGATTTATGAATACAGAACCAGACAGCTCAGTCGCCAGACTACAATTAATAAATAATAGCTGCGAATTATTACGGTTGTTAACGTAATGACAGCATCACATTATCCATTAACGAAATAGCATTGACATTATACGCCTCCACGTGCACAATTTGACAAAATATGTAACAACGCCAATGAAAATTTACAGCCCTCTATAGATCCACTGCTGGATGAAGGCCAAGCCGTGGTGGCCATGGTGGCTGTTTGATCACGCGTCATCACACTGGTCAGAGCGGGCTTGGTGAAGGGATGGCAGAGGAGGGGTTCAGATATCACTCGGCACTGATTTTCGCCACGGTCTGGAATCGAACTCAGGTGGCTGAGCTTTTAGCGCAGTGTGCGTGCGAACCACTGCGCCACCGCTCTGGAACACGGAACGTCTGTTTCTAATTTTGACGGAAAAAAAAACTGCCGGTGTTGCCATCACTCAACGTGGAAAATCGCAGTGGCCGTGATTTTCTTTCTGCCATTTCGTATCGAACGTGAAACACGCACACTGCATATGAGGGTCTCGCCACGCCCCTAAGGGTCGTGGGAGTTATTCGACCATACTTCACCACGCTGGTCAATGCGGGTTGAAGGCGAGGAGCATAGGTTGGTACTAACTCTCTCAATAGCCGGCGTGCGTGGGTGTGTGTACGTGGATCTTGGCGAGGACCCACACCCCCCACGGGCATACACCCACTCACGCACCCACACATTCACGCGCACGTGGGTGGGTGTGCGCGTACGTGTGTCTCGGCACGAACCCACACCACCCACGCACCTTACACCACCCACGAACCTTACACATCCACGCACGCGCTCGCGGGCGGGCGGGTGAGGAGGTTGTCTCGGCACGCACCTGCCGCTCGGTGAGGTCGAGGTTGACCGCGATCTCGTATCGGCGCAGCCTCGTCAGGTAGTTGTGATGCGCGAACTCGGCCTCCAGCTCGCGGATCTGCTCCTTGGTGAAGGCCGTGCGCTCCTTGCGGGGTCGGGACCCCGACGCTTCGCTGCGAGGGCACGGCTCCAACTCCTCGGGGCTGGCGTCTGCGCGCCGCGCGCGAGTTCACGACGTTCACAGGTGGACGCATTGCGCGCTGACGACGCGTCGACGGTGGTGCACAAAAGCACGCTTGACGACGTTTCGGGCAATGGCCCTTCTTCATAGCACATGAAGAAGGGCCACATAGGGGGACATTTCCAGCAGTGGATTAACAGAGGGCTGTTGCACGGTTTAAGCGCGGGAGCTGATTGAACAGCGAATATACGAACACTTGTCCAGGGAGGACACGTAGATATCGACGCATACGTCATATGCAATCAAGAAGACAAAGATCCCCCGTATATATTTTAACAGACTGTTATAAGACAAGTGCTGTTAGCGAAAACGTATGAAAGCCGGCACGGCACACGTAGGGGGTGGGTGGTCAACATCACGCCCGGCCGCCTTTGTCTTCCCAGTGCTGATGTTTACACACCGCACGAGGTACTCATTTAAGGCTGATTCGACCTATGGGAGGCCCAGGACCGGTTCATATATTCGCAACTGTTATATTGGTCGCCAGGTTTGTAGCACATTGTGCTAACTACTACGCAACATCTCCCCAACAAGTATACAAAATACCAACGCATACAGACACATGTATACACATATTCATACAGACACAGATGTACACGCACGCATTCATGAATTTACACAAAGACGAATACACGCAGCCGCGAAGACAGGATACACATACTCGTGTGTGTGCGTGTGTATATTTTGTATATATACGTACATAATTAGTTTACAAATGTAAAAAAATAATAACCCTAAATAACACGTGTGCTATGAACTAGGGTCACTGCCCGAAACGTCGCCGATGATGTTTCCCTTTAAGTCAGAATTCTTGACGACCGTATTGAGTTGTTGTTGTTGTCTGTGCATCACTGCCAACGCACCAGCAACATTACCAAATAAAGTGTCTACAAAAGAGTTTGGAAAATCGAGAGGACGACTTTAAGACTGTATCCCTCTTCAAACATTTATACCTAGAAAAATGTTTTCCATGCACGTGTTTTAATTTCAATTGAAATGAATTGCACCGAATGAGTTGGAATAATGAAAACGTGTTGAAACTCGCACACGTGGAGCGATTTATCGTCGTGGATCGAAAGACGGTGACCGAGACACTTCGTGCACCCTGCTCGGCTTCTACGAATGAGACCTTGGCATTGTCCGTAAATACAAATAAATAAATACGCACACAGATAGAGCATTCAAACAAACCAAGCTTCAACGCAGGACAAAATTATATCTCGCCATATCCGTCATCAGCACCGGCGTATGACGTCATCACGGAAGAGAGGGACAGGGCACGGGGGTATCAATGAAGGGGTCAGTGCACAATTATACGATCGATCGGTCTCATCGACTCACGAACGGATCTCAGGAACGGAATCCGTTCGTAAGTTGGCGACTGCCCCGTACTCTGTCTGCTTATGAAGAAGGACTCTTTCCGGAAACGTCAGCCAATTATGTACAGTATATGTATCGAATTTGAAAAGAGGAAGCCCACGACTCGTCCAGAAATCTCTCACAATTGATGTTCGCCGCGACTCGGAATATAACTAAGTTTACTGGAGTCATATTGCAATGCGCTAACCACAGCGCCACCGCTCTATTCAAGTATTCTTTACACCGGCACATTGAATAACATTGAGTAGGCACAGGACGTGCCTACTGTTGCAGATGATGTAACGGGGTCGTTAACGTCTGCATTAAAGTCTAAGTGATGTGCTGCTCGGCTCCTGTTTACAGCGACGAGCCAGTGACGGAAATTCCACATTCCTATGGCGGGGGCGAACAAGGGGTTTAACGTGTGTGGTTATTATGTTATAATCGACGTGTATTTGACAGCAGACGGCAGATGCTTGCGTAGACGCGTCTCGGGGATTGTCGGCCGTTGCAGGGTACACACACGCATTTAGCTGATAAAGTGGTGCAGGGCAGGGCCATGCGAGGCAGTCAGTGGCACCTCAACCGTTGTCGTGCAAGCATCTCGCGGACAAATACAAAGATCCCTCCGTATAGCCTTAATAGACTGTTTGGGCAAATGCTGCCGTGAGCGAGCACCTATGAAGACCGGCATGACACACGATGGGGTGTGTGACCAGCGCCACGCCCGGCCGCCTTTGTATCGCCAGGGGCGATGTTTACACATCGCACCAGGTACTCATTTGATGCTGAGTCGACCTAGGGGAGGTCCAGGACCGGTTCAGATAACCATCACTGGTGTTGGCCTTGACTTAAAGCTTTCGTGGCTGCAGGAATTTATATTCTTTGGGTCTTTCGGTAAAGTCACGTCGATAGGTTCAAAGAAAATAACAAAAACTACGACGTTTCGATCGCAACACAAGCGCTCGTCATCAGGAAAAGGGGGTTAGCTTCTAAAGGCAAACTGTTTATAAAGGTTTAAAATGGACCCGGCCCAAATGTCAGAAGAATGGGCGGGGCAGCTAATGTTAATGTAAGTGATGGGCAGCGGGCCGCGATTGGCGGTGGGTTTCCACCAATTAAAGGGCTGCCAGGTAAGAATTAGCATGTTAATATAAGATCGGTGAGTGGCCTCCACGAAGAGTGCGCTGAGGTGGCTATGTTAATGTGAGAGATTGGCGTGTTAATGTAAGATAGCAGAGCCACTGCCACGTCGAGGTACGGTGCGCAAAGGTGGCTGTGTTGGTGTGAGAAATTGAACGTGTTAATGTAAAATCAGAGAGCCAAAAATAACAACTAACATCGGAAGGTGGCAGGATGGGAACATCACAGCCAGTTATGACTTAAACTGGTTGATAACGTCCTTCCTTGATGTGGTCATCTGGCCACATGGCCGATCAGCTCTGAACCAATTCCTCAACCATCCATATATACAGACACAATTTCAACCGAGAAGATGGGTACAAACTTAGCAATCATTGAAAGGACGCTATCAACTTGCTGTGCTGTTCCCATCTTGCCACCTTCCGATGTTAGTTGTTATTTTCAGCTCTTCGATTTTACATTAACAGGTTACATTTCTCACACCAACACAGCCACCTTCGCGCGCCGACCTCGAGGTGGCTGTGGCTCTGAGATCTCCCATTAACACGCTAATCTCTCACATTAACATAGCCACCTCAGCGCGCTCGCCGTGGAGGCCGCTCACCGATGTTACATTAACATGCTAATTTGTACCTGGCAGCCTTTAATTGGTGGAAGCCCACCACCAATCGCGGCCCGCTGCCCATCACTTACATTAACATCAGCTGCCCCACTCATGCTGCTGACATTTGAGCTACACCCATTTTAAACCTTTATAAACAGTTTGCCTTTAGAAGATAACCCCCTTTTCCTGATGACGACCACTTGAGTTGCGATCAAAACGTCATAATTGTTTGTTATTTTCTTTGAACCTATCTACGTGACTTTACCGAAAGACCCAAAGAAAATGGTGTTGGCCGTGAGTGTGAATCGAACTCGTTTCGCCGGGTTCGTAAGCGCAACGCTCTAACCGCTACACAATCGCCCCCCACTCACTGGCACACTCAAGCACGTGTTTATAAGGCAACTGCAAAACACTGACAATCATGCTATATTAGAAACAAAAAAGTTTTGCTGGCTCGCTGGCAGGACGTCACCTGCAGATGGAGGGACGGATGGACACTCACTTCCAAAAGACGTGAAGGCTGCTAATACAGTACAATAATAACATTTGGTATAATGCACAGCCCTTTGTCAATCCACGACTGGATGGAGACTTTCCGCACAATTTCCCACGCCGTGTTGGTCATGAGGCGTTTATTTTGCCATACTTCACCACGTTGGTCAGCGCGCGTTGGTGAAGGTGGGCAGTAGACATCAATCAGTCGCCACTGACGTCAGCAATGGCCCAGAATCAAACTCAGGTCACCGGTTTTCCGCAATTGAAAGGATAATGGCGACCCAACTATTATTTCCCAGACGAATGCATCATTATCCTAAAAACAAATGTCATTAAAATCCATCATCCTGATAATGACATCATTTTAACGGATAGTTTATAACATTTGAGTTGGCGGCCTAAATTATGAAAAGGCCGCACATTCAGTTATTTTGAGCTGATGGTCTGGAAAAGGCTGATAGTCTTTTGGCATGCAATGCTATACACTCATTGCACCATGTACCCCTCCGCGCCTCAATCGATGCAGCACATTTCGAGATCGCTACTGTGACATCCATCGAAATCCGTCGTCATCGCCAATGTGTGCTCATAATATCTCGATATCTACATCGGATCAAACCTCGCGACCGTCTCGCGACTCGTGTTTGGGCCACCCCTAACTTTTGCATCCTTCCGCTCCTCCCGCTGTGAAAACATCGACGCTGCTCCGTGCAGCTGTGTTGAGGCCCTACGTCGCCTCCTCCTCTCCCTCTCCGCATCTCTTTTGACCCTCTGCTCACGTTACTCCGTTCCTTTTACATCGTTTTTCCCAATCTTCCTCTGCTCTCTCGCTTCCCTTTGCCGTTCCTTTCCCAGACAATTACACCATTTCCCCTCCTGTAAACCCCTTCCCGTGTGGGGTGCCACGGCTGGAAAGTTGCGAGTAGCAATCTTTGCACAAACGGCACGGACATACGCGTGAAAGAACTTCACGGCTCATGGGATTTCTCCAGGATAAATACAGATTCTGATTCACACACGCACAGAGACATGTCTACATACATACACAGTATGCACCCACAACGCATATATGCATCGACATATGCCTACACATATACGCAAACGTAAAAATACACATGTACACGCAGACACATATCTTCACATAAATAAATAAAGATACGTACGTACGTGCATATATACATACACTCACAAATAAAGTGTATATATATATACAAATACACACATCCGAGGTTTGTGTTTCATTCGCTCCGAACGTCGTTATATATATGTAGGACTTGATTTCTAGAAGATAGAACGAAAACATAACAAGGTCGCACTCATGAAACAAAAAGTGCATGCCACAAATGAACCACAATAGCTTGCTGATCTCGTCAAGGAGCATAAACCATCACGCCATCTCCGGTCATGATTCTCGCAGCTGCGGCTTTTGGCGAACCATCGAAAAAAGACGGTGGTCACCGCATCGCGCGGCGCTTTCAGATGCGCTTCTGCGACCGTCTGGAATGCTCTTCCTTCCGATATTAGGAAGCCACTCGAGCTACGCACTTTTAAATCTCGATTGAAAACGAGTTACTTTAGAACTGATTTTTTTGTGTTTAGTTTGTTGCCCTTCCCCCGCACCTCTGATTAGCACGGCGTGGCCACGTACGGTGCGAAAGAAGTTCAACACACATACAAACTCGCCTCGTTGTACAGGACTTGATTGATTCAAATAGAGGCACTCGGGCAATTACATCTCCTGCGTAGCAAATAGAGAGGACAGAGAGATGGAGTGGATAGTGAGAGTCGGAGACTGCTCTCTATTCCAGTTTTATATTGGCATATGAATAATTGTAAATTTAATATTACGTTTTTACTTTTAAGGCAGTGGTATATGTAAGCGTTTCCATGTTGTTTTTGCTCGTGCACCAGTACCAACGCAAGTACAGAGTTGCAGATAACTTTATTAAAAGAGAGGAACTCGCCTCGTTATATAGTACTTGGTTGATAGAAGAGAGGGACTCACCCAGTTGTATAAGTACTTGGTTGATACAAGAGAGAGACTCACATAGTTGGTTGACAGAAGAGAGGAACTCACCGCGGACAGAAGACTCCACTACGGGCTTCCTCCTGCCGGCAGTCTTCTTTCCGCACTCAGACGCGTTCGGCTGCTGTTGCTGCTGCTGCGGCTGCTGCTGCGGCTGCTGTTGCTGCTGCTGTTGCTGCTGCTGCTGTGGCTCCAGGCTGCAGGCAGCCAGGCGCGGGGAGGTCTCCCCCGCTGACGCTGCGCTCGTCGGAGAGGAGACCGGCTGCTCAGCGGCAGGGGCGACCGCGTGCAGAGTTGACGCAGCGGCGAAGTGCGACGACACTTGACGATGCTGATGCTGCTGCTGCTGATGTTGCTGCTGATGTTGCTGCTGCTGCTGCTGATGATGCCACACGGACAATTGCTGCTGCTGCTGCTGTTGTTGTTGTTGTTGTTGCGGATGATGGCTGTGATGGTGTTGTTGGTGGTGGGTTTCTTGTTGGTGCTGCTGCTGGTGGTGATGGTGCTGGCTGCTGCTGTTGCTGCTGCTGCTGCTGCTGCTCTGATGATGATGGTGGTGGAGCTGGTGGTGATGGTGGTGGTTGCTGTGGTGGTGGTGGTGATTGTGTCCGTTCGTCCGGGCGGTGAGACCTGCGCCCTCGCTGGCTACAAACCCCGAGGACACGAGGCACGAGGCGGCGATGTCGGGGAAGGGCACTCGCTCTAGGGCCCCGCGGCCGTGCAGGGCCACGGGAGGGAAGTGATGAAGCCCTGGCGGTGGCGGGACACCGCTGTGCGACTGGTTCATGTAGCTGAACACGGCGTGATCCATGGCCGATCTCTCCCAGCAAAATAAAACAACAATAAGGACCAAACCAAACAGAAAAAAACAAACGTAAAAACATATATCTATGAAACTGCAACAAAATCACTCTTCTCCGTTGCGTCTCCAGTACCCCCACGCTTAACAATCATCCAAGCGAGCAATCATTCGAGATTCTTGACAACAACACCAACAAAAGCCACACACCTTCTAAGATAAAGGTCACTCAGTCACTCGCTCTATATAGACAGACTCGCACGCGCACGTGGACGCTGCTGCCGCTGCTGCCAATACTGCGCTTCTCTGTGAAGCGGTGGCAGCAAGCCGCAGCAGGAAGGAACCCCACGTCAATGAGAGTGATCCTCTCCCCTGCCCTTCCCTCCTTCAAGACGCCCGCGTAGGAGGAACAGGAGGAGGAGGGAATGCGATCCTCCTGTTATAAATAGAGAGTAACGAGAGAGGGGCGGTCTACGGGCTAACAGCACCACCATCATCATCACCACACGCGTCTTTTCCAAGCCGCGCTGTGGAGCAGGGAGATGCAAATAAGCCCCGAACGAGACAGATCCTGATTCACAATCGTTGTCGTTGTTGGGGTCAAATTGCGAAAATAATTTGTGTCGTGAAACCCTCCTCTACCCGACACAGCCAACGAATTAAGGTGTCACAAACGTGGCCAAATTGTATGACTGCTTCAGCGGCACCCGCCGTTCGTGTCGTTGTTGGAGGGTTGTCTCACGACACTGAAATGGGTAACGGCGCTTCGCTGAGCTGACGGTTACAGCCAAAATGAATCACCTCTCAATCGTAATATCGGTCGCGAAAGCCGACCGTGTTTTGAAAAAAAGAGATGGATCCTCTACGAGAAACAGACTCGCGGGTTATATGCAAAGTAGAGCGCGGGGCGGGCCAGATATAATTATAGGGGTTTGTGGTGTGGGGGGAGAAGGGGGGGCACCCTGCTTTTAGTCGAGCACGTGGGTGCTTGCACGTGCTCGAGCAAGTGCGCTTGATTAGCAAACGCTTTGTGCATGGGAGCCGTGGCGCAACGGTTAGCGCGCTGCGCTACGAACCCGGCAGAGCCCAGTTCACGGCCAACACCAGTGACGATTATCTGAACACGTTCCTGGGCTTCTCCTAGGTCAACTGAGCCTCAAATGAGTACCTGGTGCGCTGTGTAAACATCGCTACTCGGGAGATAAAGACGGCCGGGCGTGGTTTTGGCCACCCACCCGCTCGTGTGCCGTGTCGGCCTTCATCGGTGCCTGCTTAACAGCACTTGCCCCAACAGCCTGGTAAGGCTATACGGGGGATATTTGTCTTTGACGTGTGTATTTATACTCGAGTGTGTGTACACGTGTATGTGTGTATCAATACTTCACGTGTAAGATGCACACACGCACGTGTATCCACACCCGTATGTGTTGTGTACGCGTGGATGTGTGCATTCAAGCCCTTGCGCCTACACGTGTGTGTATGTATGTGTATCTCGAGTCCTTATGCGTCTGTGTAGCCACACCCGTGCGTTAACATGTGTCACACCGATGCGCGTATGTGCATACACGTGTTGGCTACGTACGGAGCGAAAGAAGTTCAACATATATTTACATACGTGTGTGGAATTATAGCCAAATCCGTGTGTATATATATACATACGGGTGTTTTGTAACCCGTGTGTGCATACCGACCAGTTGATGTGTATGTTTCGTCGCACGTGCGATATTTGCATCCGTAGCGAGTTCGACTCCCACTCAGGACCCACAACAGCCTTGTGTGTAAAAATCACCACTCGGGAAGACAAAGGCGGCCTGGCGTGGTGCTCGCCATACTTCTGTGCTGTGTTGTACCTTCATAGGTGCTCGCTATCAGCACTGGCCCCAGCAGCTTGTTGAGGCTCTCGAGGGGTTTCGGCAACCCCAGTTAGATTCCCCCTCTCGAAACAAATAATCGTGGCAAAATATCTGAACCCTGCCTGGGCCTCACTTTAGTCGACTCAGCCTCAAATGATCGTCCGGTGCGAGGTGTAAACATCAGCACTGCGGAGACAAATGCTGTGGCTCTCGCCACACCACACCAATCCGTGTTGTACATCTTTCATCGGTGTTCGCTATCAGCACTTGCCCCAACAACCTGTTAAGGATCTTTGGCTTTGTCTGTATGTACGTATATGTCTGTATGTACCTGTATATCCGACCGGAGCGGTGGTGTAGCGGTTAGCGCGCTGCGCTACGAACCCGGTGACCCGAGTTCGATTCCCGCTTGCGACCAACACCGGTGACGGTTATCTGAACCGGTCCTGGGCCTCCCCTAGGTCGACTCAGCCTCAAATGAGCACCTGGCGCGGTGTGTAAACATCGCCACTTGGGGAGACAAAGGCGGCCGGGCATGGTGCTGGCCACCCACCCCCCTTTGTGTGCCGTGCCCTCCTTAATAGGTACTGCTCGCTAACAGCACTTGCCCCAACAGTCTGTTAAGACTATACGGGGGATCCTTATCTTTGTATATATGTGTGTGTGTCGGGGGTGGGGGGACCTCGTGCTGTGGCGAGTCACCTGCTGTTGTCCATCAGTCGTGGCCGGGCAGCTCCAGACCAATTATTGTCGGTATTTTTTTTTATGAGGGTGCGGCAGAGAAAGCGGGGAAAAGAAGAGTCGACGCAGAGGCGCGCCTCTCGCGCCAAACCCCTTTCCAAGCGAAAGCCTCGGCAGCGGTTTCATTCGATCGTCTCGTGACTCGTGCGAAGCAAGCCCCGCGCCAATCCACTGCTGGATTGAAGGTCCACCTCCCCACGCCGTCGCTCGTGTCGGGATGCACGCGTGCCTCTCTTGCCTGTGAGCCGGTATAATAGTAGGGGCTTTTCCCCCTTTTTCCTGGCAACAAAACTGAAACCTTTTGACAAGGATTAATGTCTGTATTAACCAAAATGCAAACAAAAAGCACACTATGATAATACATGCATTGTCCTTGAAACTGATTGGTCCACACCAAGGGACGGGTTTCTTTTGAGCCTCGACCCAATTGGTGCTCGAGCAGAGGACGCCAAAAGGCGTACAGCTCAAAGACAATGCACTATCAAAGTAACGAGGGCTCCTTGTAAAAAGGTTTCAGTTTTGTTGCCAGAAAAAAGGGGACAAACCCTATTATTATATTTTGGTACTGGCAAAGGAGGTCTAATGATGTGAGCCGGTAATGTAGCGGTCTGTGTATAGCTGTGCTCACGGCCAATGCCAGTGACGCACCGGTGCTGGGCCTTCTCTAGGTCGACTCAGCCTCAAATGAGTACATGGTGCGGTGTGTAAACATCGCCACTAGGGAATACAAAGGCGGCCGGGCGTGGTGCTGGCCCACCCACCCATCTCGTGTGCCGTGCCGTTCTTCATAGGTGCTCGCTAACAGCACTTGTCCCAACAGTCTGTTAAGGCTATACGGGGGATTTGTGTCGGTGTCATGTGTGAACATGTGT
Source organism: Entosphenus tridentatus (assembly GCA_014621495.2). Lineage (NCBI taxonomy): Eukaryota > Metazoa > Chordata > Hyperoartia > Petromyzontiformes > Petromyzontidae > Entosphenus > Entosphenus tridentatus. Next base: position 7,393,218 of record CM025610.2, on the reverse strand, counting down.
CTCTTGGGGTCATATACGTGTGCGTGTGTGTACGTGTGTAGAGATGCGTATGAAGATTTGTCTCTCGGCCATGTAAATGTGTGATGTACTGATATGTGTGTGTACGAGTGAAAGCGTGTATGTAAGGATAGCGGTCGTGTAATGCTTAGAGCACTGGGCCATGAACTCAGATATCTTAGATCGAGTCTGCTCACTACCAACATCAGTTTGGTTAATATGTGGATATGTCCTGGACCTCCCCTAGGCTGACGACTCAGCTCGTAAATAAGTATTTGGTTTGGTATATAAAAAGTACTTGGGGAGATAAAGGCGGTCGGGCAATGCCCCCCACCCTCTCCACCTGCGCCGTTCCGACAACTATAAGTGCTCACTAACAGCACTTGCCCCAACAGTCTGTTGAGGCTATACGGGGGACCTACTGGACATACCTGGAAAAGAGCTTAATAACTCATAGGATTCTATCCAATCTAAATTAAGGATAAAGATTTTGATTCTGACCTTTGTCTTCGTGCGCAACGACCGACGTTAGCGGCCCTTGCGCACATCCCCACACGGAGGAGACACTCTTCTTCAAAGCGGCATCACGCCCCCTCCCCCCCATCGCGAGGCCGGCCTGTCGCTAATCGGGAATTTCGTGCGTAATCCCGCTCTCCGGGATGACTCGGAGCGTGCCTGGACGCTGACCGAGCCAGGCGAAGAAAGAGGACACCTCATCGAGGAAGATCCTTGCAAAAGCCTCCTCGAGCCGGTGGGGGTGGGGTGGGGAGGGCACGTAAACGAGTTGGTTCCGCACGGGATCCGTGCGCGCGATTTGGATTTCTGCGGCGGTTACACAGAAAACAGCCTTCGTCCCTCACCGGGAATGCTGTCTGTCACGCAACATACCTATGTCTGTGTGTGTGTGTGTGGCGAAGTAAACATAGCCTGTTGGCTTTCAGACCAAACTCTGGCAGAGACCCAGAAGGCCGAACCGGACCGGAGTATGTGCTTGCTTAAACAAATGCTTCTTGGTTATATTTGTATGGAAAGCCAATATGTCGGTTGGAATTCTCTCGCACCGTACGTAGCCAACCGTGCTAATCGGAGGTGCGGGGGAAGGACAACAAACTAAACACAAGAAGCAGTTCTAAAGAAATTAGTTGTCAATCTAGACTTCACCAAACGTCACAAATATTGTTAAATTCACATGCATGTGGAGAGACAGCGTGGAGTTGATAATCCACCGAAGATGCGGCACAGAAACGCAGCATGATCTTCTTGGTTCTTTCGGTAAAGTCACGTAGAAGGGAAGTAATAAAATAATAAAAATAAAACATAATATATTATTTTATTACTTCCCTTCTACGTGACTTTACCGAAAGAACCAAGAAGATGAATCCCTGCAGTCACGAAAGCTTTAAATCGAAATTTAACGCAGCATGAGTTTGCGTGGTGAAGTATGGTCGAAATAAACCCCATCACGACCCGCACGGCGTGGAGAGGCCGTACCCCAGCAGCGGATTGATAAAGGGCTGTACGTGTGCACGTGACCATAAGGTTACACTTTTTTTTTTTCAATAACGAAGCTTCAATCTCGTGCCAGACAGCCCACGTGGGACGCACGGGTTTGTATCCATATAAGATCAAATATACTCGCAGCTTTGCACCCGTGAAACAGGGGAGTACAGAAGAGTCAATTATTTAATTAATGTAAATAGAAGAAGGAACGGGAAAAGGAAGAGAAATCATGGGTAATTAGTGGAAAATTAATGGAGAAACGGGAGCAGAGTGCCAGGAGAGATGAGGATAGAGAGGACGAGGCTGTACAAGGGCATCGACACCGCACGGAGCAGCGTCTGTTTTCGCAGCGGGTGGGAAGTGAGGAGGGATTCAGAGTGGGGGTGGCCATGCAGAAGTCACATGGTTTACGGGAGGCTTGAGCTGATTTAGATGTTTCGTATTCCCACGACGCGTGCGTACGTGGCCTGCATCATCATCATCATCCACTAAATACAGCCACGGATATGTTGACGGATATTTGTTCCGAATTTCGCTCGTGACTCGAGAACAAAAAGTAGTAGCACAGGGATACGCCAAAACACCATAAATCAACACACACACACACACAACACGATTTACAAAATGTACACATTTCTTTTTAAAATCGCGGGAACCTGACGGGAAGAGCGAGAAAATGCATTGCGCAGAGAGGACTAAAGACTCGGGGAACTCATCTACCGCGCCGCAATCAGGAAGCCGCGAACACTATGTAACACGATTTTTGTTCCTGGGTAGTAAGTATTATTTTCTAAATGCTTATGCCTCAAAAGTATAGAAAATGGATATTATTCCCCACAAACTTTGCTTTTGTGACCAGGACTTTACGTGAAGGAATAACACAAATGCACACCGCGTTTTCTCATTGAAAATAGGTACATTTTAAAATATCACTGTCACAAAAGCAAAGTTTGTGGGGAATAATAATAGCAATTTTCTGTACTTTTGAGGCATAAACAATTGGAAAATAACACCTAGCACTCAGGAAAAAAAAAATCCATATATTTTTTTAATTACACAGTATATAATCAATCGACGGATGAGCCTGAGCCAGGCTACGAGAAAGCGTGTCGCTCGCGCTTTGGACGTTAGCGAAAGTGTAGAGCGGGGATCGCTCCCCACCCACCGACGCATCCGTCCGTACCGAACCGTCGCGCCAACTGCAGCCGACGCGCCCGCGGTGTCGAGATGACACCGAATTAAGGCGCCGCCGGAGCTCTGTGCATGATGTCTAATTTACAACGCCGGCGAGAATGTTGGCAGAGGTTGAAAGGCGGCCCTGGTGCCGTGCCCCTCCCACCCCCCTCTTCTTCCACCATGGTCTTTAAACGGGATCTGCTGGGGCAGCCGCCGCGTGAAGTCGGGAGTGTTTTTAGTGCCCTCACTCCATTTAGATTATGTTTATTTTCGCCCAGGGCACGCCATGCTCATGCCTGCCTCTTCAGAAGAGAACACACTCACCTCGCCTCCCTCCATGAAGAAAAACCCCAACCGACATCAGCCTTGACCAATCCACTGCTGGATGAATGCCTCCCTCCTCCACAAGCCGCGGCCAACTTTCGAGATTCTGCGGTTTGCTACTCCGCCTGGCACCTGCACACGAGCTGATTATCACCGCTCCATCGCTCCAACCCAAAACCATCCATGATGAGCACAGTTGCTTTTGTGTGTCCGACTTCTATTCGCTTTAATGCTCCTAATCTATACTGTTTGTTTCAGTTTTGTAATATTGGTGAAGCCCAGATCACTTTTGCGAAATGAGACTAAACCTGGTCTCTTGAGTTGTTAAACAAAACAAACCTGAGCGAACCGAATAGTATTTATATGACTATTTTGGTTATGCGAACGGGCTGATCCCATCGCTCCATCTCCGCGGCGGTCGCCCTCTCAGGCACGTTATTATTGCATTTGGCTGCCATTCAGCCACACGTATCGTTCATCGTCCATCACCCCTTGCAGCCATGACAGGTCCAGCCCAAACCGACTTATAAAAACAACCACGTGCACGGACATAAAGAGGAGGCATGAGCGTGCGTGAAAAATGAAACCCCGAGTGTAAACATTCAACACAAAAATAACTCAACAACACTTTGACGCATGTATACCACTCAGAGACACTATAAAGTTGTATTCGTAGCACCTGCTTGGGTATACCTGTGTGCGCACATGTGCAGTGACTTAACTCGGAGACGCTAAGACTTGGAGGTACTTCTTTTATTTAACCGAGCACCCTTTGCACAATACGCACCCTACGCTGGTACACACTCTTCTGTCGCTCGTTTATACACAACTCTACGTGGATTGCTCGCTGATACACAACGCGAGCCGTCTAACACCGACGGCACTGAACCGAGACAGCCAACTACCGTCTAGCAGCGCAATATCGAGTGAAGACGACAGCGATGATGGTGACGAGACGACAGTGACGATATTCAACAGTACAACGGGGATCCCACTCCAAACGACAGCCCCGAGCTCCCGCTCAGCGCCCCCTTTTATGCTCCAAGCGTGGCCTCGCTCCGCCCCGGCCACGCCCCCTCTCTAGAACCTACTAGCGGGTTGCCGGGCTTCTCCCACGTGCCTCTTCTGTAACATTTCCCCCAGATATCCTTCTCTGGTGTACCACGTGGCCTGCCGACGTCAGGGCTGCTGTAAGCTGCAGATCCCCTTCACCGCCAGCAGCCAGCGCTATGCTGCTACATAGCTAATTCTATGTCACTACACATGTACTCCACTATTGGGTGAGAGCCTCTCCACGCCGTGCGACTCGTGGGAGTCATCTGTCCAAATTTCAACACACTGGCCAGTGCGTGTTGGTAAAAGCCGAGGAGCATAGAAGTACAGCACAACAATGGACTTGGCTGCACTGCCCTCTGTTGCTCACAACCCACGGCCAGGCTCAATGCTACAGAGCTCAAGCTTGTGCGACGGTGACGCGCGTCTCAATCCACTGCTGGATGAGACCCCACCCGACGCAGTGCATGTCGTGGGGCGCGGGGGGGGTTATCTCACCACGCTAATCATTGCGAGTTGGTGAAGGCGGGAAGCAGGGACGTGGGAGCATAGAAGCGGAATACAACAGTTGCGTGTTTTTAGTAAAAAATCGGCAGGAATTGATATGCTTTCGCAATTTGTACTCATATGCATACATTTATTTTTTTGACTTGCTTACCCATCATATACATTGCACTCTTATCGGTTTTTGTATTGTTTGTTGTTGTAACTTTCTGACCCGCCCCTACTAGACACCCGTGAAAAACAGAGCTTCATAGCTCGTCGGATTCCCCCAGTGTCAATAAAGATTATGTTAATTCTGTTGACTTTGCTTTTTCACCCGCTCCCTACTCAACCGTACGATTTGCCTGCCACCAAATCACCCGGGAATGCGCCCGATCTCATCCGACCTCGCAAAGTCGAGCTTGGAACGTGCCCGGGGCAGTGTCAGGATAAGCGACCGCCATGCACAACAACGGGCTACTGACTGCGACAAATACAAGTTGCCATTAAGGGGGTGGTGGTCAAGCCAAATAACCGCGTCAGGGGCAGCGGAGTGTATCGATGTGTATAGCAGAGCGTATGAAATAATCACATTACATAATATGATATCGATCACAGGCTCATATATGAAGCGATTCAATAAGATTAACCTCCATTACCCGTGCGAGTATATTGGTCGGCCGTCACAGAGAGGCAATGTGTTTTATATACGGGCCTAACTCCTATACATTTTACACAACGCTGACGGACACTTGTATGTGCTGTAGTTAAAGCACGGTTTACCGTACGGTCTAAGGTATCGGTCCACTTGAGAGCCGCGTGAGTTGGTTCGAAGCGGGGGAGTCGCCCGCTCTGCAGAGCGTTGCGTACTCGCTATGAGGTGAAGGCGCAGCCCTGCAAGTGCTTGTTCACGCCACTTGCTTGCACAAGATCCTCCACTACAGCGAGATTTATAGAGCCCCCCCCCTCTCGTCGAGCAGATGCTTTTGCCTACTCTTCCACACTCGCCAGACGTTTTGGCAGAGGTGGCGGAGTACCCACACTTTACCCTACTGCGCGCGACCTGCCTGCACCGATCAACTGCCTGTGGTGGCGACCCCTTATACCGCTGTGGGTGAAACTTCAGACACGTGCCCAATGTTTCAGCTTCGCCGCGCCGAGCCCGGAGATCGAACTGGCGACCCCCACGCTTGCAACACCAGGGGTCGGAAACCAACCTGAGCTGCGTGCGGCTCTTTCAGGACTGCTTCGCGACGTTATTTATTAAGGACCGACGTCTCGTATTGACCAGAGTGCATTGCGGCTCTTCTTATTTTGCACTAAACGAAGCCACGAGAAACGCAGGCGATCACGCGCCGCCCCCCCACTCCTTTGTGACACATTCGCTTAAAATGCATCCGAAAGGACGGACCCAACGCCTCCCCGTGGTGTGAGCGCGCGAGTGGCTGTGGGTGGAATTTGAAGAGGAGTTGCGGGGAGGGGTTGCGATGGGAGCAGGGGTTAACCTCCAAACCTGTAGCGTGACCTCGCTTAAAGGTGGCGGGTGGGGGGGGCAAACACAAACTCAGATTGTGGGCACGACACAGTCAATGTTAAACAAACTTTCAACAAAACGTTGAACGCTAAGCAGACAGTTTGCATATCGCGTGAAGCTTGCGACACACAGAAGGAGGATATCGCAGCGCAGCGGGTCAGTCGGCGTTCGCCGAGGCTGGCGAGCTTGGAATAAGACCCGCCACCGGGGTTAAACATTGTACCAACTTAAAGCTTTCGTGACTGCAGGAATTAATATTCTTGGGTCTTTGGGTAAAGTCACGTAGGTAGGTTGAAAGAAAATATTTTTTTTGTAATTATTTGTTATTTTCTTTGAACCTATCTAAGTGACTTTACCGAAAGACGCAAGAATATTGTACCAACGTTGTGCGGCCAAACTTTACGAATTTAAAAGGGGGCCTGAGCATTTCGCAGGGAGTGGTGGTGGTGGGGGGGTGTTCTCAGGCCCATTCAGCTCCTCTCTACTCCCCGCAAACGACGCTACGAGGGCAGAGGTGGTGGCAAGAGGGATGGAGGCGCTGGGGGGTGATGGAAGGGACTAAAGGTGTGGGGTGGCAGGCGCTATGAGCCGGCCACTCGACGCATTCCGTATCAAATTCGCGGACGCACGTGGAGCGCCGCGCCACCGCACGTGCGGCTGGAGCGGTGATGGGAGCGACCATCTGGAGGAGACGGGATGGGAGCCGGGGCGGGGTGGGTTTCATTTTAGCTCACCTCCTACCCCCATTCCTTCCTTGTCCTTCTCATCATTCTCACGCCAACATCATGATCGTTAGTCCATCAAATCCTCGACAACCTTCGCACAGGTTCCGTGCACACACCAACGCTAACACCTTTAGGCACACCGACACACACACAGACATATGCAGACACGTTAACATACTGTATGTACGAAAACAAATGCCCTTATTTGATGTCAATCGTGGCCGACAGTCGAACAACAGCGCCACTGCTCCTAATATACACACAAAAACAAATGTTGTGTCTCCCATTTATAGCCTTAACAGACCGTTGGGGCAAGTGTTGTTAGCGAGCACCTATGAAGGCCTGCACAGCAGATTAGGGGGTGAGCGGTCAGCATACACACACACACAACAAGCACACCCATACGTACAACGCACAGGCACACGGGCCGACACGCGCAGAGTCAGACACGTGCGGCGTGGAGGCATGTGCTCACCCAGGTGGTTCGTTAGAGTCTCTTTAAGTTGAGCTGCAACGCGATGATTTATTGCAGCAGACCCCTTTACGAAGCACGTGTTGGTAATTAGCTGCGGGTCATTCCACTCTGGGCAAGGGGGGGGGCAGGAAGGGGGGCGGGGGGGCTGCTGTGGGGTTGATGGAGCATGAGGGCTACACGCCTTTCTCCCCACACTCTCTCGGGGGTGACGTAATGGCGAGCAGCTTGCGTTCCGTGTGGACCTCTGGGTTAGATCCACGTTTCCTACATCTCTTAACTGACTTCCTCACTCGTGACGTGGAGTGTACAATAATAATTTGCAGTCACTTTATCGATCCACTGCTGGGTTGAGGGCCTCGCCACGCCGCGTCATGGTCTTGGCGGTTGTTGTGTGACCCTACTTCGCCGCGCTGGTGTGTTTGTGTACGGCGATTTGATGAAGGGGGGCTAAAATGAATTATAATGAGGCCGATTTATAACGCGCGCAAATTTCCTGAAGCGTCAGCATGACCAGTCCAGATAGCTATCACTCGCCACTGAACCTTAGCCTCGGCCAGGAATTGAATTCAAGTCGCCGGGTTCATAATGCAGTGAGTGCTCTTACCACCACAATGTGCGGCTATATTTGTGAAAAATATGCAACATTGTAGCTCTTTCGGAACACACTAGTCATTCAAGAAATAACGGCTTATCGCTCCCACTCATACATGGTGGCAAGTGCTCATAACAATATTGTTCAAATATTTTTTTTGTAGATCACAAATATGAATGAGAGCAAGGTCAACGTTGTAGATTATGATTTTTTTTTATAATGTGCGAAAATCGTTCTGGGAAGAAGACATTGACTCGAAACGTCTACGTATGATGGAAATACATCAGAAGTGTGTCCATAAAACATTGGACAGTTTCACGGTGGGCACTGCCCATGGTGGACACGGCCTATGGTGGACACGGCCTATGGTGGACACTGCCCGTGGTGGACACTGCCCGTGGTGGACACTGCTCGTGGTGGACACTGATAGCTTTTTCCATCCCAGGTGGTAACCTAGCACCCTCCTTGGCACGAGTGCCAGAAGTGTGTGTGACGCGCGTGTCGGGCCACGGTGTCGCGCCTGTAACGCCCGTTGGCCACGTGATCCGCGCTGGAACTCCGTACAGCCGCGAGCCCCGTGTAAACCAACATTGAACGGGCGCGTTCGAGGGGAGCGCAGTCCCACGGGAGACTTGAGAAGAAACGTCGATGCGGGGGGCTCCTTCGACAACAGCCGCTTTCGCTTCCCGGGTAAACCCCAGCCGCGCTCCGTTTGCAGCGCTAAAATCAAAACACGCGGCGGCGGCATCTCTCACGAGGGAGCGAGGACCTCCTGCGCGGTGTCCGGTTCCCCCAACACCTGCACAGCAGCAGCGGCAGCACGCGCTGGAGTCGTTACCGTATTCTCTGGATTATAAAACGCCGAGAAAAATTGTCAACAGGCGCCGGTGTCGATCGCGTTATGTAAATCCGGTCAAAGACAACACGCTAAGATGCCCCCCATCCACACCGTATATGATGTAGCCTTTAACGGACCGATGGGACATGTGCTGTTAGCGAGCGGCTATGAAGGCCGACAGCACGGCACACGAGGCTGTGAGGGGCCAGCACCACCTCCGGCCAGTGGCGATGTTTAGGCATCGCATCGGGAACTAATTTGAAGGCTGAGTCGACCTAGGGGAGGCGCGGGTTCGTAGCGCAGCCTACTAAGCGCGACACGAGCCCCACCGCAGCGCAAAGATCACACTCGCACACACTCAGACACGCTTACATATACAAACACGCGTATAAAGTGCAGTATTTAGCTTAACGCCTCGGCTTATGAAACACGAAAATAAACACATTATTCGGAAAAAGCCCCAGACAAATGTTTACTGGGAAATCGATCCTCCGGGGTGTTTTTTTTTTCCATAAAGAACTGCCAAAAGTATAGCTGGTTTAAAAATATATATATGTATCGTATTTTTATATTTTATTTCTCGAGTCCTTTTTTTTGCGTGTAACAAAGGTCTTGAAAGATCCGGGAGGTTTGTGTCTGTGCGGATACGAAATCCACACCAGCGCAATAAAATGTTCCGCGGTTCAAACGCATTCTTGGCGATGTGCATCATCGCTCAATGCCCACTTGCGTGTCGCCAATTAAACGCACTCGGCCAATACAAGAAGGTGCCGAACAGCAAAGGCGCAGTCCTGCAATCGCTCGCTCACGCCACTGCTGGCGGGCAGAAGGGAACTCCACTGAAAGGTGATCTGAAAGATGCCCTCTACCGTCTAGTTTTTGGCCTACTCTTTCACGCTCGCCTGATGTCTCGGAAGAGGTGGGCGTTACCCACGCTTTAGCCCAAAGCCACGCAACCTGTCCATTGAGGGACTGAACCGTGGTTGTGTACCCGGCACGTTTTCGGCCTCTCGATTGCACGCCCCACGTGATGACCATTTATTGCACGACAACTGAATCCTCATCATCAATATATACTGTATATATGTATACTGCATGCGCGCCTACACACGCGCGGCTGAGATCGAAGTCAGTGTGTTGACTGACTGATCTTCTATTTGCCATTAATAACAATAAGGCCTCTATTATTTACCCACGAAAGCCTCACTCAGTGGGTCTTAAGGAGGGTTGTTTGGCGAATGTATCCATGAGTGGATTGGCATGTCTAGGTGAAAATCGGGAGTATCCGACAGGGAAACACTCAAAGCTTCGCACAGATAGAGTCAAGAATCCAATTCTGTACCGCTATCTCCTGGCAACCTCGCAGCCCAAGCCCATATAAGTACTATCCAGGCTCAAACCTGCTTAGCTTCTGATATCTGATGCGATTGAGTGCTTCACATGCTGCCGTGCTAATATCACTCCTCGTCCTCCTCCTCCTCGTTGTTTCTCCCTCAGGGGTAACGGCCTTCTTCAAAACAAATGCTGGGCGCCTATGACAACAATTAACATGACCTGTCTCGTCCGTAGAACCACCAGGCCACTCGAATTCGAATCCCGGCCACGGCCAACGCACCACCCTTCCCCGACCGCCTTCAGCAACGAGCACCGAGTTAGATTCCCTGGCGGCGGCTAGCATCGCCGACGAGCGACGCCTGAAGCGATCGTTGCGTCCCTCATTTGCTAACCCGCACTCACCAGCGTGGTGAAGTATGGTAGAAACAAACCCCATGCCCGACACGACGCGTGGAGGTCTTCATCTATCAGTGGCTTGGCAGGAGGCTGTGAGTAATTCATTACATTTATGCAGCGGAGGAGCGGTGGCGAAGTGGTCAGGGCACTGCCCGGTGGATTCGATTCCCGGCCACGGTTAACATCAGTGACGAGTGATATCTGAATCGTGACTGCCCCAACCCAACCAAACTAAAGAGACCGGCGTGGTACAGTAGAGTCAAACAACCAACTACTTCATCCAGCAGTGAATTAATACAAAAATAGCTGTACACGTATTATTTGATCACAGAGAGAGAGAGCGGTGCCACGGTGGCGAGATGTTAACTACCTCGCCTGGTATGCAGGAGGTCGATCCCGACCCTGACCCCTGTATGCTTTGAGTTTACATTTCTCTCTCCCCGTGGTCGCGTAGACTTTTCTCCAGCTCTTTCGGTTTCTCCCACTACATTTAGTCAACATGTGTTTAGAGTATTTGGCTGATAGAGATTTCCACACGATAAGCCACTTCGTTGAGCTATCATTTGTGGCCAGGTCGCTTCTGAACAAAGTGCTATATAGCTCAGTGGGCCTTACCTGGTAAAAAATTTTTTTTACCAAAACAAGTTTAGTTTAGTTAAATATCGAGCGAGAGGTGTTCGCCCCTAATACGGCACGCAGAAGTCCAACGCCGTAAAAGTTGCAGGCACACACATCACTGCATCGCGCAAAAATGTTCCTTCAGTCGGAGACAATCGGCAGCCTTTGGCGGCCCTGAGGGCACGCAGCGCGGGGCGTGCGGTTCATTACGGCTCCGCGGGAGGTCGCGCGCTTTGAGGGCGAAGCCTCAAAGCGCGGCGCATAAACACGTCGCGAGTGAGTGAGGGCCTCGCCACCGCGCCGCGCAAAGGAACGCGATGCCGTTCCCATTAGCGCTGCAGCACCAGCGCCTAGCGCTCATCCACACACACACACAACCAGCCCCTCTCCCCCTGTCCGTCTAGCCAGCAGGTCCTCTCCTATACCTCCTCAATTCCCTACTACCTACTCCACGTTTTACTCCAATTTGCGGGATACCCTCTCACCTATTTCTGACCCCCCACCCACCCATTGCCAGCACGCTTTGTCTCCCTCCCCTAATTCCCCTACAACATCCCGCCCCTCCTCCTGAAGAAGCCACCCACCCTCACCCACAATTCACTCCACTATTTACTCCACTTCCACTTTCACCTCCCCATCAACCGTTCCCGGTCCCGATCAATCCCGCATGTCTCCTTCAACAATAATTATTGGCGCCTCACCCTGCAGAAAACCCCCTCCCCCCACCACAATCCCCCGCCCCCCCCCCCCCAAAAGAAGGTGATTTCGCGTCTTAAAACTTTCGTGACTGCAGGAATTCATATTCTTGTTTTTTTCGATAAAGTCACGTAAATAGAAAATAAAAATATAATTTAAAATAAATTAAATTAAAAATAAAAGCAACACAAGCGATGGAAACATCGTGGGTTTTTGGCTTTTATTTTTTATTAAAAAAATTATATCTTCGTGACTTTATTGAAAGAACCAAGAATATAATTCCGCGTTCTCTTTTGAGGCTCTCCAAGGCGGTGGTGGGATCCATGAGCAGGCAGGGGGCCTCTGGGCCCTGGGCCGTTACTCAACGCCACACGGCGGCGACTCCGCCTCGTGCTGCAACGGCTGTAAATGTCGGAATTTCAAACGGAGCGTGTCCAAAAGCGATGTTACGAGAAATTGAGTAATCTTTTTATTTTCGGCTTCTTTGCAATGCCAACTGGGGGGGGGGGGGGGCTGGGAGAACCGCGGTGGTGGGGCGCGGGGGGTGTTAAATGTTGTTTGCTTTTTAATATAAAATTTTAAAAATATATTTATTGATTTATAGTCGTTGGGCATTCCACTGCTGCAGGTTGAAGGCCTCCTTACGCCGCATGTGTTAGGAGGGTTGTTTTAACCTATTCCAATCATCTGGGACAATGCCTATGAGTGACATTATTATTCGTTCAATATTTAGTTACACGCCGCCACCCCATAATTAGTGCTAATTACCAGGCTCCTGACAATGGAACCACCCGCCAACCACAGCCAGGAGACTCGATTGTCATGAATTAACAGTCGCGATTTGATTCAAGATTCGATTTTTGTCTCTATTTTAAGTGTCCCGTTTGTATTGCTGTCTGCCTCCTTTGCTTGTGTCTCGTTAGTCCTATTCGCTAGTTAGTTTCAAGGCATACAATTTGCATACGTCGTTAATAAACGATTCTTAAACACATAAACGTGAGATTGAAATGGTAAATCGATAAATGAATAAAACTACGAACTATTTTTTTCTATTTCACCAGGTACGGCCCACTGAGCTATTTAGCTCTTTTTCAGAATCGACTTGGCCACAAATGATAGCTCAACGAAACGAATGCTTCTGAATGTGAAGGGAAAATCCCGGAGGACCCGGATAAAAATCTATATGACCACGGGGAGAGAGACACGCATTATGTATTAGTGGCGTGCCTGTAGTGGTCATTGATTGTGGGCAACAACAAATCACTCACTTATTGACAATCGTAATTATGGTCAACATTAACGTAATAATGATCTCAATATTATCATGACACTACTTTTTTACCCAGGAAGAGCCTTATCGAGTCTCAAGGCTCCTGTTCATAAGAATCATGCTAAGTTTTCACAGTAGAGGACGAGATTTAGCTCAGTGTAATCCCAAATGAGTAACTTGCGGATACATGTTTTGTTTAAGCATTGGGATGTTTTGCGAAAAAAATGGGAATTTTAGGAGTTATGTCTCCGTGGAATATATGAGTTCTCGCAGATATGAGCAAGTGGGGATTTGTAGAGTTTTATTTTATAGAAAATGTGATATATGTACACGATTCCAGAGTTATGGGAAAGTGATTTTGCGATTATTGTCATATCGTGGAAATGTATATTGTATCGTGGGGAAAAAATAGTATATCGTGGCAACCATAGGCATAAGCGTGGGTGACAGACAGGGTGGTTCCACGTCGACTCAGTTCCGAGCGCCTCGTGTGTGGAACGGAAAAACGCTGAGTGTTTGTAGTGGGTCAGAAACCAGGGGAGACACTAGTTGAGGCAACACAATATGTATTACTCTTTTCCTACAGGGTCCCTAACACAAAGGGGTATCAGCCCCTTTACCCGATACCTGGGGAAGTATTGCCTCCGGGTTACACTGCCCTAAGACTGGGTAGGTACGGTCTTCGGCTACACTGCCCAAGCACTGGCAACCCTGCTAATTTCCCTGACATCCGGCTGGGGCCCTAGGGGAGGCTATATTGACCCGACCCTGCCCGGGTCGTTGGGCCCTGACCACTGGCCTCACTGAGCTCCGGCCCTTAGAAGGATGATGGAGCTTGTGGTCCAGGGTCTTAGCTTCAGCCCAGGTCTTCGGTCTACGGAGTGGAGGAGACTGACTCTATCGTTTAGAGGTCCGCCTTATATACAGGTCTGGGGCTTGCTCCACCCCGGCCCCGCCTTCCTTCCAGAACCTTCCACCAGGTCCTGGAAGGGTGACGTCATCTCACAATTCCCCCTCCCGGGGTTTGTGGATTGTGTCCCAGGATCCGTTATCCCAGAGATCACCCTTGGCCCCTTTGGCCCTAGTTTTTTTAACATAGGCATAGCCATTCTTCCGCCCCCTGTTGACCCAATAGTGATGTAACCCGCTGACAACATGGGGAGTGCGGAATAACACCTCTACATCACCCCCCCCGCCCCTTCGTAGCACCCAGCCATCCCGGCTGTAACAAAATCTTCAATGAAAGGCAGAAATAACAACAGAACGCGTGTGCCTCATAAAAAAACCAATATAACATAAACCCGACATAAACAGGTCCCTGTGGGGTGGGCTGGTAGGAACGAACAAATGAATGGGGAGGTAGGGAGTGTATTTTAATGTAAAAGCTTAAAATTTAAATGTTTCTATTTAAAAACATGAGGGAATGTAACATTGTTAAACATTAACGCCCTTTCACACACGCGAGGGTACGATACGAAGGGAGAGTAAGAGGCCTAGTTCTAGGCTTTAGGCCTAGCTGTAGGCTTTAGGCCGCTGTGAGTTAATTTGTAATTTAAATGTTTTAATTATTCATGTAAAAGCTTTAAATTTAAATGTTTCTATTTAAAAACATCAGGGAATGTAACATTGTTAAACATTAACTCCCTTTCACACACGCGGGGGTACGATACGAAGGGAGAGTGTGAGGCCTATTTCTAGGCTTGAGGCCTAGTTCTAGGCTTTAGGCCTAGCTGTAGGCTTTAGGCCGCTGTGAGTTAATTTTTAATTTAAATGTTTTAATTATTTAT
>CM025610.2:7342942-7361968 GCA_014621495.2 Entosphenus tridentatus | reverse complement strand
CATGAGGCGATCCACATATACAAACACAGAGACAATTTCAACCGAGAAGATGGATTCTGGCTCAGCAATCATTGGAAGGACGTAATAAACCATTTCGGATCTTAACTGATTGTGTTCACGTTTATGGTGACTTTCAGACCGCAGTCCACTCACTGACATTGACTATATATCTTGTATTCTCCGCAAGGAATGGATTCTTTGCTCCACTGCAAGCCTCCTAGTCCCCCATTGCGCCATATTATTAACATTCCTTCCCTTTATTAATTCTGACCTCACTTCCTCCCTTTGATGCTGCTAATCCTGCATAATGCATGGGCATAGTGACTTTAAACCCCTCGCCAGACCCCCTACGCATTTCACAAGTAGCACTAATCGCATTTCTGCATTTCCCATAAATATGCTAAATTCCTCTTGATATGAAGACGCTCTTCGCCTCCTCCATCCCAACATAAATAGTTGCTTCAATCCTGGGGCATTCCATTCAGATTCTGTCTCCTTGACAGACCTGTTCTTCACCTGAAGACGGCTACTTGCGTTGTGGCCGAAACGTCGTGAGAATTATTTTATTATGTTTTATTTTTATTATTTTATTAAATTCTTTCTACGTGACTTTACCGAAAGAACCAAGATGAATCCCTGCAGTCACGAAAGCTTTAAATCGAAATTTGACCTTGATTGTCAATTACATTTTCACTGAAATTATCTCCGTTCAAGTACAAATTAAGTGGTTGCAAACTTCACACGCCTGATGATTGCCAAGCACGTCCTAGGTTATGTAGTGAATTTTAATCGGCCTGGCCATGTTACGTGGGGATGGACACACACACAGAGGCCCACAGACTCACATAGATGAACATAGACTCACATATATGGACATACACTCGCAAAGAGGACAAAAGACTTACACAGAGGATTGCAGATTCATGGAGGGCAATCGATTCACATAGAGGACCATAGACTCACATATAGGACCATAGACTCACGTAGAAGACCATAAACTCACGTCGAAGACCATAGACTCACATACAGGACCATAGACTCACAGAGGATCATAGACTCATACAAAGGGCCATAGACTCACAAAATGTTCGACTGTTTGTTGCGGTTTGTCGCAATCACATTTGGGCGATTCGTTTAGTTTCCATATTCCTCATCCGTGATGGCACCTGCCTTAGCTAGTTTTGATACTCATGGCTGGAAGGTGGGAAGCTCGACGAGGTGCTGATTTGGGACAATGTTTGCGTTCTCCCAATTGTGCCCCCACCAGCAGGGGTGGTGGTGGTGATAGGCACGGTTGTGGTGGTGATAGGCAAGGTTGTGGTGGTGGTGATTGGCACGGTTGTTGTTGTGGTGGTGGTGATGGGCACGGTTGTGGTGGTGGTTGTGGTGAAGGGCACGGTTGTGGTGGTGGGCACGGTTGTGGTGGTGGTGGTGGTGGGCACGGTTGTGGTGGTTGTGATAGGCATGGTGGTGGTGGTTGTGGTGAAGGGCACGGTTGTGGTGGTGGTGATGAAGGGCACGGTTGTGGTGGTGAAGGGCACGGTTTTGGTGGTGGTGGTGGTGATGATGGGCACGGTTGTGGTGGTGAAGGGCACGGTTGTGGTGGTGGTGGTGGTGGTGGTGGTGACGGGCACGGTTGTGGTGGTGGTGGTGGCGGTGAAGGGCACGGTTGTGGTGGTGGTGGTGGTGGTGATGATGGGCACGGTTGTGGTGGTGGTGGTGAAGGGCACGGTTGTGGTGGTGGTGGTGACGGGCACGGTTGTGGTGGTTGTGATAGGCATGGTGGTGGTGGTGATAGGCACGATTGTTGTGGTGGTGGTGATGGGCAGGGTTGTTGTGGTGGTGACGGGCACGGTTGTGGTGGTGGTGGTGAAGGACACGGTTGTGGTGGTGGTGATGATAGGCACGGTTGTTGTGGTGGTGATAGGCACGGCTGTACTGGGGGTGAAGGGCACGGTCGTTGTGGTGGTGGTGATGGGCACGGTTGTGATGAGGGTGGAGGTGAATGCTCTACCAGCAGGGGTCACTGAAGGCTCGTGATAGAGTGGAGTCACCAGTCATGATGAGTTTGAGCTCCTTAGATTTGCTACACAGACGATCCCGTTAAGCCAGCTGCCCCGCTAAAAGAAAAAAAATAGCTTAGTTTAGTCAGTTTAACACCAATATCATCCATAATATCGTTTTTTTTGGGTTATATCGCGTAAATATATACAAGTGTCGTTAAACCCGCCAACACCCGACACAGCCAATTCATTGGGATTACCAACGTTAATCAATAGGGATCACCGTTGGTACAGCTATTTTTAGCACACCATCGAGAGGAGGTACAAGAATAATGGGCTTGCATAACGCGCATGCATAATGTTTGTCGATTACCATCTAAATAGTCCAAACGGCAATGGATACCCAGTCATTCATATGCATTCATTAATACCCCCCCCCCCCACACGAGTGACGTCATCACACCTCTCCCTCTATTTAAAGATTTATCCACAAATCTGGCTGTTGCCTGATGAAGCTAGTTGTAATTACTGGTGAAACGTCGTACTCAGATTGTAAATGGTGTGGCTTTGCTCTCCAACACACTGCTGTACTAGTAATGGATTTACGCACGTTCTGTTTACGTGAAAAACCTTAATAATTGGCTGTGTCGGGTAGTGGCGGGTTTAACGACACTTTTGTATATTTACGCGATCTAACCCCAAAAAACCTGTATTGTGGAGTTTAGTTTAGCTCCGCCGTCAGTCTCAACTGTGGCCATCATCCCCGTTTAGCGGCGAGTCCTGTCCAAGGCCACTTCACTCGGTGGATATATCGTCCCAACTTGTGCCTCTCCCGTGATCTGTGTGCGTTTCTCAGTCTGTCTCTCTCAAACGAAACGTTCCGATTGCTATGCCCTCCCCCATAACTCACAGTCACGCATGTTCAAGTGATGCGTACAATGCACATTTGTCGGGTCACCTGATGGTTTTGTTGAATTGCTTCCCATAACTTAGGTTCATATTCCTTTTCCTGATGACGACCGCTTGTGTTGCGATCGAAACGTCGTAGTTTTTGTTATTTTCTTTGAACCTATCTACGTGACTTTACCGAAAGACCCAAAGAATATAATATTCATGGTCCTCATTAATGGCTTATTTTGAACGCGCGAGCGTCATGACCAGATTCGTGTAACGTTTATGTCCAAGTTGTTGTAGCAAGTACGGCACAGGTCCTTTAGCTCTCTTTGGTGCTGTTTACATAATTTTTACGAGTTACTACAAACTCCATAAATTTAGCCGGGGGTGTATTTATTATTTTCTTGCGAAACTCCCAGAGCAATTTCCCATCAAAGGTCCGTTTTTACGCAAATGCGACTTTTGACGCAATACGCTGCCCACCCCCTCTGCCAATTACAAAAAGGAAAATTGGTGCACGACCCTAAATAAACATAGTTATGGTCACTTGCAAACCATACGGCCTTGAGAGAAGGAGTCACTCTCCAAACGAGCGGAGAAAACTCCGGTCAAGTTGCGTTCGTGTCTCTTTTACCACGGCCGGGTATGCTGTTCAGGCAGTGCTGTTTCAAGCTCTTCGCTTCGCTTTCGGGTTTGCTCGCCATTATATTTGACGTCTTGGGAGCTTGTAAAGGCTGTCGCCTAATGAAGCTAGTTTTAATTACTGGCGAAACGTCATACTCAGATTTTAAATGTTGTGGCTTGGCTCTCCAACACACCAGTGTGCTGTACTAGTGACGAATTGGCCACGTTCTGTTTACGTAAAAACCCTTACTAGTTGGCTGTGTAGGGTGGTGGTGGGTTTAATGACGCATTTATATATTTACATGATCTAACCCAAAACACCTCTATTATGAATAGGAATAATTTATTTGTTTTTTTCTCAGCATGTCAAACAACACGCGGAAACACCCAAAAATGAATCGGACCGAGCGCTTGCACCGAACCAACTGCGAAAATGTACGCGGTACAAGTGCTGTGTTACGACGATGTGAACTCACAATGGAGCAATCTACAATCAGCACTGTGTGCTCTGGCATTGGCAGCTGGAAGGGTTCGTAGTGCGGTGAGCTAACCACTGTGCTACCACCCCACCCAGGGTAAAAAAGGATGCAAGCCGTGTACAAACAGAATTGTGAGGTGGCCAGGTGGCACAGGAAACAACTAGTAAAATGTCATACAAATATATACCACTGAGGCCCTGGGTTCGAATCCGGATTTCAGCCACCCGTGATGAAAACCGCGGTGTGAAGTGTAAAGACCAACTCGGCCTGCGCACACAAAAACATGGACAGAAATCTTGCTTTTCACTTAATTTGGATAAATTCCAGCTAGGTATTTAAACATATCAGTTTGGCTACCATATGACGAGCAATAACCGTCACGGGATCGTGAGGGTCACTGGAAGAGATCTCTAAGAGATAGCTGTGTGATTTGGACTGTTCATGCACGTGGGTTGTTGCACTGCTCTGAGAGAGTTCCGCTTGGATATTTCATCTCATGACATGTTGTCAACAACACAGGAGAATACATTGGGAGAATAAAATATCCGTGGCAATCGTTTATACTTTGGAACAATTCCTTGTCGTGGACCGTTCCTCTTTGCGTGTGTTTTCTACATGTACTCTGGTTTCCTTCTATGTGCAAAGACAAAGATCACCCGTGTAGCCTTACCAGACTGTTGGGGTGGGTGGCCAGCACTACACCCGGCCAACTTTGTTTCCCCGGTGGCGATGTTTTTACGCACCGCACCAGGTACTAATTTCAGGCTGAGTCGACCTAGGGGAGACCCGGAACCGGTTCAAATGATCGTCACCGGTGTTGGTCGTGAACGGGAATCGAACTTGGGTCGCCGGGTTCGCAGCGCAGCACGCTAAACGTTACGCTTTGCATGTGCACACATACTGACAGAAACTGTCCACACACGGACCAGCAGTACCCTCCTGAAAACGGGTCTTGAGTCTCACAGCGTCTTTCCTGGATAATGGACTACAGTTATAATTGATTATGGCGGGATACATTCCAGATGTGCGGGTTGTGGTAGAGGAAGAAAGATCATGCACACGCGTGGATTCTCTAACGCTTTCCAACATGCACTTGTCCTCAGAAGTATCTAATCAGTGACAACTAGCAACATGCACATTCTTTGGACCTGACCGTCTGTCCCTCCCTCCCTCCCACCGCCCATCCAGCCGGCCAAACTTTTTTTATAATAGAGTATGAATGATAATGGTAGCGCTTGCAACATGAGCGGATGGAAGCAGTATGCCCATAGGCAGCGATGACAAAGTGGGGCTTGGATAGTAGCTTTGCTGGGGACGGCGCGCCGTGGCCTGTAGGTCCAGGACACCGAGGCGAGACCTCTCAGCGCGAGTTTGTGTCGTCAGGTTTTGGGCAAAGCTCTTACCGCTTTGGCCGGCTTACTTTATAGCAAGTCTCTAATAGCATCGCAACTCTGTACTAAACGTTTTGTTCAAATTGAATCATCTTCACGATAATTATTCTGCGCCCTGTTTTGGGCGGACAGACAGGACGGAACAACAGATGCACAGAGGGCACGGGCCGAACTAGTGGACAAATGCTTACAACCTTAACTGGCAGGCATTAATAATGTTATGTCGCGAGGTTTCAAGATTCACAACGAAAACGGCACCAGACTCGAAAACGGTGTTTGCTTTAGTGGCTGCCTCCGCCCTCCTTGCATCCCCATGCCTGTGTTTACGCAATTATGCTTTATGGGCCTCACTGCTTAGCGAACAGTCGCCGAGAGTCTGGGTGTCTGCTCTGGTTACAATCAGACACGTTTACAAACAGTGCACCGGGCCATTTAGCACCACCGACACCGACCATCAAACCTGCGCTGTGTCCGGAGCGTGCCGACGGCCCCAGCGAAACAAGAGGCCGGCCGTCTCACGGCGGCGACGCCGTGATGGGCGAGCCCTGCTGCTCAGAATCTGAATATTTATTTATGCTGGAGGAATCCGATGAGCTATAAGGCTCTTTTTAATAATATATGTCCAGTATTTTCACAGGCGCTCGTCGGCAAATGGGGCAGATCTCGATGCTTTCGCTGCCTGCCCCATCCCCGCGAATCCCCGCACTGGCGCTATGATTTGTGGCGGATATTATATTATCGGGGGGGCGATTCCCCGGGCCCTGATAAATTCCCAGCAAGCCTCGTGCCGGGAAATTCAGCCGTATAACGGAAGGCGCCTGATTCATCGTCCGAAAAAAATACGAGAGCATTTAGGACCACTGAGACAAGCGTCATCAGCACCAATGATTTCCAGAAGTGTTTGTTTAAAGAGGGTGGTGGTGGTGGGGGGTCGCGGAGGGGCCGTGGGTTACGGAATGCACTATGAAACTCGCAGAGCTGAGTTTGATTCCCGAACACAGCTAACATCAGTGGTGAGTGATATTTGAACCAATCCTGCACCCCCCCCATAACCCTGCTCCCCCGTCCTCTTACCAACTCACACTGACCAGCATGGTACAATATGGTCAAACAGTCTCCATAACTGACATGGCGTGGGAAGGCCTTCAGTTAGCGGTGGGTTGAACAAGGGCTGTAACTGTAACAATATTACTGTTTAGGCAAGACAGGGCCTAGACTGGATTTAAACTTCTCTGAATTTCATCAACAACAGTAGACACAGTAAACAGGGAGGAACCAATGGAGGGGAGGGGGAGCACTGCCAAATATAGGTTGGAAGGACGTCCACACCCTCCGCGTGAACCTACACAAGTTGAGAGCAGATCATGATGATCGGGCATCACCTGGGCCACTGCTGTCAGATCTGGCACAAGGAAGTAAGCAAACGAGGTGTGGTGGTGACATTAACAGTGCCAGTGCCGGCCAAGACGACCTTTTAAACTTGACCTCAATGGCTTTTACTGGCAAATGAGGTTCCAATGGTGTAAATGCTTACCCCAAGCTCTCATTGTCTTTGAGTTGTGCGCCTTTTGGCGTCATCTGGTCCAACACCATGTGAGACTAGGCTCTAAGGAAAGCTGTCTCGGGTGTGGACTAATCAACTTCAAGGCATATATTATCAGAGTTATGTTTTTTGTTTGCATTATGGCTGCAGGTATTGTGGTCTATGCAAACATGACTCCTTGTAAAAAAGGTGTCAGTTTTGTTGCCAGATAGAAGGGTAAAAAAACTATTATCATATTTTTTACTGGCAAATGAGGTTCCAATGGTGGCTTCCAGTCAGCCCGAGGAGCTGCCTCTGATTGGGTGGTGGTGGTGATGAGTGGGGGGGGGACACACATAACGAACTGCTGTTCATTAAGGGGGAACACATGCCCCCCCCCCCTTAAATTATCCTACAGAAAAAAACCCCCAACACTGAACAGTGTCCCGCTAAACAAATACTGCTGGGTGGTCTGGGGTTAAGGCAAGAGAAATCCACAGACCACATGGGGCTGCAGGTCACGCTCTCAAAGGCCGGTAAAACATTGTCCAGCATCGTTGTGCACCGTGCCCACACAGTGAGGATAGTGAATGAGTAAAACCGGGAATGTGATTGAATAACACGACGATTAAAGGCGCTGAGTGACGGGGCCGCCCGGATTGAGTGAGCGGACGTGAATTTCCCGTGTTTACTGTCAATATGAATTCAGATCGGTCCTCAAATCTTGTTTTTTGGAAATTAAGTTTCAGGTTTGTACTCTGACCTACAAGACCATCCCATGAAAGCTGAGTCTTACGGGTGCTTTTACAGGGTCTTTAACAGGGTCCTTAATGTCCACAGAAAACGGCACACTATTACCAACACCCTGCAACAAAATACTCTCTTGGAGCGTGAGTGGAACTGTCGACATCTTGCAATGTGGCCAAGCCAAGCGTTGGGGACGTCCAAGACTCGCCTACACTGACGCTATAGTACTGTTGACTCATAAACCCAATGCCGTTAGCTGAAAATGCCAAATTACATAGATGTTCACCCTTCACCCGTGCAATGACTTTGCGTGGATTCATTTATGGTGTGTGCTGGCGATGCGATCCTTGAATAGCAGGAGGGAACAGGATCGCTAGCGTCCCTTCCGACGGATGGCGCGCACGGAAGATGCCGCGTCTGCCCGCAGGGACGGGAAACGTGACTGCAACGATTACAACTCGGCAGCCCTTCAACAACAGCGGCGAGCGCTCTCCCCTGCTCACTGACCCGAACCGGCCAATTCATTATCACGCTATGAGCGCGAGGCATCGATTAGTTGATTAAAGCTGAAGAGTCATCTCTTCAGTCTGACACAAATCCCTGTTGGTTGATCTATCTGTCGGCTTGACACCACTATTTACTGGTCGGTTTATGGGGCCTGTTTACTTGCACGGGGGAGTGAGCTTATGATCTGTTTTTTTATAAGTTGAACTTACGTGTACAACTTTTATTGCGTTGCGTCATTTAAATGTTGATTAATGTTATGTTACGTACATTTTAATGTGTCCATCTTTGAAGCGCTCTGTGACAACTTTATTGTGAAGGGGACTATACTGAAAATAAAGTTTGAGATCTTGCACTCACTGATACGTGCTCACGAGTCAACCCTTTACGATCGGTGCAAATGTTAACAACACCAAAAAAGAAAAAGACTGAGAAAAAGAACCAAGGATACGCTCAAAACAAGACCAAATAATACCAAGAGATGTTTAAACCGATTACACAATCTCACAGTGAGTGAACCCATCGATTCACTGGGGAGGACAAATCGTTACACACCTACAATCTTGGTTTCAGTAGATTACTAAGAGGCGCTTTGTGGAGGTGTGGAATGACCGGCGTGGGTTTCTGGAATCTTAACCGTGTGGCCCAGAATCAGGACAATTCAAGGCATTGCACTCATTACACACAAAGCGCTTCCCACAAATAAACCACAATACCTTGCTGATCTCGCCAAGGAGCACAAACCAATCACGCGATCTCGGGTCATCCTCGCAGCAGCTTTTGGCTAAGCCATCAAACAAAGACGGTCACTGCAATGCGCGCTTTCAGAGGCGCTTCTACAGCTGTCTGGAACGCTCTTACTTCCAATATTAGGAAGCCACTGGAGCTATGCACTTTGAAATTTAGATTGAAATCCCATTTCTTTAGAACTGCTTTCTGTATTAAGTTTGCTGTCCTTCCCCTGCACCTCCAATTAGCACGGTTGGCTACGTACGGCGCGAAATAAGTTCAACGCACGCATATCACTGGGGGCACGCGACTCGTTACAACGCCCATGCACGAACCACGAACACGCGGCCACTCTAGTTCTTTTTTGCATCCGATAGTCGCACGCAGACGCTGCCCGCTTGCCTGCCTCCATCTCCCCTACGAGACGCTCTCGTCCGTCGGCTGCGGCATTGCTCACTGCTGCTTTACCAGTTCGGCGCCCGAGACCGGGGGGCCCCAGCCCATGCCGCGGCCCTGCAGAGCTCATAAACGCCTCCTCCTCCGCCAAGCATGCAGCCATAACAAGCACCGGGCCCGGCAGGAAGTCTGGGCTCGTCGCGGCGCGACACGCGAAATGGGAGAATCCCAGCGCGGGATGGGTGGTGGTGGTGTGCGGTGGGGGCTCCCACGTACCCTTTACGCCCCCTCGTTCCCAGAACCCCCCCCACCCCCCCGGAGTACCAGACCCCTCATTAAAGCCGCGCCGTATGCGCCACAGGGGGCAGGTAGGTGGGGGCGTGCGGCTGTGAGCTCGCGATGACAGATTTCTCTCGTCTGGGGCGGGGGGAATGAAGGGAAAAAAATGCTTCAATCTCGCATCCGTATTTTGGAAAGAAATCCCATTAAATTGTGGAAATTCAACAGTATCTCGACAAGACGGCCAACTATTGGCTTTGACGTGCAAAATTCCGGACAAATGGTGGTTGGGAATGGGACCTGACCATAGAGGGTTTTCACGGTTGTGCCACTCCGACACCTTTGCAGGTTGTACCGCGATGTCCGACGTTTCACTCCGCATGTTTCTTCCTCAATTCAATATCTAATTAACTTTCCGAAGGAAACTCCTGGCAACGCGGAGCGAAACGAAAACGTCGGGACGAAATCGTACGAAGCGAAAATGCATTGGAATGGATTCATCTTCTTGGTTCTTTCGGTAAAGTCACGTAGAAGGGAAATAATAAAATAATAAAAATAAAACATAATAAAATACAATTCTCACGACGTTTCGGCCACAACGCAAGCAGCCGTCCTCAGGTGAAGAAACAGGGCTGTCGGAAAGACAGCATCCCAATGAACACCGCCAAGCTTGGCAGCGTATATTTAAGCTGTGTCGGAGGACGGCTGCTTGTGTTATGGCTGATTTATTTTTATTACTTTATTATTTCCCTTCTACGTGACACTACCGAAAGAACCAAGAAGATGAATCCCTGCAGTCACGAAAGCTTGAAACGCTTGTAATTGATTATCGCATTGGAAGGGAATCGTAAGGACGCGTTCGCGAGCGCTGGCGTCCTCGTGTGCAGCTTAGCGAGGAGGTAAACATAGGACGGTGGCGTGGTTAGCGTTTTCACTGTGCGAGAAACGCGGCGCGGCGTACCTCCGGATGGTTTACCAGCAGCCCGTAAATCAAAACATTTCTCTGCCGGCTCTCAGAGGCCATCCTTCGCAGCTCCAGGAATTCATCGTCCGTGGTCCCGGGAGGAGAGAGCACCTCGCCGTCCCTGAAGCTCACCTGGGCCAGGGAACATGGCGGCAAAAAAGCACAGGCGTCGTTCAGCGCGCACTCACACACCCAACCCGCGGAACAAGGTCACGCGCGGCTCAATTGTGAGGTGGCCGTCGAGGTCAATGCATATGCTGGATGTCAGTTTAAGTCTCCCTGCTGCATTGTAAATGATGCGGATTGGCTATTTTGTAAAAATTTTCAACAACAAAAGGAAACGTCCTTTGAAGCACTGCGCTATAAGTTGGCCATGAACGCGATGTTATCAAGACGAACTGTAATAATACACCACCGCCACCAAAGGCAGTCGCAAAGTCAGCTAAATAATAAATAAAAACATTGAAAAAAGATCAGACCTGGTCCATTCCCCCCTGTCAAACATGAAAAAAAAATAGAACCACCATAACATGGCGATACCTCGCCAAAGGTTCCTGTGCAAATTTGTCGAAAGAGGGACAAAAGGATTTGTCGTAAGTTTTCCAAAGTGGTGATCTCATGACATCCGCTGCCCCTACCCTGCCCCCTCCCCCGTCCTCCTCCCCCCCTCCCCCACCCCGTCGGCTCTTATTCTCCATCGCTCGTCAGGCCTTGAGCCAGTGCTGAAAGGCGGGCGTGAGGCCCTCAGTAAACACGGCCAAGGGACAATCATCGCGGGCCGGCGCGGAGACTGACGTGTTGTGATGAGCCCCTCAGAGTTGAACATTTACGGCTGATGAACTTGGGACAGCCTCATTGAGCAGCTGCCGGACACGGCCCGCGCGCCGCCTGTTAACGGCTCTTCTTTTAAAGCGTTGTTTTTTTTTTCGTAGGTCGTTTGTTAGTGTCGCAGGGCCTCATCTCCTGGAGCCTCTTCATGCGGCACGCAAAAAAAGCACGCTCGCTGCCGTTTTTGGCGAAAGCGAGAAAAATGACAAAACTTGTTTTCTGTTCATGCGCCGTGTTTTGACTCCTTGCTAAACGGTCACTGATTGCACGAGTCGGAGCCAGCACTTCTCAAAAGGGAATAAACTACAAAACAAAAATGGGCCAAAAATAAAACCCAACCTTTTAGCATTTGTTAAATAAGTAGATTAATAATTACGTGAACGTAAAAAAGACGACAATAGACCAAAAGCACGCGTGAGCGATAGCGATACATACTCGCACTAGGGAGACACACTGGCTACCAAGACAAACTCGCGCAAGCGAGATAAACTGGTGCTAGTGAGACACACTGGCGCTAGCGAGGTGGACTAGCGGTGAGGTGGGCGAGGGCCAGCCAGACGGCCCTCGCCGTGCGTCTCACCGCGACGATCGCCACGGGCTCTCGGAGGCGCATGTTCCGCGCCTCCACTTCCTGCAGCAGGCGGCGCAGCAGAATGGCCAGCGAGGGGCTCCCTGGGCACTGACAGCAGAAAACAAAACCAGCGGGCACCAAACGCCCACCGGAACAACGCAAGGCAAGTATTGATTTTAATGAACAAAACATTCGTACAAAATCCCCGACGTGAAAATCTATCCCATTGACACCATCTCACGCACAACAAAAACAATCCCACCCGTATAGCCTTCACAGACTGTTGGGGCAAGTGCTGTTAGCGAGTAGCACCTATGAAGGCCGCCACAGAGTCGACATAGGGTGGAGGCCTAGGAACAGGTTCAGATAATCGTCACCGATATTGGCCGAGAGCGGGAATCGAACTCGGGTCGCCGGGTTTGTAGCGCAGCGGCACTAACCCCTGCGCCACCGCTTACAGCGCACACTCATACAGGCGCACACACACACACACACGCACGCTCAGAGCAGTGCATAGTTTTGCTTAACGATTTACAAAAAAGAGCGAGCTACAGACAAATCGGCGGGAGACAGCCCCCGCACTAGCCCCCACGTTAGCCCGTTCGGCCATCCGTTGTGGGACGTTGATGAAGACGACAACGACGATGATGATGAGAGGAAAGCGGTTATCCGGGGGGTGATGTGTTCTCGCTTGCTGGCTCTCAAAGTATCCGATGGCGGCGCGCGCTCGGAGGAGGAGAGAAGTGGCGTCCCTCTGTGCAGGTGCCTTGGCCTCGTGTGCCTCCAATCAGCGCTCGCACATTCCTGCAATTACCTCACTCCCGGGGCCACTCCTAAACACCCGGGCTCATCGCCCTTCAGCTTGCCCCTCTTGCCGGCGGTGCAGATTGCATGCAGCCAAATGCACTGCTTGTATTTGCCCGGCGGCCGTATTATTAAGCGACAGGAATCGTTTTAAGCATAGTTCTGCAAAACATCTCATGATGCCGAAGGAAAACAGGCAATTCGTTTGTCCAAAGCCAAGTACGTGACATTCAATTTCCAGTCGGATTGCTTGGCATATAGGCGCAATACTTTTTTGAGTGAATATATTGTTCAGAGAAATTTCAAGTTGAAATTCTTTAAGATCAACACATTATGCCAAGCATTCGAGAAGG
The DNA here is from genome assembly GCA_014621495.2 of Entosphenus tridentatus. Lineage (NCBI taxonomy): Eukaryota > Metazoa > Chordata > Hyperoartia > Petromyzontiformes > Petromyzontidae > Entosphenus > Entosphenus tridentatus. The sequence goes on along the minus strand of CM025610.2, from coordinate 7,348,880 downwards.
TTATGCAAAAGGTGCCATCCCAGAACCACTTCTGAGATAACCTTTAAGTGATCTTTCACCCACACCAGAAGTGCTACAATTTCCCACATTGCTCGTGATAGGGGATGTTCATCACATGGCAACCAAACCAATATGCGTTATTTTGAGATCAAGGAAAATCTTGCCAAATTAAGTGAAAACCTGGCCTGGGCCAAACTATACCCGGGTTTAATCGGGGCAGGGGTTATTTTAGCCTCTTACACCGGATTCAAACCCAGGATTTCTTATCCCTGAGCCACCCAGCCACCTCGATACAACTTGGACTTTCACCACCATGAAAACATGACAGTCGAACCCCCCCCCCGCCACCGCCCACCACCCGCGGTCAACTTTGGCTCAGCGGGAGGTCACTCATGCTCCTCTGCTGTCCCCACAGTCTGAAACTCCCTTCACCCAACGATCCATATACCATGGACCTCCCTGGCCAAGTCCAGCCTCATGACCTTCCTTTTCTTTCTCTTCGACTAAGACCGACCGCGTCGCTCGACAAAATAACTATACACCGCCTGTTTCTTTCCGGCGTCTTGAGATGCGATGATGTTGAGACCCCATGTAAAATGCAAACGTTATTGCATTGTTCTTCTTGGTTCTTTCGGATAAAGTCACGTAGAAGGGAGCGCTGTCTTTCCGACAGCTCCGTTTCTTCACCTGAGGACCGCTGCTTGTGTCGTGGCCAAAACGTCGTGAGAATTTTATTCCGTTTCATTTTTATTATTTCCCTTCTACGTGACTTTACCGAAAGAACTAAGAAGATGAATCCCTGCAGTCACGAAAGCTTTAAATCGAAAGTTATTGGATTGCATATGAGGGTCTTGCACAGCGCAAGATGAGCACGGCTGGCTACATATGCTACGAAATAAGCTCAGCATAATATCCAATCCCCTGCCAGGTGTGGAGGTGCTCGGTGTGCGGCGAGCACGCGCTGTGCTTGCTCACCCGCACACAGATGTAGCTGTGGAGGTCCTCCTCCTCCTGCAGCAGCGACGTCCCCTGGCCGTTGTGCGTCGCCACGGCAATGTCCCGTTTCACCTGACGATAGAGAGGGGAGAGGGGGGGCAAACAAAAATTAACTCTAGGAAAAAAAGTTCCACAAACGACTTTTAAATCAATTGTAATTACGTTACAAACCGTTTATTTTTGATATATATACTTTTTTATTCAAGTTACAATTATCAGTTAGGTTTTTCTGGTTGGGTGGGGGGGGGGCTTTCTGAAGTGACCCCTTGGGAGGCAACGGGGTTAAGCCTGACGTAACCGCACAGCTATTTTTCTTCTGTTCCACGTTGACCAAAACACGACACCTTCCCCCCTTTCTCTGGCTGAAACACAAGCTTCAGATAGCACTGATACGCGCGTGAGAAAGTGACCGTAATCATTTAAATTTACATTCTCGTTAAGGCATCAATCACTGTCACGTACTCGGGTGTAATGGGATGCACCTAAAATCGGCAATTATCTGCGCCGCGAGACGTGAAAACCAAGTGCGGAGTTCCGCGCGCTGAAATCCTGCACGGCATGCGCACTTAAACACACATCTCCTTTACACAATCACAAAGCCGGGTGAAAACGAAGGCCCCGATGTAAACACACGCAGCAGTGACCGCTCATCTCCCACCCTCCCATCGTCTCTGAACCCCTCGCTTTGCTTTTTTTCTCCCTGTCTCCGGGAGGTAAGCCGATCCGCCGGTGTGTTCAGTCCCCACGTGCTGCCGGCAGTTGCCGTGGCCTAGATCCCTATCGGACAGGAAGCCGGGGGTCGCAAACAGCGGTGCGACACAATAGGGGGGGGGGTCCGTGCGAGTCGGTAGGGGGGAGGTTGTGGGGTGGGGGGGCCGTGCCGGTGGTGGTGTAAGCGAGAAGGACAGGGACGCTGGAACCCGCAGGTACCCGCACGGCGCCACATGAAAGGGGAGATCGCGCTCCAACGCCAACCCCTTCCGGAGACGCTAGCCCGCTCAGGGTTACAAGTTCGCTCCGGGTGACTTCAAAACACAGGCACACAAATCCCCTATTCCACGACCGAGCTTTTATCAAACTGTGTCTTAGTCTCTCTTTTCCCTTGCTTGGTAATTATTTGTTTTGATTTTGCGTGCACGCTCACGTGACCAAACGGCGTGGGTCTGTGCGTGCGCGTTTGTTAAAGTTGTTTATTGTTGCGAGCGCAAGCACACGCCCGCGCGTGCGGCCTGCCTTTGCGAAGAAGATGCTTTACGAACGCGATGAGAACGCGACACGAACGCGGTGTCAAGTGAGACGGGTGACCGGACTAAACGTTGGCGAGCGGCAATTAGGAAAGCCAAGCTGCCCCGGCTTGAAGCGCGCCCCTGTTTGGTCAACACGAGTTGGAATGCAGCAGCAGGCAAAAGGAGCCGAGCTGCCAGAACGACGGCGTCACGTTTCGCCCGGGCTCGGGATGCTCGCGTGCGCGCGAGTACGCAGGCTCCCACGTGCCCGCCTGCCCGCCTGCCCGCCCGCCCAACTCCTTTTCACAAAACGCACAGTGGCTGCGTGGCTCCTAAAGAAAAGGCACGTCCATTGTGAGTCTGTCAATGCGCCCCGATCCTACGGGCGTCACCCCGTCGTAGGCAGGGAGGTTTCTCGAGGGTCGTCCCTGCCGCCGCTCCCGCCGCGCCTTTCATCTACGTCACGATCGGCCATTTGCGGAAAAACGCGACGCTCGACGGAGCACCCGACGGAGCCTTAAACGTGTCGGACGAAGGCGTCGCTTCCGTCCCCCCCCCCCCCCCACTAGCCGTCGTCGCGGTATTCTTCGCACCCGCAGAATTGCCGCCGAGAGTTTGCAAGGCGGTTCTTAGGAGTCGTCGTTTTATACATGGCGAGGAGGCGAGTGAGTCGGTTGGTAAGTAGGCATGCAAGTGGGTGCAGTGATAAGGAGGTAGGTAGCTGGGAGGCGGTTGGGTAGGTGGGCGGGCAGGCAGGCAGGCAGTTACGCAAATACGTAGACAGGTCCGTTGGTGGGTGATTGGCAGGATAGGCGGATAGGGAGATTAGTGAAAATGTGTGTAGGTAGGCAGGTATGCAACTAAGCAGGCAGGTAGAGGAAATCACAGGCAGGCTAGCGGGCAGGTGATTCCCAATGAGACACGTGACCCATGTAATATATTCTTCTCTTAAACTGTATCACAACAAATGACATTTACTACTCTAATAACCACACTGGGTAGACACTGATCAACTGCTAAGTCGTCTACGCATCATCCCGCCTGGAGGCAGCATGCCAGGGTAAGCCTGTCACCCCAGGAATCAGGCAGTCAGTGTCGTGACCCCCCCCATCACCCGGCCCCATCCCCTCCCCTACCGTACCAGCACCACAGAGTCGTCCAAGGCAGAGCGAAACTGCAGGGCGGCGTCAGAGAGCGGCACGTCCCCTGCGGACACCCAGCCGGCGCGACGGTACAGAGACTCTGCACGGAGAGGCGACGGGCACGGAGCACACAGCATCATCGTCGCCATCAGCACCACTCTGTTATCAGCGTCGCTGCCATAACCATCAGAATCATTACCATCAGCATCAACAACAGCAGCCATCATTCGCCACTAAACTCAACACATTCGTCAATAACACCATGGCCTTTAAAGAAGGATGACATTTTAGTCATTCTTCAAAGCATACATTTGTGTGCTATGAAGAAGGGCCTTTGACCCGAACGTCACCTATTATGTAGTTTTCCCTTTAAGGCCAGAGTGTTATTGACGAATGTGTTGAGGTTTTTTGTTTGATAATTGTGCTTCTGCACCACTGTGAATGCAGCAGCAGTAGCAGCAGCAGCAGCGTCACCACCAAATAATATGCTTCGTTTCACACGGCGCCACCGCTTGTGAGAAGTGCATCTCGCAATGGCTAGGCGATCACAGATAAACGATATTTAATGGCACATTGCATGACGGGATCATAGAGTAATTGGAGCCATTGCACTCTGTGTTTCCTCCGAGTGTGAACACCGATTAACATGTGTAAGCCTTACATATACCAGTGCGAGAGCAACGTAAGTGTGTGCTTTGCAGTCATGTAGATTTCTTAGGATTACGATCGTAGGCCACGTCTTAAGTTCTTGCAGGTTTTTTATTTAAAAAGCACTCGATTTACCGGGCATGTAACAACGCGTCAATTAGAGGACTAATTCGGCCCTTACGCTCGCGCGGGTACGGATTGACTGTTTCCCATTGGTGCATTTAGTATTGGAATATGTTTCACATCACTTCGGCAGCCCACTCGAGGTTTGTATGTATGTTGAACTTCTTTCGCAGTGTATGTAGCCAACCGCGCTAATCGGAGGTTGGGGGGAAGGACAACAAATGAAACACAAAAAGCAGTTCTAAAGAAATCAGTTTTTAATTTACATTTAAAAGTGCATAGCTCCATACTCTTAGGTTTTTTCGTCACGTAGGTAAAAATAAATAATAAAAATAAAATAGAAATAATATAATAGAAATAGAATTATTATTTCTATTATTTTATTTTTATTATTTTTATTTATATTTGCCTATGTGACTTTACCGAAAAAACCTAAGAGTATGAATCCTTGCCGTCACGAAAGCTTCAAATCTAGAATGCATATCTCCAGTGGCTTCCTATATCAGAAAGAAGAGCGTTCCAGATAGCCGCAGAAGTGCATCTGAAAGCGCGCGATGCGGTGACCATCTTTGTTCGATGGCCAGCCAAAAGCAGCCGCTGCTGGAGAGGCTGATCGGAGTTCGCGTGATGGTTTATGCTCCTTGACGAGATCAGCAGGGTATTGTGGTTCATTCGTGACAAGTGCACAGGAGGTGCTACGTTCACCAACCTGTATGGTAACAACAACAAATCATGACCCCAACATCTCGTAGGATGCATGGGGCTGAAACCCTTGACATACATAATGATCACACTGCACACGTAGTTTTGTGTTGAGCAACTGCACACATTTAAATGCTTATTCTTGTTAGATTCTACAAGAATGGGTCTTTTTCACCCACCCTCCCGCTCGTTTGCACCTTGACCCCTGTGCAAGACAACCGAGCCCTAATTGGTCACGAATATTTTCCCTTTGACTACAAGTTCGAAAAACTCCCCCCTCGCCCACGACTCATCTGGAGTAATGAACGTAACGTCTGCGTCAGAGGCCTGCCAGCAGCGTCTTAACACGTTGAGTGTTACCACAAGTGGCGAAACATCGCAGCAGCAGTAGCAGCGTGTTAAATTATAACTTACCGCCCTCCGGTGATCCACTGCTGGATTAGCGAAGCCGCAATTACCCATAGATTGCACAATTACATAACTGATATATTCAGTGTTTCTCTTTTAATAGGTGAAGGGTAATTGAATGAATGAATGCCAAAACAAAACTTTTTTCTTTCAACCAGGTAAAGCTCACTGACCTATTAGCTCTTTTTCTAAGGCGACCTGCCCACACATGACAGCTCACTCGTACGTGCGCATTTATAGTAGCGGCGAAATAATTTGAACGCATGTTTATAAATGTGGAGAAAATCCACTCTGTCCACCACGATGAGAGGCTACAACCTACACCCTCCTGCATGCCAAGAAGCAAGGGAAACACCATCTCACCACTGATACATTGTTACACGAATATTATTCAAATGTGGCACTGCCGCAGTGGTTTTTACACTGCGCTATGAAACCGGTTACCTGAGTTGGATTCCCGGCCACTGCTAACCATAAGTAGTGAGTGATATCTGAAACCGTCCTGGGTCCCCCCCTCCCACCACGTTCGTCATAAACAGGTCCCTGTGGGGTGGGCTGGTAGGAACTCCCTTTCACACACGCGGGGGTACGATACGAAGGGAGAGTTAGAGGCCTAGTTCTAGGCTTTAGGCCTAGCTGTAGGCTTTAGGCCGCTGTGAGTTAATTTTTAATTTAAATGTTTTAATTATTTAT
>CM025610.2:7319771-7342932 GCA_014621495.2 Entosphenus tridentatus | reverse complement strand
TTTTTAATTTAAATGTTTTAATTATTTATGTAAAAGCTTTAAATTTATTAAAAACATAAGGGAATGTAACATTGTTAAACATTAACTCCCTTGCACACACGCGGGGGTACGATACGAAGGGAGAGTTTGAGGCGTTGTTCGAGGCTTTAGGCCTAGCTGTAGGTTTTAGGCCGCTGCGAGTTAATTTTTAATTTAAAAGTTTTAATTAAAAACTATCTGAGGGAATTATAAGGGAATGTTATACACTTGTTTAGACAGGAAAGCGTCACTGAGTCTAAAGGTTTTTGTAAGGTCATGCCAAGTGTTTGCAGTAGGGGGCGATGTTGCTACACGGACGGACGGACGGACGGACGATATAATCTATTGTAGGCTGGTTCACTTCGTTCCTACCAGTAAAAAAAACTACGGAGGTTATACATTTTTCTGCCGTGTCACTGTTGCCATGAAAACTTAATGAGAGAAAAAGCCCACGTCGAAATGAGTTTAATTACACGAGTGCTTCCAACACAGGAAGGGCAATTGAGGGGTGTCGCATGGGTTAAGCAACAAAACACTTCCTGTTATTGTATTTTGTTTAGGAGTGATCTGCGAGTAAACAAACGCCGGCTCATTCGCTCGTGCCTGCTCCGGTCGCGGTTACTCGTGCCCAGAGGAACAGCGATAACCGCGGAAGCGAGGACGACGGGTGGTGGCGCGAGTCACAGGAAGTAACCTCCGCTCGGAGCAAGGCTAATCCGAGTCGCACATCAAAGGGCAATTTGGCCAGATTGAGGGGGTACGCACGCACGCACGCGCCGACACGCGACCACGGGAAATCGTTTGTCTCCATGGGAGGAACTGGGCGGGTGGCGCAGCGGTCGCAGCGAGCGACTCACACAATTGGAATGCCGAGAGGTCAAATCGCGGTTGAGAATCGGCTTCATTCAGAATCCCTCCTCTGAGGCTCGGTGAAACGAGTGCACAAGCTATCGCTCGGCAGGAAGGCAGAAGTGGCGACCCGATCCAGAGAAGTGGCTTTCACCAACTGGAGTTGAGCCAAAATAAGACCCTTAACTTTTGCTTGAGAGATAAAAAATATTCGCCTCCTCTCGAACACTTCCCACATACCCGTCCGTGGCTTCACCCCTATTCGTAGAGCATCTTGCAAAGCGCTCACATTAAGATTCTACCATCAGCATCGTCAGCCATGATTTATCCGTTGCTGGATGAAGGCCTCCTCCAACCATCATAATCCCTTTTAACAACCTGCACCGACAAGTGCAGCAGTCATGCTTCGGCTGCCAACCGTCAAACGCTTTGCGAGTCCAAACACTCGGCCGAGTGTTTTCCTGCTCCCATCTGCCTATGACCGTCTCCCTCTCTATGAAGCGTCCTCATTTGCACTTCGCCAACAATGTTGACTTCACTCCCTCGGCGGCCTATAAGCATCATACGCCTCACCTTTCCCTGCACAAAGAAAAACCACCCAACACGTCCGCCAATTGCACCGTGGGCCTTAAATGGAAAACATGTAGAAGAGATGACGTTTCGGACAATAGCCCTTCTTCAGCACATAAACACCTCATGAAAGCTCATTAAAAACACAACCCACGTACGAAAACCTGCTCTAAAAAGAACACTTAAAAATTCCCTCTTCTCTCCAGCTGTGCATGTTCTACTTGTAATTTGTACGGCACCATAATGCGCAGCTGGATTTTTATCGCCTCTAACTCCAAACTGTATTCTCTTTTACGATGAACGGGTGTGCTGTGACGCAGTGGTGTGCCCACCGTGCCATAAACCTCAGTCTTATTCCTAGCCATACACGGCTAACATCAGTGCAGGTGATATCTGAACAGGCCCTGCTGCCTCCCCCCACAACCCCCAGGCCCACGATCATCTCATCAACCCACACTAACCAAACAAATCCCATTACTGATACGGCGTGGGGAGGCCTTCATCCAGCAGTAATCTGACAAGTTTGTCTGTTGTCCTTCCCCCGCACCTTTGATTAGCACGGTTGGCTACGCACGGTGCAAAATAAGTTGCACATACATACATACAAAGGGCTGTACATTATCATTGTTATCATTACTTTACTATATTACATCGCAGCGTATGATGAGCGACAATATGGCCACACTGACCAAGCAACATTTGAACAAACCTCGTCGTCGCCTATTCCTGAGCGCATGCTCGTCCTGTTACAAGACATTGCTTCTTCGAAGCATGCGGCCAAACGCTGATGTGCGGGATTGTTTGACGAATGGGCAAGAACGGCGATGAAGCGATTGCAGTCTCACCGTGGGGAGACTGAAGCCCCCTCTCTCAGCCACAGCTGCAGCAATACCCACAAGGGGTGTCTTCTAGACGGCAGAAGGCGCGATTGTGACCGAGACTCGTGTATCCATAATTCAGGTTGTTTTGGGTTAGATCGCGTAAATATATATATGTGTTGTTAAAACCCGCCACCACCCGACACAGCCAATTATTAAGGTTTGTCACGTAAACAGAACGTGCCAATTCGTCGCTAGTACAGCACACCGATGTGTTGGAGAGCCAAGCCACAACATTAAAAGCTGAGTACGACGTTTCGCCAGTAGTTACAACTAGCTTCATCTCGTATGTCGCACCAAGCCTTTCGCATGCATCGTTAGTCCGATGTGTTCCCAAGCCTGCATGCACTTTGCCCTCGGATGAGTTAGCCATTGCGTTTCATGAAATTGTTGCGATGGATTTAGCCTCAAGATTGTTCACAAACGAAACCAACCAAACCAAAGCGCCAATGTCGCACCTCGCGTGACATGCAACCATCTCTCTCTCTCTGCCGAGTCTTTATGTTTGTGCTTTTGTTTCCTCCTTCACGGCACACGCACGCACTCACTCCTGTCACCCACACCCGCATATTGCATCGGCGCGCATCCGACCAGCGCCTCGTCCTCTCCCGCGATGTCTCCGCCATCCCCCAAACGGGCACGGCTGTCGCCTCTCCCGACAAACGAAGCCCCCCCGGCGCACCTCCTGAGACTTCCCCTCCCCAACGCCCCCGCCCCCCCCCAACTGCGCAGCCAACCCGCCCACCCCCTTCAAACTTCGTTGCCGTGCCTCGCTCCGCTGCACGACATAACAGCGGCAAAAACAGAAAGCTAAAATCGGCCGACGATAGGATCTGCGTCCCGCGAGATGATGGCGCGTGCGAGGAGGGTATCGGCGGCGATGTGCCTGGAAATGCCAGCGGAGGACCACGTCTGCCTGCAGCCTCGGCTTGCTTTCAAGCGGCGAGCACGACCCCAACGTCCGAACGGTTTAATAAACGCCTCTTTCTTTCCCCAATGCTTTCTCTCCCCGTTTCCTTCCCCATCCCTTGGTGGTTTTTTTTCGTTTTGCAAGGACCTTAAATGGGCGCGCAGATGTTGGAACTGCAGTGGTAGAGAAGGCCGCTTGCCTATCCCGTGGACAGTGAGAGACGAATGGTCGGAGTGACTCGCGTCCACTTTGAGGGAATGGTGAACAAGCGGGACAATGAAGCAAGATATTTGCAGGAAACCTGTGAAAAAGAGCTTCATAGCTCATCGGATTCCTCCAGTCTAAACAAAGATTCTGATTATTTAGCGGCGAGAGGAAACGACCGAAGAGTCCAGGAGGAAACGCCATGCAGGACAGGGGGAGAACCTACAATCTGCCCGCAGAAGGCACACGAGTCGGGAATCGAACCCAGGGCTTTCTTGCTGTGAGGCACAAGAGTCAACAGTGCATCATCCTGCTGCCCATCGTGAGCATCACGTGGCAAAGGACGTATGCAGTGAAACCCAAATATTCCAAATTCTTTTGAAGTCACATTTCCGTTACGCATGTTGACAAAACAGGGCGACTTGAATGGTGTTGATAAATAACTGAATTAGACCGTAAACAAGTTTTGGAATGTGGATATCACGGCAAATGGAAAAAAATACCCTCGATAAAAGCCAACGGTAAATGTGCAGAGTGCCAGAGCAGGTTCAGGGCACCAGAGGGGCGAGATATCAACTACCTCGCCTGGTACACAGGAGGTCGTGGGTTCGATGTCGACCCTGAAGCCTGTATATTTGGAGTTTGCATGTGTCTCTCTCTCTCCCCGTGGTCGTGTTGATTTTTCTGTGGGTCCTCTGTTTTTTCCCCTCCACATTTAGAAACATGTGTTTCGAATACTTGGCTGCAATGCATCTTCACATGATAAGCCACTTCGTCGAGCTATCATTTGTGGCCAGGTCGCTTCTGAAAAAGAGCAATATAGCTCAGTGGGCCTTAAATGGTAAAACAATAGTTTATTTTATATTTTCGGTTCAGAAATGCTGACGTCTAGAAAAGCTCACGTGGCTCAGAGGGCAAAGCACTGAGCTGCCACTGCAGAGACCCTGGGTTCAAATCCAGATTTCAGTCATCTGTGACAAATTAAATCGGGTTCTCAAGTGTAGCGAGTTGATGGTCTGCGCACAACAACAAAAACCCCATCACGTCAAATTTTATTCTGCACTTAATTTGGCTGAATTTCAAGCTCTGCTCGGGATGTTGGGGAACAGGCCAGGAGGTAGAAAGAGGCAGATGCCGCTCGGTGACTTGTGCACAGGCGGTGCCTATGCCGAATAAAAAGGAGAGCGCTCGATCAAATAGTGGGGGAGTGAACGTGACACAAAGAACCTGCCCTTCGGCAGAGAATTCAAGAAGAATAAGATAAATATAACATAAGCCGATGTTTCTATTGTTTCATTTTCCTACGTAGCACATTACTGTAATGCACCGGCAATATAATACTTCTTGACGCTGCGCCAAACGCTAAGTACTCTCTTACTCCATCAGTCACGGTTTGAGCACGAAGAATACCCATGAGTGACTTTAAAGTAAAGCGTGGCATCTCGACTTCGTGCCCCTTCACCACAGAACAATGCAAGCCCCTATTTAACGTTCTCGTGACGGGAAACAAAAAAATGGGTTGCTCGATATGAGGCCTGGTTTGATTGACTACGCGTACAGCCCCTTGTCAATCCACTGCTGGATGAGGGCCGTTCGACACCGCTTAAGTCGTGGGAGGGGGGGTTATCGTGACCATGCTTTATCAAGCTGGTCAGTACGGGTTGGTATAGGCAGACAGCGTAGACGTCGGAGCATAGTACAGTACAACACTGTCGAGGGCAGCGACATGGCCCAGTGGTAGCACGTTCGTCGCTTGTCGCAGAGGTTCATAGTTCGAATCCAGCGGCCACTCCAATCAGTACTGCGGGTGAAGCAACCGTGAAAATACACGTGGTCTGCTTCACAGCAAACGTTAAAGATCCCGGGACGCCAGTGACAAGAGGAGGCCATCGTGCGCTGGCGTCACTGTCCAAATTTTTCCAAATTTGAAAAATTACCTGCAAATCACTCAATAGAAGTTTTCATAGCAAGGGTCCTGCAAAATACTTGGCAGGAGAACCTCCTGAAAAAGAGTCGTGAGCCTTTCCTGGGTGTAAACGGGCAGCAGAGTAATAATGCCACTGGATTTTGCTGGACTCCCTTCTGCTGACAACCGAGCGCATCAGCAGCTTCCAGCACCTGCTTCATGTACGGTGGTTGCCCATCCAAGCGCTGTCCAGGTTCAAACCACCTTAGCTTATCAGATCCAACCAGACCGTGTTACTTCCGAACGATTTTGGTCATAGGCAACAGACTGGTTGACCCTAACCCCGATAAATGTGTCGTGACCCAGAATGCATTAATGACCTCAACTCAGCTGGCACCCCTCCGCCCCCCCCCCCCCCGGCAAATGTTACAGATTGCCGCTTTCAAAGTGTACTATTTCCTGTGTCACGCTCTTCCAAAGCAGCAACACATCCTACATATGAACCACTAATCCAATCTGCGCTGGAATGCAATTCCGCAGAGCCGCCAATTACAGCGGGGATTCTTTTCACCAGCACTCGGGCGTTTTCATAACGTTAAATAAACCGAGGAAAATTGATAAATCGCCTCTGTGTGTGTTTTTTTGAGCATGTGTGCATTGTACATACAAAGTGTGCACGGTGTGTGTGTGTGTACGACATTGGGGGACCGGTAGTGTAGCAGTTAGTGTGCTGCACTATGAACCCGGTGAACCGAGTTTGATTACCACTCACAGCCACCAACACCTGTGACAATTATCTGAATCGGTGCTGGGCCTCCTCTAGGTCGACTCAGACTCAAATAACTACCATGTGCGGTGGCTAAACATTACCACTCAGGAGACAAAGGCGGCCGGACATGGTTCTGACAACCCAGCCCATCGTGTGCCGTGCCGGCCTTCATAGATGCTCTCTGTGAAGGCTTTACGGGGGATCTTTGTCTCTGTACAGCATTGATGACCATGGCACACGACACAAAGTCTGGAACACGCGTGTCGCTGCATACCTTTCATGATGGCTTCCGCAGCGTACAGATCCTTTTTATAAGTCACCTGGACAGAAAACAGAGATCAACATTCTACACCGACTTTCACCACAAGTTCCTTTTTAAAACAAACGGTTATTTAATAAAGGACCGGAAAAATACCTCACTAAAGCATGCCCGTTAGTCCAGGGTAATAAGCAACCCAAAGACGAAATGAAACAGCACAAGAGGGCCTTTGCAGACGTCTCGTAAAGATGAGCCTCATAAAATATGCTCTGCGCTGCCGAGTGACATCGAGAGTGGGCCTTTAAGTGAGAACGGCTGCTGAAAAGTCAATTACAAGCACAGCATTAGCCTCGGGCGTTCCTAAAAGTCTCGTCGCGTTTACCCAACTTGCACCGCGCATCGTCTTCTGTCGTACGGCACATCGCAGAGATAAGCCAGCGACTTTTCGAATGGAAACGAAAGCTATGGAAGCGATGTCTCAAATCCCCTTAGCCTTTTGACGGCGCTGGATTGCCACTGATAAATGCTCTTGATGGGCGCGCGGTAGGTGGCCACGTGAGCCCCGTTGTTTCTTCTGCTCTGCGGTCGCAGGTGGAGCTGTCTTGCGCGGGAGACGGGCGAGCATGTCGGGGGATGCGATGCCCGAAAGCGATCGATGATTCGCTGTGTTCCAGGTTTTATGGGGAAGCGAGAAGCCAGGAGCGGGTTCAGTGTGCTACGCTATGGAGCCTTTACGCAGTCGAAGGGGGTGGAGGCAAGCATTGGGGGGGGGGATTGCAGAGCAAAAGGGTCAAGAGGTCAAAAGGAGCCTTGTAAGCTTGGCTAAAGGGGACGAGACAAAACTGTCCGTCAGCCGTGCCAGGCTGGCTAGGGGCAGAAGCCTCGTTTTGTGGTGGCACGGGAGGAGAAGTGGTCGAGCGAGGAGAGGATGACTGGCCAGGAGGGGTAGAGGAGGGGGTAGAGAGGGCTTATGTACCTTCCACAGGTTGTCGGGGCCATCCAGCAGGCAAGCGCGTGTGCCCCCGTAGTGCAGAGCCACGTGCAGACACTCCGTGCCGATGTCCAGCTCCTCTTCCGAGCACTGCCAGGACACATGGCACGGGAGACAATTAACTCACCATCATCATCATAATTATTATTTTAATGTAGGTGGGACAGTAGTTTGCACACTGAACTCTGAAACCGGCGGCCTGGGTTAGATTTCTGGGCGCAGCTAACATACCAATCAACGGGAAGTGAAGCTTACACAACACCCATGACTGACATGGCATTGGTAGGAGGCCTTCGGCCCACAGCAGATTGATAAAAGTATATATAATTTTATCATCAATTATAATTACTTTATTTGCACAGGAACACCTCATCGAGTCTCAACAGTGTTTTTTTTATAAAGGTCCTTCCTGCATTTAGATGTTTCGCTAACATTTTTTTTTAGGAGTGTTTGGCTTGTGGGAAAAAATTGGAGCACTCGGAGAACACCCATGCATGCTGGGAGGTGAAACTCTGCACAAAGAGATTACAGCATCTATTCATCAACTTCCATTGCCAGCACATTCCGCATCCCCGAGACTACGATACCTGCAATTTCCAGGAAGTCTCCTCCATTCACTATCCAGGCCTATATTCCAGAGTACGAACAGGTCCAATCTTCCAAAGTACAAACTGGGCTAAAGCTTCAGAAAATACTAACCAGACTAACCTTCCAGAGTACTAACCGGCCTTGACTTCTGAGACCTGATGAGACTTGGAGCATTCAGGCTAATTTGATCGCAGCTGCAGAAACTTGGCCAACAAATATGAAGAGCCTGAACTTTTTTTTTGAAATGGACATTTCATTTCGTGCAAAAAGGTGCTACAGCACTGAGAGGTGTCACACAAATTAGCGTGACACTAATTTGATTATGATTAGTACTTTCAAAAGGTAACGTATATGTGGCATCTTCCCTGAAAGTTGTGGAGATGATTCGAATCCTCAAATCCAACTCAAAAGTGAAAGCATCTCCCAGCTCAAAACGACTTTAGGCCGGTGCTCATTTGAACTAGTGGTCACGAGATCCGGCAGTGGAAATTCCACATTGCTACGGCCCATATGTTACACACAATGGGGGACGACGGACCAGGCTGAACTGTGACCATGATGTTTACTTGTAACCTTCCGGGTGCGACTTGAGTCCTCTGCTACAGCACCACCTGGCCGGATACAGGACTCAAATAGAGGAATCAAACAGCAGCTGGATACAATCAATTTGTCTTGAAGACTTCGGCAGAGTGGTGGAGTGAAAGGCAAATACATTTGGCAGGGTGCACCGGAGCTAGGAAAGCAAGAGTGGTAAACCTACCCAACGAAATTGTCGCGTTGGGCCAAAGCATGTTTTTCCATGGGCCGTACATTGATTTCGTTCCTATTCATAATTACTAAATGATAATTGGCAGTCCGTTATTCAATCCACTGCTAGATGATGGGCCTCCCCACCTCGTGTCAGTTATGGAGGTTGTTTGATCATACTTCACCATGCTGGTCAGTGCGGGTTGGTAAAGGAGGCTGCACTGGACGAGCTCAGATATCACTCACCACTGACGTTATCCATGACCGGTAATCAGACTGAAGTTACTGGCTTCGTAGTGCAGTGCGCTAATCACTGCGCCACTGCTCCACCACTCTTTATTTTTATTCCTTGCATTGTATTTGCACACTCTTGACTAACAATTGCGAGGGTGCACATTATATAAGTGCCTTGTATTCACAAGAAGAAATGGTTTATGTGAAGAAAAAAAGTGTCATTAAGATTTAACACAGCAGATATCCTGGCCCGTATACGGTGAAACGTCAATTATGTACAGCGGACCAGCAAAATTCAGTGTTAGACTTGGAGAAAATGGTAAATCAGGGAATGTAGTGATGTAGTAAGTCATTATCATCGGCCATGGTCGATCCACTGCTGGATGAAGTCCTCGCCAAGCTGTGGCCGTCTCTCAGTCTTGCGATGCAATGATTCATCTAGCATCTGCACAAGAAACATTATCTTCACTTCATCTCCGCGGTGGATGTCTACTCGCATGTGATTTCCTTCTTTGAATGTTATTCCATCGTTAGTCGCGGCCAACGGCCACCGTTTTAGCGACATGTCCTGCCCAAGCCCAGTTACAGTTCTTAACGGTCAACATTGATGTCTCTAACTTGTGTATGCTCGTTAATCCACGTGTTCCTCTTTCTGCCTCAGTAGTATGGAGAAGTGCATTCTTGTACTTATGTAGTGACTGGGAATGTCACTGTGTGGTGCCGGGCCTGCGAGGCCACGGCGGGATGTATACTGTTGTGTGTACACCCCGGACATGGGGTGTAGTACCAGCCCTAGTGGGGGATTGGGTGAGCGCTGGTTAAGCGCAGTGGCATCACGCACAGCGTGCGGTGCGGGCTCCCGTTGAGAGAGCGAGAGAGTGTCAGCCAGCTGGGGTTACGTTGGGGGCATGATACTCTGCCTGACCTGGGGACATGTGACCGGATGATACTGGAGGGGATCCACCGGTGGAGGGGGCCAATGGGTGGTCACGTGGTCCGGGAAGAACTCTCGAGAGCCTTCGGGCAAGGGCGATAGAGATCGAGAAGGTGGGCGGGGCAAGAGGCAGAGCCAGCCCCAGCCCGATATAAGGGGGGCCCTGTGAGGGGCTCGGGGTTCTTACTGTTGGAGGCAGGAGATCCACGTCAAGCTTGAAGAAGCCTACAGCCACGCGGTCCGGAAACCAGCTTGTGGTCCTGACCGGGATAGTGGAACCGTGTCTAGTTCCACCGTAGCGTGGTTAGTTGGGTGGTCACTACCCACGGGTATAGTTGTGTTAATAGCCCTGGAGTATGTTGTGCAAATAGTTAATAAACGTGTTGCTCCTAAGACAACGTCTGCGACTCAGTTGGACTCACTACACTTACACTGATCGGAGACTTAATGTTGACGTTAGATACAGGATAATGATCGAAGTGGGAGCATTGTAACACAGATCAGTATACCGCAAAATACAATAACTATTGGGATGCTTTTGCTTTAAACTTGTTAAAAATATTGAGCGAGCAAGGGAAGTGTGGGAAGAGGGATGGGTCATTTCACTGTTTATCTCTCAATTCGCTGGCCCTTATTCAACAAAGTGTAATCCAAACGTTTTTTGCTGAAACACAAATGAATAGCCCCCACACCCCAAACAATTTCTCAAATTAAAACAATTATTTATCTTTGCAATCGCGTTGGCCGTGAAATCTATGGATATTTTTTTCACTTTTCTCACCTACACAATACACAGAATGTGAGTACGGCGGCCAGATGGCTCGCTGATTTTATGACATTAACAAGAATGCCCTTTATCTGGCCCCACGTGGGTGGTGAGCTCTCTCCAGAAGCCCCCATTATGTTGCACTATCTTGCCTCTCGAGCTGACATGTGACAATCAGCACGTCACACGAACGTGTCTCTCCGCTTGCGTCACGCATTTAAGTGGAGGGCCCCATTTGCGCGACCTTGGCATCAAACGATGAAAATACATTTTTTGGGGTTTTTTTCCACGCCTCTGAAACATCAGGAGAGCAAACGCTTATTTATTCACCGAGCGCCAATCTCGCCGTAACCGATCGGCCGAACGCACTGACAGGAGTGCAGCTGCACTAACAGCGAATCGTCACCGTGCACCGGAGTAAGCTACAAAGGATTTGAGTAAACGTGGAAAAAATTGCCTCTTTCATTAATTCACAGCCGTCCGTGCGAAGCTATCGGGGTTGTTTGAGCATACGTCACCACTCTGGTCATGAAGGGTTAGTGAAGGGGTTGGGGGATGGACCCAGGACTGGTTCACTGATGTTATAGCCATGAGCAGGAAACAAACTCAGGTCGCTGGCATTGTACAGCAGTGCATGAACCACTACACAACCGCCCTCCCCTTGCTTACAATGGTTATCGACTAATTCCAGTTGGCGTGAATACCACTACTCGCAGCACGAGTTATGCACGGCGACTATTACCGCACCGACGGGTCTGCTGAAAATCCAGGTAGCCTGTGACAAAACCGGGATCTCAAGTAGTGTGAGCTGATAGTCTCAGTTCGATCACCATTGACTATATACAGAAATATATTTTAAAAACACCATCATTGACTGAATTCCAACGAAGGTAAATCAAAAATATTGACGTGACTGTCATCCAAGGAACATTATTAATCTCTGGACCCCGACGGCTGGGAAATTGGTGCCCCCTACTATGTGGATCGAAGAGCACTTGAAGGGATCTTGGAAGTCTCCTCTAACAGCCACGTCAGCGGGCCATTCCCTAAGATGGGTTGATGGACTGCTCTGTGCGAATTCCCAATGGATTCTTGATCTCAAGGTATTTTGCAAAAAATACATAATTGGCATGAAATTGGGGGATAAGACGAAAGAGATTAAAAACCAAAAATGATTTCCGCTATGTTTCCTGCCATTCTGTGAGTTTCCCCAATGGGACTGGCTGTGTGTGATTAAAGCAATTTACTCGCCCACTGAAAAATAATCAACAACGACACCATCCCATTTACGTAGCACCTCCCAGGATCAAAACCACATCCGTGATCGATAGTTACTGTAAAAAACAACAATTAGGAGATTAAAATCCGATAAATATATCATTGGTCTAAAGTTTAATGCTCCTGAAAGCCTTCTTGTTCATATGTTTTCAGGCGGGATTAAAAAACTGGGCACTCAACTGGCGAACGTGAAAGAGTGCGGTGAGGAGTTCCCAAGACCTGCAGCATCATAAGAAAAGGTCCCATCCCTCTCATAGAGCACTGGAAGAGAGTGAGTTTTTTTAAAAATCCTGAATTGTTGGTCTCGACTCAACCCATCCTGCCTCAGGGGGATCTATAAAATGATCACCGCTTTTTGGGAAATGAACTGTGGTTATCCTACTGATAGACCGTCCCTGCAAGGGGAATGTGGATTTTTCACCAATGGCTCAAGTTCTACAGTGGAGATGGACATTTGCGAATGGCACTATTGGCATAGGTCTCAGTGTGGCGCTGCTGCTGCCACTGCTTTCATCAGGGTTGACGAGTTGATGCAATCGATGATGCACGGCTGGCGCGGAGAGGAACTGCAACGCAGGCCGTCGGGGCCCGTGTGCATCTTTAAACCGTTTTTTTTTTTTCCCGAAGGAAGGCGTCTGCGCGTTTCACTCCAGAATAATATTGTCACAGTCGCGGAGATTCGTAATTACCTTCCATTGAGCAATTGAAAGACAGCTTTATCTTAAAACAAACCCACGGCGGCGTTCTCACTTGAACTGCAATTAGAGATGTCGACGCTTCCTCTACCACTCAGAAATGGCGAGCAAACGATATTTATTCATCACCGGCAAGCATCTTTGCTGCACTAATTGGATACTAGAGGGAACCATATTGAGACACTGTGTTTTTTTAAATATTTGCAGTCTGAATACAAAGGTAAGCCTTAATTATCTTTGTGATGTTTTTATTTAGTCACGCCAAGTTATTTAAGCCAATGCGTGTTTGCCTGCCAAATATATATACATCTCAATCACCCCACCATGGCCAGAATTAAAACTCAGCTAGTGAGTTTAAATCGCAGCCATCTAACCACTGCGCCAATGCTCCATCCTGTATACATGATATATGGAATCTTAAACTGCTGTTCTATAAGGATATGCAAGAAAGTTGTAGATGCAGCCTGAAGTTTTTATATCATCGTATTTATTTCTTTAAAGAAAACTTTGATAAATAAGCAATAAACATTGTATTTTGTTGATCCTGAATGAGATTTTGAAAACACGTAAAGGGCACGCCAAAAAATAAATATCTTATATCACCGTTAGAACGATCGTATTTTGTTTTTGTTTTAACTACTGCATGACCTGCAATTGGAGCCTGCCTTGATGGCTGATAAGTCCCTTATTGTCGAGGGCAGACACTCTGTGAGAAATGTAGGGTACTATCAGAACTAAAATAAAGATAACTTTGATAATGCAAACAAAAAAAATTAAAATTACGAACACAAAAAAAGACGGCTAAAAATACACTGTATTTCACGCCACACGTACGCACGCATGCACATACACCCACGCACACAAGGGGCTACTGTTGTCGCTCAATGGCAAGCCATATTCACGAGGCGACACAAAGGAGCGGCTGTGATTGCGTGGCCGCTAGACAAATGATTTGAAATGCACCACAAAGCAGGCCAGCGATAGGGGGTCATGAACGTCGGCAGTGATATCGGCGAGGCGAATCGTTGCGGAATTATTGGTGGCAAACACCCAAGGAACTTTCCACCTGCTTGATTCGATGCTCAGATCTCTGCGTCAAAACAAACACACGGGGCCGTATCGCCGCGAACAGGAAGTTATTTTAGACTTTTTTTTGGTTGTTCTTTAAAAAAATTCCTGTGTTACATCACGAAACAAAAACTTGAGACGTTGTCCAAGCTGCGAAAGGGCTCCGTTTGGTATTGTAACAAAGCCAAATGTGCTGCTTTCCTGGCCTTGTAGTCAAGATATTTTCTCGGGTTTATCTTTACGGCATAAAACCTTTGCAAACATATGATACGGAGTATTTAAGCTCTGTTCCTTTTACATTTCGAAGCAGTTGTGAAATCTCAAAGGAATGTAAGCTGAACTATCGGGCATCAAGATTGATTGATTGGCAGTTTAGGAACATTACAAAAGTCTGCTTTGCGTTTTAACAAGTTACGTTTGGGACAAAAGCCTTTGTAAACAGCAGTCTATTGTTAAACATGAATACACAAACGCACAAAGAGTAACATTCCACTCAGGTGCCTTCATATCCCCTTGTAAAACGTATGATGCTGTATTTAACTGCGAAATGCATTCCTCATCCACTGCTGTCATTAAAATGACCAAAACCAACGGTCACATTAACCTAACGTTCAAAATGACCGCCAGTGCCTGTCATGTTCAACACAAACACCGTTAACCAGACAACACATTTATAAACAGACGACTTGTTATGAAGTTGTCTGTATGAATCACATGGCGACACTTTGGGGTAGCTACAAACCCCACGTAAAGTGATCAGCCTCGGGTGATAAAGCGTGCAGGAGGAATAACTGATGGATAGAACACAAAGGTAACATGGGATGACGATGCACCACCATCGCTGGGCTCCACCAGACCAGTTCTCCTGGGAGCTACATGGGCTGCATGCGCCCGCCTGCTGGAGTAAGCGCTGATGATGATGGTGATGAAGCCACTGCCAGTGCATTATAGTTTCTCAGCAGGTGTTTGTGTAAGTCTATAAGTCTCTGTGCGAGTCCATAGGTCTCTGTGTGAGTCTATTGGTGTCTGTGTGAGTATATGGGTCTCTGTGTGAGTCTATGTATCTCTAGCGCTCATGATGAAGCCACTGACACTGCTAACAACAGACGAATTTAACCAAATAAAGGTCCCGAAGAAGGAAAATTGAACCTGATCATGAAAAGTGACGTGCTAAAGAGCACCACGTCGGTATGTACTACCTGCTGTGCCATGGATCAGAAACACGGACAGTGGTAGAGAAAACGGAACGAAAGTTGAACAGTGCACAAAGAAGTATGGACAGAGGCATCACTGTAATTACATTGACAGATAGAACGAGGAACATGCGGATTAGAGAGCACAGTGTTATAAAGAAACAATATTGACTGTTGAGAAAGAAAGTGGCCTTGGACAGAGCACGTCATGGCTATAAGGGACGATGGCCGGTGGTCGGAACTAACAACAATATGGCAGCCAAGGGCGGGAACGCGTTCAAGAGGACGTCCATCACAGAGATGGAGCGATAATATTATCTCACGTGAAGGTACCAAGTAAATTGTTACGTCAAAGGACTGCGAGAAATGGCGATGCTTTTGGGAAGCCTCCCATCCACAGGATACAGATCATGGCTGATGAAGATGATGACGACGATGATGATGATGTTCGGCAGTTATTTCTTTACTGAGCGGCACGTGGCCAGGACACCCCACCTTCTCGTAGGCGTCGTAGATGACGTCGAAGCGGAACGCCTGGGGCATCTCACTGGCGCGGTAGTGCGACCTCTTGAGCACGTGGTCCAGCGTGCCATCCGGCGAGACGCTCACCACCGTGGACACGAGCGGTCGCACCATGCCGGCCGCCTGTGTGCACAAAGACAAAGATCCCCTGTATAGCCTAAACAGACTGTCGGGCCAAGTGCTATTCGCGAGCACCTATTAAGGCCAGTACGGCGCATGAGCGGGTGGGTGGCAAGATTGCCTGGCCGCCTTTGTCTCCCTAGCAGCGATGTTTACACACCGCAACAGGTACCCATTTATGGCTGAGTCGACTTGGAGGAGGCCCAGGACCAGTTTAGACAATTGTCACTAGTGATGGCTGGGTCGCTGGGTTCGTAGCACAGCAGGCTAACCACAACACTACTACCACTCCCCACCCACACAGTACCACTTACACACAGGAATAAAATGCAACCTTCGGTCACGCTCATAAAGCATTACGCTAACCACTGCGCCATCACTCCCCAAAGAAACGCAAAAAGAGTGCGCGGAAACTGAATGGACGTCCGCTATCGTACATGCACAAATAAAAAAGAAGTATGTGCACAGAAACATCCCGTGTATACGCATAAATCACAAAATAAATGAATACACACAAATTTACCGTCAAGTATACCACATCAAAATACGCATCATTGCACTCCGTTACATCGCTGATGGCAGAAGTCTGCCTGCCAGAATTCAGTTTTGTGCTGTGTGCATTTGTGACCGCACGTGTGCATGTGTGGCATGCATGTGTGCGTGCGTATGCGTGTGCGTCATCACACCAAGACTCAATGCCAGTCCTTGATACACAAAGAGACAAAGATTCACTGTGTAGTTTTACCCACTGCTGGGTCAAGTGCCATGAGCAAGGCTCTATTAAGGCAGGTACAGCACACGAGGACGTGGTGTGGTCAGAGACACACCTTTGTATTTCAATTTATAATTTATGGCTCTCTGTCGATCCACTGCTGGATGAAGGCCTCCCTGTACCGCGTTGTTCGTTGCTTCTCATTTGTTCGGCCTCGTTTGTGCAGTTTTATCTCCACCATTAGCCTTAATATAAGAATGTACATGTGATAATTTCCATACACCTCAAACAATCAAGTGTTACTTCCATGAACAGACCTATGCACATATGGTGACAGTGAACATTGTGCTTAATCGATGAGCTGATACATCGATAAGGTGCCTGCTAATTTTACACTGTGTCGATTATGAGGGTTGTTTGATCAACCTTGACCAGGCCAGTCTGGTCAATGTGTATTAGTGAATGGGGGGGGGGGGGGGGGGTTTGACCATACTTCACCACGCCGGTCAGTTTAGATTGGTTGGGTTGGGGCAGGCACGATTCAGATATCACTCACCACTGATGTCAGCCGTGGTCAGGAATCAAACTAATCTCGCCGGATTCATAGCGCAGTGCGCTAACCGCCGCACCACTACTGTCGTTTGTTTTCATTTACGGATTTAAATGACAGTACATAATTTGTATTTATTCTCTTAAAATACACTATACTGATAATAGTCAAAGTTTAAATAGAGGGATTGATTAATTCCTTGAGTGAAACGCACGGTTACACCTCCCTGTCCTCTTAACTCGTGCTCCAGAAATTAAACTGCCTGGTTTCCGTTTGCAAGGAATGTGCTACACTTTCTGGAGGAGGTGATTAAAAAAAACAAGCCACAAGAAGCCATTCTATTGCTGAAAGAAAGCCAAATTGCTTGCAGCTGATGCAGAACCAACACAGCTACATTAACTAGCTGTCTCCCACCACTGCAAACTGCTTACAAACAGGAAATAGAGATGCAATTCATCACATTGTGGTCACAGAATCACGATGAACATATTTTGTGATGCAATAACTTAAACAAATGGGGTGAGGCAGCGATAGCACAGTGGTTGGCACACTTCGCTATGAAATCCCCAAACCGAGTCCGAAACATCGCTGGCGAGTCATCTCTGAACTGCTCCTGCGTGCCCCTCCCCCCCCACCCCTCTTTTCCGCCCACTATCCTAAACATCTTCACCTAACCATACTTACCAGCGTGGCAAAGTATCGTTAAACATTCCCCATGACTAATCTAGCATGGGAAGGCCTCCATCCATCAGCGGATTGACAGAAGTCTCTACAAAAAAGCAACTATCATCTATTGATGAAGGCACACGTTAAGATGCACTTCTGTGGCCGTCTGGAATGATCTTCCTTCCGATATTAGGAAGCCACTGGAGCTATGCACTTTTAAATTTAAATTGAAAAATTATTTCCTTAGACCTGTTTTTTTATTTTCAGTTTGTTGTCCTTCACCCACACCTCCAATTAGCACGGTTGGCTAAGTACGGTGCAAAGGAAGTTCAACATATATACAAGGCATCCCAATGCTGATAACAGAACCCATCTCAATGCTGCATGCTATGATGTCACCTCTCCAAAAACCTCAGTGCTTCCCTTGCGCGCTCTCTCTTACAGCAATTAATCTCCTGATGCGTCAATCCGATTGCCAATTAAATTACGTAAGCCACGCATCCTGACCAAGTCTACCAGTTTTCATTGTTGACGATGACTGCAAGAGATGACGGATTAGTCTCTAATCTACTTGATTCCCTTTTCCGCTCCTTCGAGATAACATTGGCTTGCTTATGTCCGTGTGCCTGTGTGGATTCCTCCATGCAATGTGAGCATCTATAATAAGCGGACGATAAACTTAAATCCCAAGTTTTTACTTAAGACTATATCATGCACATAATCATATTCTCCCAAAATCTTTAGTCGCGGAAATCAAATATTATTTGAAAACGTAAATAGATAAGTTTATTTTTTGTAACAAAGATTACGATGCATCGAGAAGGCGACTGAAAATTCTGCTCTGGTGTCGTTAATATTCAGCCAGGACCAAGTGGATTTGCACAATATTTCCTTTAAACTTTGCCTTAAAACATACAACAAACGGCCATAATTATAAAGCAAGTGCAAGAAAACCTGAAGACAAATGAACCCCGGCCCTGAAAACAAACAGCCGTCAAAATGGAATAAACACCAATAAACCAAGGCTTGTGCCAGGTCAACTTAACCTCGCTGTTCGGTGGATTAAGGCTTTCAACGATATAAACATGTGATCACTCAAGTGGCTACGGAATGTAGACTTTTTTCTCATGGGCACTCCCAATTTCTGACAAAATTGTTTACTGCAACGTGCAGTTGTTTTCCCGCGACTTATGACGGCGTGGGAGGTATGGTAACGAACGTGTCCGTAAAGCAGCGTGTAACTTTTAAAAAAACACCCTAGGGTGAGTAAATATGAACCCCTCCAGTGAATTACCACAGTCATATCGCACCTGTCAACAAACGCAATTAGGGCTGCATTATTTGCAGACAATACGATCTCCAAATCACAATTTATTCACCCATGTCAGACTGCGTCATCTGCGGAGCAACGCGGGAGCAGATAACACAGTCCCATGAAAGCATTTCTGGATTCACGGAGGCCTGCAATTAAAGGATGTGCATTGCCCTGTGCCCGATTCGTCAAGATTAAATTCACACAAACTCCACAGTCTGACCTTTTACATAATCGCTGTGATGCTTGTGGTGCGACGGCAGTGGCATAAAAAAAGCCACAAAAAACCCCACAGAGAATCAATGGTGCCCAAGGTAATCTCTCTCCATTCCTTTTGCACGCACGCAGAGTGCATGTGTGTGGGCGTATCAGTCAGTTCTGCGTCGCCAGAAAGACGGCTCTCTCGACGTGTTAATGAATACGCCTGCACCGCTTATCGCTGCATCTTATCTCGGCAGGTGCGCTGGAGCTGCGGCTTGATTATGGCTTGTCACGTCTGTTATTTGATGTCTGTGAGAAATTGGGAGCAGTTTGTTGCTAGCAAATTGGGACAATGTTTCTGCTTTTCTCCCCAGTGAGAGCAATTGCACATCGGTGGTGCGCATCTTTTACTACTGATAAGTCTCCTCTGCTCCCCGGTTTCATGAACACCATAAACCGTGGGGTTCATTGTTGTTTGTCAAAATCTTTTTGGACTTTTTGTTTAATTATTGAGTCACTGTCCTGGTTTTTAGTTAATGAAAAGCTGTTTTGGTAGATTTTGCATTTTGTTAAGTGTGTATAGCCCTGGATTGGAAGGAATAATGCCCGGGTAATCAGATTTTTGTACATTAAGTAAATGTATCCAATTGCACCACTTGCATTGAACATCATGGCCTCTCATACAAGTGGACCATAGGCTCTCCAAACCATGTTAATCATGGGCAATATTTTACCACATTTCACCATGCTAGTCAGTGCAAATGAGCGCAGGGGTAGCTGCGAAGACTGGTTGATGTATAACCTGCCACTAGCCTTGGCTGGGAATCAAACTCAGAATGCTGAGCTTATAGCGCAGCAACATTTTAACCACTGTACCAACACCCACCGCCCCAGGGCATTTATCATGGCTTATCCAAATATTTATAAACTGATAATAAAACAAATGTGTTTTTTTGCTACTTTAGTGATCTCACACTGCCTCAATTACACAGCTTGAGGATTTAAAACCCTCAAGCGTTTTGGCTCGCCAGGTAAATACAGCAAACCTATATGTTAGTCGGTCTTTTCCGCAACCAAAATAAACATAATCCGCTATTATCCTTTAACATGTACTTTAACATGTTGAAGTGCTTTAGTCGGGCGGCGAGAATCCAATGGCAGTAATTTTAAAGTATTTAAATGCTCAATCAAGCATTAAGCTGCCTCAAGTTCCATGGTAGTCCTCAGCCAGTGGTATAACTTCCATATTCCCATAACAGACATGTTTGTCCAAAGGCCACACAATTGACTTTCCAGAACGCCACGGTGGCAAGATGTTAACTAGCTCGCCTGGTATACAGGAGGTCGTGGGTTAAATCCTGAGCCTGATGCCTGTATATTTGGAGTTTGCATGTTCTCCCCGTGGTCGTGTTTATTTTTCTCTGGGTTCTCTGGTTTTTCCTTCCACATTTAGAAACGTGTGTTTAGAGTATTTGGCTGCTATACATTTTCACATAAGCCACTTTTCGTTCAGCTAACATTTGTGGCCAGGTCGCTTTTGAAAAAGAGCTATACAGCTCAGTGGGCCTTACTGGATAAAACATTTTTTTTTATATCTTCTTGGTTCTTTCAGTAAAGTCACATAGAAGGAAATTATTTTTTTATAGTTTTAAAATAGTTTATATTTGATTCACCCTGGAGGGATGAGAAGCCGAGTTTATGAATAGGATTTGAACTCACCACATTTCAAGTGAGTTGATTGCTTTGCTACAGGATCATTGGGTCACAGTGAGATTCGTTGCACCACGACACGTCGCACCGCACCACTCCGGAGACTAGTGGCACCCACCCCGACATCCCGCCCGGCTTGCGCCACTGACAGCAGCGTTTCCACGTCCACGAAGGGCCTCACGGCGTCGTGCAAGATCACCACGTGCGGCCGCGTGCCGGGCCGGCGGGCCAGCGCGTGCAGGCCGGCCCTGATGGAGCGGTGGCGCGTGGTGCCTCCCTGCGTGAGCGTCACGCGGCCCTCGCACGTCAGGCCATCACGCTCCAGGAACGAACTCAGGGTCTCCATGTGGTCTGCTGCGACCACGACCACCACGTGCTCGATCCACGGCGTGCTGCGGCGGCGGGTTTGGGGGGGATTGGGGGGGAGATGTTGGGGAGGGGGGTTGGGGGGGCCCCGCAAGGAGACACACACAGACACCGCAAGCACATCGATCGTCATCAGCCACCACAACAAATTCACGCATACACAAACACACGGATTTGCACACACGCAAATTGGTATATATGCACACGGTCAACCGCGTGTATACACCATCGTTAGCTATGATTAATATACGTTCGGATGCATGCCTAACCAATCCATTGCAATCTCTCACAATAACCAACATCATTATCATTATCCACCATTTTCAGTTCACCGCTGGATGAAGACCTCTTCATTAATTTGCTTATTTTTGCTCACCCTGGATAGGCCCTTTGAGCTAAAAAGCTTCTTTTCAACCTGCAGGTCAGTGCCAGCTCTCATAACCATAAACAGCATTATCAGCCATGATCAATCCACTGCTGGATGATGGCTTCCACAAGCCGTCACCATCTCTCAAGCCGTCGCCATTTAGTTTAGTCTCGAAATGGCCAAAAAGTGCACGCAAAATGAATCCACCGAACGCAAAGCAATACAGATTCACATTGAGAATTAAATTCAAACGCATCTCCAGTCTACACAGATCGATGAGCATATTTATTTTGAAGAGTGAAAGCAGCAGTCAGTCATTGACAAAGGAGAATGTTTTTAGTATTGATTTTGTTTATGTGGGAAAGAATATTTCGGCCTTAAGCTGTTTTACAAGAAATTAACGAAGAACATTTCACTAGGGGCTTCGACAAAGAGCCTTCGTTACTGCAGCGGAGTGCGCGGGTTCAAGTGCTCGACAACTGTTCTCATTCTTGATCTGAAGCTTTCGTGGCTGCAGGAATCCATACTCTTTGGTTCTTTCGGTAAAGTCACGTAGGTAGAAAATAAAATAAATACCTACGTGACTTTACCGAAAGAACTAAAGAATAACTGTTCTCATATTTATTTGGTATCAATCAGTCTATTTGTTTCAAAACGAATGTATGATTTCGATTTCAATTGAGGTCTTGCTTTATAAGTGTTGATGACTAAATTAATTTCCCCAGAGTAAAACTTTTTTAGACAGACAACAAAAGCTAAACTAATTATTGTGATTGGCAGAAATGCAAAAGCAATTGTGCTTTGGAGAAGAACCACTGCCTGAAACGTTGCCTCTATATATTTTTATTATCAGGCCAGTGTTATTTAGTTTAACACGTAGGCTTTCGCGACCAATATAATCCATAAGATAGGTTTTTTTGGGTTAGACCGCGTAAATATACGTTTTATATAACACTGCCATAATAGTTTTTTTTGGGTTAGATCGCATACATTTATATAAAATGTATATTTACGCGATCTAACCCAAAACAACCTATATTATGGCATTGTTATTTACGAATGTGTTGTTTTTTTACCTACGTACGTGACTTTACCGAAAAAACCTAAGAGTATGAATCCTTGCAGTCACGAAAGCTTCAAATCTAGAGCTAAGCGCAGTGGTAAATGAAATTCACGAGTGTTTTCCGGAATCTGGTTGATAACGTTGCCGATGGTAGAGAAACCTTTCCGAAACCCCGCTTATTAATTTGGTCGTCGATTGGTTTGGCCTCATAACGCAAATCTTAGGCGCCATACACCAATCTACGACGTAACGCACAAGGGAATTGTGACGTCAGGCATAGAGACCAAAAATTCAATGACGTCACCTTAAATCTCGCAAAAAA
The DNA here is from genome assembly GCA_014621495.2 of Entosphenus tridentatus. Classification (NCBI taxonomy): domain Eukaryota; kingdom Metazoa; phylum Chordata; class Hyperoartia; order Petromyzontiformes; family Petromyzontidae; genus Entosphenus; species Entosphenus tridentatus. The sequence continues at coordinate 7,320,164 of CM025610.2, read as the reverse complement.
ATCCTGACTACGGTGACGTCACCCAACACGGCGAAAGACCCTACGCGTCGCGGTGACGTCATTTCCCGAGACATTTTTTTATATATACACAAAATCAAGGCGCCAAAAAAGCAAGCTCAGACCTGAGGAAGGCGATAAGCGTGTGCGCGATGAGGGGCCGGCCGAGAGCGGCGCGGTACTGCTTGGGAGCGCCGCCACCCAGGCGCTCACCGCTCCCCGCCGCCGGAAGCACAGCCCAGGCGCGCAAGGCCGCAGGCTCCGGCCCGCTCTCGCCCATCGCTTCTGTCTGCGGCCACGGGGTCGCTGTCTTGTCTGGTTCAGCTGGCAGTGGACCGCGGCTTCTGTGCGTAGTTAGTAGGCGTGGAACACAACAGTGCTCGTATTCTTGGTTCT
>CM025610.2:7302184-7319371 GCA_014621495.2 Entosphenus tridentatus | reverse complement strand
CCCTCCCCCCGCTCTCCTCCCCCCACCGGGGTCCCCAAGGTCCCGTGACTTTGGCACCCCCCCCATCCCCCACTTTAGGCCAAGTGGGGGATGGGGGGCCGCGTGTGGCCACGCCGAGCTTGGAAGCGACCCCGGGGAATGAATTGGTTGACGTTTAGGACACTCACTTCTCGCCAGGCGCAAAGGCGCCTCGAGATTCCCGGGCAAAAAAAGGCAAGAGGAGGCGGTGCAAGCGAAGGGGGCGATTCCTGCCGCGAGCCGACCGAGAAGAAGCGACGGCCGCTGAAGTTGTCGGTTTTGTTCGCCGAGCGGCTCATTCGGAGTCGCAGGCTCTCACGGGTGGCGGCTCATTCGCCGTCGTGATTCCGTGTTCCACGCCCGCTGTTCGCAGCGAACGGCAGTCGACAGCTGCACTCCGCAATGATCAAATTCTGCATTCAGTGGCCTTTAGTGCGGACTCCCCCCCCCCCCCCCGGACAGTACACAAATGTGAACCCCCCCCCCCCCCGCCAATCATCGTGCTGTCAAACCCACAATGTTTTCAAATGTGTCTTAGAACCTCACACTGAAGATGTCTTATCGGAGAAAATAATTGAAGAACACTGAAAGAAACTATGCTCGCCACGACGCCGTTATTCCAGAGTAAATCAGATCCAAAGGGGGGCACAGTGCCGGCTAAAATAAGGGCGTTTTCGCGGCCTCAATCGGTACCTGGGAACCACTCCATCACTCGAAACTTTATTCGGCCTGAATCATGGCTTGATGTGTGTTGTATCTATTCGGCATCGACCGTATCGTGCAGATCTGCCACCTTAGTGAAGTACAAGCAGAGAAGCCCCTTTGTCAATGCCACTGCTGGATGAGTTGCTCCCCCGTTCGGGGTCGTGGTTGTTATTTGACCGTACTTGACTTTGCTCAGCGCTGGATACACATGTCCTGTATATGCTCGTTAAGGGATCATGAGTGCAATATCGCTCTGCCACGCGATCTCTCGCATTATCCATTATGTTACGAATCCGTTTCGATACCGTTGTGAATCGTCAGTGCTGGACAGCCATGCATTACAACCTTAAATAAGCCGGGTCATAAGTAACACAACAGAATAATTAGCTATAGATTTGAAGCTTTCGTGACTGCAAGGATTCATATTCTTAGGTTTTTTCGGTAAAGTCACGTAGGTAAACATTTTTAAATTAATAAAAGTAAAATAAAATTTCAATATTTTATTTTAATTTTAAATATTTTATTTTTATTTTACTTTAAAATAAAAATTTATAAAAGTAAAATAAAAATATTTTATTTTTATTTTACTTTTAGTAATTTTTTTACCTACGTGACTTTACCGAAAAAAACCTAACAATAATTAGCATCGCTGTGAAAAATAATAAATAGCAAAATAGATAGATTCATCTATCATGTCTCTCCACGTAATGAAAAAAATGTTTCCCCAAAACCGATTGTTACATTCAGTGTCTCATATGCAGTCAGGCTTGCTTGAATTAATACCGGTCAATTGCAGGCTGTTATATCTTAAAGATATGAGTCCTTAAAGATATGAGTCATTGATCAACGCAATATATGATAAATACATGGCACAAAATAATTATTAGCGTCATCATATGTCTCTGCCACGTTGTCCTTTCCATCAAAATACAGTTTAGCCATCTATAGGAATCATCAGTGCTACGTATCCCTAATTCCATACCTTGATGATGATGATGATTACCATATTCATTACAAACGTATATAAGCCAGGTCACATACTTACACAATTGATCTTGAGGTATGCATTCCCCGAGTAACACAATGTGACTGGCATTGGCCAAACACCTCAATGCTGAACAATTACCTGCAAATTATTCAATTCGGATAACAAAAGAACATCACCGGCAACTGCGATAATTTGGCAAAAACCCCCCTCAAAAAGAGTCTTGAGACCCAGTGAAACTTTCCTGGGTAAGCAAGCGCAATCATAATAAGTTTCGCCTTTCATTAGGAATGATCAGTGTGATACAGCCCCCCCCCCCCACACAGTCTTGCTAGCAATAAGCTTTGTCGGGGTCGTTGCCGAAGGAAAGATGGTTCCCGCAGACAGGCAGGCAGGGCGGACGTCCGTTCAGACAGAGACCATGAGGACTCGGGCATTGGGCCGCGGGCGAGTAAATTAAGCCGACGCATTTTCGAGTCAATTTCCACTCTGTCAAGCAGACTGGCTCCTCGCAATAGAAACCTGTTAGCCCCGGGGGTCAAGCAGACTTGGAGTGAGTGATGGGGAAAGTATTTTATAATACAGCACTGTGTGTATGTATTAGCAGCAAGGCAATGGGCAATTTTAGGGATGGTCGTTGCTTATTTAACAAAGGATCTCCCACCAGTATGGGCCCTCTACGTAGCCCAGAGCCCATGGGGCCACTGTGGCCCATGGGCTCTGGTGCAGTTGCACCGCCTGCACACTACACAGCTACGCCAGCCACTGCCTCCGCAACATCAAGCAGAGCGCTGTAATATGCGCACCAGTAACATCTGTGCCCACGACAAATAAAGAGTCTGATGGTTAGTTTATGTACGATACAGGGTACAATGTGGACTGAATTCATATTGGTTATTAATGGCATAATTAATGAATGCCCGGCGTGGTGGAGAACGGTCATATTAATCCCCACGACCCAAGTAGTGTGTGGGAGGCCCTCCTCCAGCAGTGCATTGACGAAATGGCTGTGCTAATATTAAAACCTGGAATAAAACAAACTGAAAATTCGCCCAAGGAAGATAACCATGCCTACTTACCACGGATTATGTAACGCTTTCCAACATGCGTCTGTGTGCTCTGAAGCATTGCATGATCGGCAGTAACGGCATAGCGCTCACGCCAGGCGCACATATAACAGCTCCTTAGTTTAACACGTAGGCTTTCCAAACACACATTCATTATGAAGCCCCTTCGTCCACGATGAGAGAGAGAGAGAGGCTCTGCCGGGTTAACCCCTACTAGCCGTCCCCGGCGGGGCCGGGTCGCCCAAGTAACAACAACAATAATAACAATAACGATGCAATGTATTTGTCCGACAATATTTTAGACGTAAATAACCGTAACTCTGAGTCCCTTGAGTGATGGATTGCGTCTCCAAGCTTCGCGTAGCACCTTGGAGCGATTTGACCAGTCTTCTGCAGTGATTCGTCGTCGTCGTATGGGCTGATGTCTATGATGTAGAGAAATAACTTCAATTTTACATCGAAGATGATTGCGTCAGGAGTAGCGTAGTGCTGCATCGTTCTCCATGTCTCGTGTCAGTCCCCTGCAACAGCACAAGTGTACACACAAGTTTAATTCATTTTTGACAATTCTTACAAGAGTTATCGTGCCCTCTCCCATTACAGACGGGCATGCAGACGGGTGGACATAGCGAATGCACAGACGCTTTTAACATTATTTGGAAAGCGTTAACAACAACAATAAACCCAATGTGTTCACAGAGCCTTCACGGCCAATGTATTTTTCCACTGGACATTGGGGGTGGTTTTTATTTTTTGGGGGGGGGGTGGGTTGTGCAACAGAGCGAGGCTTTCACACAACGTGCCGTGTCGTCATCGCCATCACCATCGCGCCCGGAGCACATCAGTAGCCGCGATCAGTAAACGTGCACGTCAGTGCTCGCTTGTCAATGGCTTTGCTCTGAGCGAGGGGCTCTAACAAAAGTCGCTTCACAACACAACGGCAGCGCGGCGTGGCACGGCACGGCACGCACCGTGAACCCGACACGCTCCTAGCCCACCGCTTGATGTATCTCTCTGCCAATTCATCCACCGACTGAATGAAGCGTTCGTCGTTTATGACCGCTCCACAAAGGCGGCGCCAGACAGGAGCCTGGGCTGTGGAGGTGTTGTGGAATTACAGGGAGGGAGTGAAGGGGGTGAACGGAAGAGACCCGGGGTCAGTCATCCCTACCCCCACCGCCCACCTTCATTTACAGGGGTATAACAGACAGACGACCCCCTAGGGGATGTTTTACACGCGGATCAAATTCGCGTTCATCACACTATCCCTTCCTGATAGAAGGAAATCGTTTAATTGTGTTCTATGCCGTCTTACCTATACATGTAATTTTTTGTCTGTCTGTCTGTGTGTCTGCGTGTGTGTGTGGCCGAAACTTGCGAAGGATTATGCTCGCAAACCGTGGGGTGAACGTTGAAAAAAAGTACCCAGGTTGCACGCCATAAGCCCCATGCTGAGCCAGCGCTATTCCGATTTCGCGTCCGTCACCTTTAAAGTATTCTGGTGAATTAGCAGCGAAACGTCGTACTCAAAAATTGTAAATGTTGTGGATTCACTCTTCAACACAACGTGACACTTTTTTACTGATTGGCCGCGTCGGGTGGTGGAGGGTTACGACACATTTATAAATAACGCGATCTAACCCAAAAACGTTTATTATGAATAATATTGGTCGCGAAAGCCTACGTGTTAAACTGACCTTTAAAGTAGTTCAATTAGCGATTTAGTGCTGTTTTCGGTTACTTATTTATTACATAGCGCATGCTCGACCCTACCAACTCACACGCGTTCGGTGGGGTGAGAAGGGAATTATCTTTCGTGTGGACACTGCTCAAAGTAACACACATATTACTGGTAGGAACCTCCTGGCTACACCAGCCCACAGGGAATTATTGTGTCCATCCGTCCGTCGTGCAGGGAGGGGCTGGGTGGGGAGGGGAGGGTGGAGAGGGGCTGGGTGGGGAGGGTGGGGCTAGGTGGGGGGTGGGAGGGGTGGGGCTGGGTGGGGAGGGGCTGGTCACCCCGTGGTGCCCTTATAAAACTCAACGTTTAACCTACTCACGCCGGTTTGTGCCCGCCCTCTCAGTCGGGCATATTTGCAGAATACACCACGCCACCGTTGACCCTGGCCATTGACCAAGCATCCCAACGTTCCTACCAGCTCCCTCCGCAGGAATGTGTGTGTGTGAGTCTGTGTGTGTGTGCGTCCGGCAAAACAACCTCCTACCTCCTCGCGGTGCCGGACGGGCAACACTGTCGTGGGCAGTGCTGTGGGGGGAGGGCCATTGGCCTCTCCCCTCATGGTGTCTGTGACCACCACAGTGGCTAAACGGGGGCTCTGGACGGGTGCGAGGGGCTGGTAACCCCTCCACTTTCAATTAACTACCACTAAACTACGATATAAACAAAAAGCTGTAACAAATAAGCTTGTGCCGGAGGCCCCGGGGGGTCAGGCTTTTATGACGTCTCCTGGCCAAACCACATATGGCGGAGCCAGCAGATTGAATCTTCACCCTCGGGGCTCCTCCAGAAACAACGAAAAACCATTGCGGATGGCCACGTGGAATGTTCAAACGCTCACTGCGGAGGAGAGGCTGCCACTCCTTTGTCGGGAGCTGGACCGGTACCGCCTGGATCTCTGTGGCATTCAGGAGGTCCGGTGGACAGTCCTCCACTCAGGGCAGGAGACTGCCAAACAACAGGGTGTGGCTCTTCTTCTGAACAAAAGAATGAAGGGGGCGTGGGAGCGTGGCGGTGAGGTGTGGGAAGCTGTAAGCCCCAGGCTACTTTGGGCTCGCCTTCCCATCAACCGGAGGCGAGGAGTGGTGGTCGTGGTTACTTATGCCCCCACCGAAGACGAACATCCGTGGAGGGATGCAGGCAAGGCCGATGAGTCAGATGCCTTCTATGACCTCCTGTCACAGGTGCTGGCTAAAGTGGCCACTCGGGACAGAGTTATCTTGTTGGGTGACTTTAATGCCCGAGTTGGTCATGATGCTGGCACCTGGTCTGGAGTGATTGGAAGGCATGGGCCAGATCAGCTCAATAACAACGGTAGGAGGCCGCTAGATGTTTGTGCAGCCCATGGGCTTGTAATTACCAACACGCTCTTCCGGCATCGGCGCATCCACACAACATCATGGATGCATGCCGGGTCCAAGCAAGAACATCTGCTGGACTACATAGTGATGGACCAGCGGATGCGAGCCCATGTCCTTGACACCAGGACCTACCGTGGAGCTGATCTGCCCTCTGACCATCGACTAGTCATCTGTAAGATGCGCCTGCCATTCTTCCACTCCGGTGGTGGGTGTACACCCAGGACCCCATTCCAACCAAAAGTGGCCTGGTCTCAGTTATCTGATGAAAGTTGCAAGCGAGAATTTCATCATCGCTTGCAGCTGGGGTTGGCATCGTCCCCCACTCCACCTGATGTCGAGGGTAAATGGGAGAGGTTTAAGACTGTGACTCATGCAGCTGCAATGGCTGCTTTGGGTACGCGGTCCAGACCTCCCCAGAAACCCTGGCTGACGGAGGAGGTGTTCAGGTTAATTGAGAAAAAGCGACAGGCCCACTCTCATCGGCTACAGCATCCCACGTCGGAGAATGAGGAGGTTTACCGCAGCCTTCGCTCGGAGGTTCGGAGAGCCGTAAGGTGCTGCAAGGATGGGTGGTGGTCGCGGGTTGCTGAGGAGATGGAGTCTGCCTCAGTGGCCCGCGATCACAAATCACTATTTAACTCCATCAAAAAAATAACCTGCAGCATCACACCTATTACCATCATTAGGGGAAAAAACGGTGATCCAATCTCCGACCCCCAGGAACAGGTTTGCAGATTTGCTGAGCATTTCTGTGAGGTCCTGGGGGAGGGAAAATCTCTCAGCCAGGAAAACATCATGGCACAAAGTGGGGATAACCCTGCTGAGGCTGCCGTGCCTCAAATATTGGAAGAGGTCACCCCCTGTGAGTGGCTGGCTGAGGTGCCATCTGTTGAGGAAGTACTTAAGGTGATCCGGAGTCTGAGACCAGGAAAGGCGCCGGGCAGAGATGATCTCCCAAGCGAAATGCTGAGGGAGGGTGGCGTTTGTGCACAGACTGCCCTATATGACATCATAACAACAGTCTGGACCGCTGGACGGGTACCGCAGGATTGGAAGGATGCCCTGGAGGTCCCCCTCTTTAAGAAGGGGGACCGCACAGACTGTAACAACTACAGGGGCATCTCACTCCTCAGTGTGCCGGGAAAGGTCCTGGCAAGGATTATTCAACATCGCCTTGCTAGGCACGCTGAGGAGAGGCTTGCGGAACCCCAATGCGGTTTCAGGAAAGGGCGGTCCTGCACAGATGCCATATTTTCTGTCCGTCTGCTACAGCAGAGGTGTAGGGAATTCCAACAAGACCTACATCTCTGCTTTATTGACCTGGTCAAGGCCTATGATACCATCAATAGGCCTGGTCTATGGGTTGTTCTTCGTGCTTTCAGAGTCCCTGACCCTCTGCTCACGATCATTAAGGACCTTCATGATGGTGAGCGGCCCGGGTAAAATTACGTGGCCGGGAGTCGGAGCCTTTCCCTGTACACCTTGGGGTGCGACAGGGATGTCCTCTGGCTCCCACATTATGTAACATCTATTTCGACTGCGTAGTTGGTGAAGCCTTCAATAGCTGTACCGGGGGAATTTCCATTTGGTACAGATATAATGGGAGGCTGATCGACGCCCGGGTGCGATCAAGGGATGGCTCCCTATTGGTCAACCACGTTATGTATGCTGATGATTTGGTAATAGCTGCTCATTCAGAAGAGGAGTTGGAGACGCTGCTGCTGAGACTGGAGCGTGCCACTAAGAGATGGGGCCTTACCATCAGCCCCACCAAAACTAAGCACCTGCCTGGGTATTTTGTACCATCGGACACTCCACCCCCACAACTCCCAATCGGTGATGGGGAAGTTGTGGAGAGAGTGGAGAGTTTCCCATACCTGGGCAGTGTGCTTATGACCGGCTCCAGTTTAGCAGCAGAGGTCTCACTCCGAATCAGTCGAGCGGCAATATCTTTTCATCGGTTGCGTAACGCTGTGTGGAAGCTACCTGGTCTGTCGCTCCGCACGAAGCTTCAGGTCTTCTCGGCCACGGTCATTCCCTCCCTTCTCTACACTTGCGAAACGTGGACCCCCCTAATGGAGCATCTTCGCCGGTTGGAAACATTTAGGCTGGCCTGCTTACGATCCATCCTGGGTTTAACCAGGCTGGATTGTGTGAGGAGCTCACAAATCCTTGAAAGATCTGGGCAAAGTCCCATCGGTGAGCTCCTCCGGCAGGCAAGGCTGCGTTGGCTGGTCATGTAGCCCGCATGCCCAGCCACCGCATGCCTAAACAGCTTTTGTTCGGCCGGATCGAGGGGGCTATACGGGCGCGGCACGGGCTAGAGAAGAGATGGAGTGATGTGGTACAGGAGGACGTGGAGCTGAGTGGACTTGCCGATGACTGGTACCAGCGGTGTCAAGATCGGCCTCAGTGGAGGAGGCTCGTGAAGGACGCTACTGGGCAGTTGGAGGCAGTCGCCCTCCAACAACAACGGAGGGCGGAGGAGCGACGCTCACAACAACGAGCGGAGCGCCGGGTGGCTAAAGCACAGCAAGTTGGTACAGTAGAGGGCAAAGGTGGTGCATCAGCCAGTCATCTCGGTCATCTCGGTCAGTCGACCCGTGGCACCTGCTGGGTCTGCCCCGTGACCTCCTGCCAGCGGGCGTTCGACACTTCACGTGGCCTCAAGGTGCACTTGGCCTGGCACAAGCGTCGTGGTGACGTCACCGCCACTTAGTGGCGAATGGCGGTTGTTGTTGTTGTGTGTGCGTCGATATGTGAGTGTATAAGTCGATGTGTGTGCGTGTGAGTCGATAAGTCAGTGTGTCTGTGTACGTCTATGTGTATGTGCGTAAGTCGATGTGTGTGTGTGTGCATCGATATGTGTGTATGAGTCGATGTGTGAGTGGCAGTCGATGTGTGTGTGAGTCGATGTGTGTGTTAGTCGATATGTTTGTGTGTATAAGTACATGTGTGTGTTTGTGTAGGTCAATGCGTGTGTGAGTCTATGTATGTGTGAGTCGATGTGTGTGTGTAAGTCGATGTGTGTGCGTGGCTCCATGTGTGTGTGTAAGTCCATGTGTGTGTGTAAGTCCATATGTGTGTATGTAGGACGATGTGTGTGTGAGTCTATGTATTTGTGTGCGTGAGGCGATGTGTGTGTGTAAGTCTATGTGTGTGTGTGAGTCGATGTGTGTAACTCCATGTGTGTTTGTGTGTGGGTCGATGTCTGTGTGTGTGTAAGTCGATGTGTGTGTCTTTTTCGCCCGGTCAACGCCGGTTATAAAACACAAGGGACTCTAGGGATCCTACCGCAGTGTAATGGTGAGCGCAATGGACTTGTAATCCAGAGGTCGCCGGTTCGATTCCATCTCCCAGTGCGGCGGTTTAAGTGGACACACACCCTGGTGGATAGATTTGCGGGTCCAGTGTGGTGTGGTAAAGTGTGGGACTCTCATGTCTTCCAAGAAGTCTGACAAGTGTGTAATAGCGGATCAAATATCCCCTAAGATGTCCTCTCTACAGCTCCCTCAAGTGGAGGCCCTTCTCCCAGCATGGATGTAAGCAAGCAATTGAAGGACTGATCCTTTGCCTCGTTGAAAAAGGGATTGTGCTTTCCGCGTTTGCTTTCACAAATTCCCTGTGACAAAATGCCTATTACTTTGGTGATCATGCATCGGCAGTGGTGCAAAAGCAAAAGCACAAATAAAAAAATCTCAACACGTTCGTCAATAACACTGCGTTAAAGTTCCAGTCTGTTTTATAATCCCACGTTGTGTGATGTGTAGCAATCGCATTGTATCCAATTCATGTTACGAAAACACGCGTGATCAGAGAATAGACTGTAAAAATACAGTATATAATAGGCGACGTTTCGGGGGATGTTCCTTGTATCTGTGAAGAAGGGCAATTGCCCAAAACGTTACATATTGTTATTCTATTCTTATTGTTTCAAACATCAATCGGATAAAGGAATTGGGGAAAGTGACAGGCGAACCGTGACACCCAATAAGCCTCCCGAAGACAGCAACTTTCGGAAAATGCCTAATGCTCTAATCAAGTGGGACACAAACACCCCAAGGTTGTGTATACGCATGAATAAATAATGCAATGAACATACCAATTCCAAAACTACTGTTTCAATAATATTCATAGTCAGTAATTTCAGCCAGAACAGTCCGGAACGCTGTTCCATGAATTATTTTGACAGGCCACACCCATCCCACTTCATTTTGTCCTCATTTATTTTCTAAACTTGTTCATAGCTGGGTTATAGTAATAGTTAAATAACATAGGATGCTTATTATATAAATAGGCGTACCTTGTACTGATGGTGCCTTAACACGATAACCCCTTCCTCCAAGTCAGACTAGCAACGTTCCGGAAAATATGGAGGAATGAACACTTTTCCCCCGAGAATTACCCCCGAGACACAGACCCCGTTTGTTTGCATGTTTTTGCCACAAGTACGTGTGGTCAATGCAGACTTGATGCCTTGCAAATGGTATCTATTTGGTGTGTGAACATCTTAACACCTCGTGTTTTATTGCCATGAAGTGTAAAACCTATTGTTATTTTTTGTCGTCGGTGATTTGGTCGACACCATTAACTCGCTATGATAGAAAACCCGATGCAATCCCGGCGACTAAAACTTGTATTCAAACCCAGGTGCTGGCCAGTGCGGCTCAGTGGCGTAGCTGTGTGAGTGTGCGCCCGGACCCACGGTCCAGAAGCGCCCAGACCCCGAGCTACGACAAGGACATTTTTACAGGGGGCCCCATTTAATAGGCCCTCGTGCAAGGAATTACATGGGGTGCCCTTGTCCAACAACTCTCCCCCTTCCCTCACGCCCACTACCGTTCTCCATATCCCACCACCTGAGCCCAGTTGCACTGCCTGCACACTTGATGTTAGGGCAGTGGCGTAGTTATGGTTGTGTGCAAGCTTCGGGTATGCACCCCTTGTTGTTTGCTATGACATCAACAGACGTTTCGCTGCACGTGCCGTTGGAAGAGAAAAAACAAGCTTCCCACCCACCACGTGGAGCGAAACGTCGGACTTCACACCGAACAACACGCGGTACAACCCGAAGACGCATCGGGGAGAGCTGCGCAACTGATTACTGAGAGGGGAGACAGCGCAGAGGAATGTGGGGTGGTAAGGGGTCGAGTTGGGTGGTGGTGGTGGTGGTGGAGGTGATCTACGGTTGTTAATTATTTGGCGTGGACATTGGGGGGATGTCATGAGGCCACGGAAGAGTGGATGAAGAAAGAAAAAAAAATTGGTTGAGCTGAACACAAAAAACACAACAAAACACAAACCCCCATCCAGCCGCGAGCCTCGTCCCCCCCCTCCGCTTTCAGCCGGGCAGTCGGAAGGTTTGCGTTTCCATAATCGCTTTCCGCCGGAGCTGGAGCGCTGGGCGACAGATGAGAAAGCGGGGGGTTCCAAGAATGCGCATTGTCCTTTGTGGCTCTGGCCGCTCTGCCTCGATCTCGGGGCGAGGCGCCACGCTCGGCCCTGTCTGTATAAGTTACATCCCCAGTGTCGCCTTTTGTTAAGCACGGCCGGCTCAGGTAACGGGCCCGCAGGTGATCTCATCCCGCACACAAAGCTTCCCGCAGCTCGCTTCCTCTGCCCTCGAGCTCGGCGCGCGGTCGTGCGTGTGTGTGTGTGAACGTGTGTTGATATCCTTGTGTGTGCGGATGTGTGTGTGTATGTGAACGTAGGTGCTCCCTAACAGCACTTGTCCCAACAGTCGATTAAGGCTATACGGCACGGCACACGAGGGGGTGGGTGGCCAGCACCACGTCCGACCGCCTTTGTCTCCCCAGTGTCGATGTTTGCACACTGCGCTACAAACCCGGCGATCCGAGTTCGATTCCTGCTCACAGCCAACACCAGTGACGATTAACTTAACCGGTCCTGGGCCTCCCATAGGTCGACTCAACCTCAAATAAGTACCTCGTGCGGTGTGTAAATATCGCCACAAGGGAGACAAAGTTGGCCAGACGTGTGGCTGGCCATCTACTCCCTAGCGTGCCGTGCCAGGCTTCATAGGTGCTCGTGAACAGCACTTGCCCCATCAGTATGTTAAAGACTTTACAGAGGAAGTTTGTTTTTGTATGTGTCTTTGCCTTTTGTGTGTGAATGTATAATTGGGGAGCTGTAGTGTATTCGTTAGCGCATTGTACTATGACCTGAGTTCCATTCCCGGCCACGGCTAATATCAGCGACGAAAATATGAATCGGTGCTGGGCCATGCCTAGGTCTGCATATACTTTAATTGAGACGTAACATGTATGTATGCATGTTGAATTATTTCACACCGTACTAGCCCTTCGTGCTAATCGGATGTGCGGGGGAAGGACAGCAAACTAAACGCAAACAGCAGTTCTAAAGAAATTAGTTTTCAATCTACTTGACATAAATGTGCATAGCTCCAGTGGTTTCCTAAAATCAGAAGGAAGAGCGTTCCAGACGGTCGCAGAAGCGCATCTGAAAGCATGCGATGCAGTGACCGTCTTTGTTTGATGGACACCAAAAGTCGCTGCTGTGAGGATGAGCGAGGTTCGAGTGATGGCTTATGCAACTTGACGAGATCAGCAAAGTATTGTGGTTCATACTGTACTCTTTGCTTCTTTCGGTAAAGTTACGTAGGTAGAAATAAAAGAAAAAAATCACGACCTTTCGATCGCAACACAAGCGATCTTCATCAGGTGGGACAACCACAGCAAGCAAATGCTGAAGTTGGTGGGAGAGCTGCCGTGGCAAGAGGTTATTATAAGTAAGAGAGGGGAGAGGAGGCGAGGGGGGAGAGACAGAAGGGGGGGGGGGGGTACGGGATAAGGGGGGGCGTGAGCGCTAGGGGAAGAGGACGTGAGGCTGGGGGGGGTGTGGGCTGGGCTAGCAGTAAACCGGCAGGTAAAGATGGATACAACAAGTTAAGGCATTACCTGGTTGACAACATCCTTCCAATGATTGATCAGCTTGTATCCATCTTCTCGGTTGAAGTTTTGTCTACGTTTATATATCTGGATGGCTTCATGAACAAACCTTTGACAGTAGCCCGACGTTTTGCAGAGTAACTTGGTCTCGGAAACAACAATATCATGCGAGCCCACAGCGTTATAACAATGGTCAGCTACGGCAGAGGTATTGGTTCTGCCATGTTTCAGATCTGCCTTGTGTTCACGAACACGGTCCGAGACATGTCGTTTCGTTTCTCCAAAGTAACTGCTACCGCAGGTACAACTCAGTTTGTAGACTCCAGGGCATTGCATGTCAGGAATTACCTCCTTCACAGATGGGATTAGATCACGGATTTTGTGTACTGTATTGAATCGGACCTGGATCTTGTGTTTGTTTAAGATTTTGGAATTATTTTGGGTAACACCTGCTATGTATGGTTAAGTGATGGTTTTGATTGGATTCTCAGGAGATTGTTTCTCCATGGTTGGAGAAACAGCTTTGCGAATAATGCGGTCTGAGTACCCATTCATCTTGAGGGCTTGGTGTACGTGTTCCAGTTCACTGGCTAGGTGGAGTTGGTTGGAGATGCAGTGGGCCCTATGGTGTAGTGTTTTGATGAGGGAATTCTTCTGTGCCGGATGGTGGTGGGAATCAGGTTTTAGATAGGAATCTGTGTGGGTGACTTTCCTGTGGACAGAGTGCCCCAACGAGCCATCAGGCCTCTTCTCAAACAGAACATCCAGGAATGGTAGCTTACCATCCTTCTCCACATCTATGGTAAATGTGATTGATGGGTGTATGGAATTGATGTGGCTGAGAAATTGGTTCAATGCTGGCAGGCCATGTGGCCAAATGACGAAAGTGTCATCTACGTATCTCTTCCACAAGGAAAGACGTAGGGTGGATGTCTGGATGGCATCTGTTTCAAATTTATCCATGAAAACATGCGCTATCACTGGTGATAAGGGGGAACCCATGGGGGTACCTTCATTTTGTTTGTAGAAAGTACCATTCCAGGTGAAGTAAGTGTTGGTAAGGCAGTGCCTAACCAAAGTTGGTAGATCAGGATTCAGTCCATGTTGGACCAAGTCTTCAATTATTGCTAAGGTGTCAGGTACAGGAACCTTGGTGAACAGAGATACTACATCAAAGCTGACAAGCAAATCATCTGGAGACAGTGAGATGTCCTTGATTAGAGAGACCAAGTCAGCTGAATTATGTACTGCTGAGGTAGTCTTGCCCGTGAATGGAAGCAAGGTCTCAGACAGAAATCGGGTCAGTTTGTAGGTAGGTGAGTTGATAGTGGAAACGATGGGCCGAAGTGGAGTACCTTCTTTATAGATTTTTGGAAGACCATAGAATCTGTGTGGTTTAACAGCAGAGGGTTTTAGGGAGAGCCGCTTGAATGGTTCGATTAGAGAAGCCGAATTGTTGATGATATTGTTATTTTTTGTAGCCAGGCGGTTGGTAGGATCCTTGTTAATTTTGGTGTAACTACCATCATTAGGAAGGTCCTGGATTTTGTTGTTATATGTGTTTCACTTGTGCACTTTGTGTGTAATGAGTGCGACCTTATGATGTATTCATTCGACACAACACCCGCTCGTCTGTCGTTCCAGCTTTAACAGGTGCTTGCAAAAAGCTCTTGCCCCACCAGTCTCGATAGGCTGCACAGGATACGTTTGTCTTTATGTGCGTGTGTGAGGATTGGTAGTGTGGTGGTTAGCGCATTGCAACGGACCCAGAAAACCTGGGTCCAACGGTGGATTGACAAAGCAGTGTACATGTGCATCGTTGAGTCTGCTTATAACTATAGAGAAATATTGATTTTTTTTTTTTTTACCCCCCTCCACCACACCCCCAACATATATATAATTGAGAAGGGGGGGGGCATTTCGAACGGTTGGTATTCAACCTTAGCCTCTGAATGGATGTTTAAAAATGTTTCTGAATGCAAATATTCCAACAATAAAAAAAATAATCAGCAAATCAAACGTTTAAGATTTTTGGAAGAGTACCATGCTGAAATTAACAGAAAGCAGAGGAAGTTCACTTACAATTTATTAATTGAAACCAATTGGTTGTGAAGTTATGGTTCATGTGTTCTACTGCTGGAATGAGGGCTTCCCCATGCCAGCTCGGCTATTGGAGTTGTTTGAACGACGCCTCACCACGGACGCTGGTCAGTGCGGGTGAAAGGGTTAGGAAATGGGATCAGGGCCGTTTCAAATGGTCAGGAATCGAACTTGGGTGGCCGGTGTGCTAACTACCCACGACTTATCATTATTATCCATGGTCTATCCACTGCTGGATGATGGACTTCTGATGCCCGTCCGCCATCCCCCCTCCATTCCCTCCCATCTCGCTCCTTCCTGCACGTGAGCTGCTGATCTCATCGCTCCATCTCTGCTGTGGTCATCCTCTTGGACGCACTCTCACTCGCTGCCAAATACTCACATGCATACGCACAACTACGACTTACATACATGGCCTACAGAAGAAGATTCGTGCGGCCCTAGTATTATAACCCTCGGCATGTACGCGGTTGTATTTATTTTGTCATCTTCGCGCCATTTCTTGTACTCGCATGCATCATCGACGAGGAAACGGGAGATGCTTTGACCAAACGGGCCTCACAAGTTGGAGAAAATCCGAACATTCCGTCACTTACAAAGCCACTTAAGATAGGGAGGTTGTCTGTAGAGACCAACTCATGCAGCGGCACATTGATCAGTTTCTCGTTATTGTCAAGTCTACCTGTTTCGGCCTCGCTTTGCGCTGTGTTGCACCACTATCCGAATAGTTAACCTCGCATTCAATATACCTTCAGAGCCAGGGTGAACATCCAACTCCAACGTATTTTATGAATAAAACGAGGTAAAACTGATGGAAAAACACAACACAAAATACAGTATCTGTTAATACTTACAATATCAATACCATTAATGAACCCTGCAGCATCATAACATTGTCTTAGATAATATGAATCCCAACAATAGGCCCTGGATGGACCAGGCACCTGCATTAGTACTGAATGGCTATACAAGAGAATAAGCTGTGTTAAATAAGGTCACTTTAAGTAATTACAATACTGCAGCCTAAATGTACAGTGCTGCATATAACACTGACCTGTGGAAGAGATACTTCTTCATCCTTGCTCTCAAGAACGCATTAAAGTTACATGGGGATAAATCTGGCTCGACTTATCCAACTACAAATAACATTCACAATAATGCATGTGGCAGGCTTCGTTGTTAACTAGGCCCCATATTCCTCGTAATAATTTAACAGCATTATAAAGGCATTTACAGCATTATAACATCATTCCCAGCATTATAAGAACATAAACGAACTTACAGACAATGCTTCTTAAAGTCCCGCAATGAACAGATGCACTGAGACGCTAATTGTGCCTCCATTTTGTACTCTGTGTAATGGCTGACACCCCTGCCTGGCATCGTGACTTAGATACCCTTAACTCGTAACTTTCTGGTCACGTGACCAAACTCAACACCATCATACCAGGAAGTTCCTGTGTAAACAAACCCCATATCTGCCGTAGGGCAGAACACTACTAGTTTTCATTGTTGATGATGACTGCAAGAGATGACGGATTAGTCTCTAATCTACTCGATTCCCTTTTCTGTTCCTTGGGTTGGGTGCTGTACATACATACATGACCAAACCCCACTGAGCGGACCCAACATCTCAACCACCACTACCATCACCACTTACTACATCATCATCTCTCACCACCACCAACACAATGACTACAAATTATCACCATCATCCCTGGCTCCCCACTACCAACATTAGTTTATACTATGTACCTGTCCACCGTCGCCATCTCCTACGTCATCACAGGCTCCTACCACCACCACCACCACCAAAGCATCCATTACCCACCATCAACGCCAGACCTCGTAAGCCGAGCAGTGTTTGAGCCTGGTTGGTACAAAGGTGGAAGACTTCCTGGGAATAGCCATGCATTGTTGGCGTGGAGTTGTTAGGTGTACAGACATGGATTCTTGAATCTATTTGTGCGCAGCTTTCAGCGTGCGCCTCCCCTCGTATGCGTGGAGAACTCCGGTTTCCCCCCACGTGTCAAACGCCTACAACCCAATGCAGCACCCTACTGAAAATGCGTCTGAAAACTAATGGAGGCTAACCCTTTTGATGCATGGTTCAAGCGAGCCTGACTGCTAATGAGACACTGGATTTTTAAACCGATCTAGATTATACTTTTGTTGAACTAATGCTGCTGAAATTGTGACTTCTAAAAGCCCGTTAAGCTGAATGGATGTGTTCAAAATGTCTTGCCTCACGGCAGATGTGGAGCGTACGTTCACAGGAAGTTCC
>CM025610.2:7284801-7302174 GCA_014621495.2 Entosphenus tridentatus | reverse complement strand
GTCTACTCGACTAGCGGTGCAACGCAGCGCACAGCGAGGCCGAGATACAAAATATATTAGACTTGTGTTTTACGTGGAAGGACAAATATGGAAATGAGGCGTATTGTTTGCTTATTCACTGTTACAGATTAAATAAAGTGACTTATTAAAATGCTGTTATTGTGCAATGGCTATCTGTGGATTCATTTGTCTCTAAGAATGGAAGGAATTTGATTGAATAAAGGAAATTCTGAGTTTGATTCTCAGCCACGGCTAACATCATTGGCAAGTGATATTTTAATGCATGCCTCTCCTTCTTCTCTCCCTCTTCTCCAGCCCACACAAACCAGAGTCGTGAAGTATGGCCATACAACCCCCATGACTGACTTACCGTTGAGAGGCCTTCATTCAGCAGTGCATAAACCATGGTCGATAACTTGAACTTCTGAGCATCGAGAAACACGCAAAGGCGGCGGCAGCACGAGTAGGAGGAGATGTAGCACTTGACGGTGAGAAGGAAGATATTTACTGATCACAGTTGAAACAAAACCCGTGACTTCCAACCAATAGGGAGTTGTCTCTCATCGGCGGCCACGTGTATGTGGAGACAGAATGGAGTTCTGCTTAAACGGGCATACCCTGATTTACGTCTCCCCTTTAACGTGGTTTCTCAAACACGTCGTCACTTTATTAACACCGCTACCTGATTTGCGTCACCTCAACCCACATTTACGTCGCTAACAGCATCGTCCGTCCTTTCTCGTATTCGTCGCGTCGGCTTTCGTCTCCACCTATACCCCGTAAATTGATTTGATTTTTGTTGTTTCGATATTCGTTGCATCTTTCAGGAACGCACCTCAGACGTAAACCGGGGTATTAATCAATATTATTTCACTCCGGTGTATATAGGTGCGCTTCAAGCAGACGCGATCCACTGCTGGATGTATTTGTTTTTTTGTTGCGGTTGCACTCGATTCAAGAGCAGAATGGCTCACAGGGCTATACCAAATAAATGAAATGAACCTGGGTTTGCCGGTATGGTACTCAATCACGCGTTTTGCCGAACACGAATTTGTGACTATCACTTATTCTCTGGGTTTGCTAAATGCAGAGTGCCATCGACTCGCATAGATTTACACACAGAGCCAGATACTCAAACATCGACATATATAATCATTAATTACTGAGCATATAAACCAATGAACTCTCACAGAGACCTGCAAATATAGGATCCTCTTGAAAATGAGTCTCCGGTTAAAGAAAGTGTGTCATGGGTCATCGGTCTGATCCTTGCTGACCGGATTACTGGTCAACGAGTTACTGATTTGGGTGACCGGCCCAGTGGTCAGTGGTTTATTGACCCGTTGGTTAGGATGTGACGAGCCTACTGGTCACCTGATGACTGACCCATTGGTTCGTGTGTCATGGACTTGCTGATCATTCGGTGGATGTGCGTCAGGTCTTGGTGAGAAGCTTATTAGTCAGTGTGTTGAGGTGCAATTTATGACTCCGAGGCAGGTTGCTGTTAGGGGCTCACGCCACGTTTATTTAAGGGCTTACGCCAAGTTGTTCAGGGCTTACGCCAGGTGGATAAGGCTTACGCCGAACCAGCACCCCCCTAGCCAATAACTTCTCCAGGGGACAGGGTACTGGGACCCCTACACCCCGGCTAACTCGCCTCTCCACCCTGCCCCGGCCCGAGACCACCCCCAACCTCGGCCGCTCGGGCGGAGCAGCCACCCCTAGCCTCGTGTGAGGTTCAACTCCCCGAGTCCCCACTCCTACCCCCGTCGACCCCCTGTTCAATCCCGGGTCTCCCTTTAAATACCCCCCTGGGGGCATGACGTCATCGTCCTCCACGGCCCGCCTAACGTCACGTCCCGCGACGCCACTCTCTCCTCGGGCGCGCGTGACGTGATGTCACCCACTACACCTCTACAAGTGGTTGACTGCGTGATTTGACCAATGAACCATTTGTCAATCCACTGTTGGATGAAAACATCCCTACGCCAATCTCTTCGTCGTAATCATCATCATCATTGTCAAGTGCTGGACGAAGACTTCCCCACGCCATCATCATTACAAGCCATTGTCTATTGCGGCGATCCACTGCTGGATGAACGCTACGTCATCGCCTTGCTCTCCTCACGGTCATGTGAATTACACAATCCATCTGACTCCTGCGCATGAATGCAACTTATTGCTCCGTCTCCGTAGTGGTCACGATCTCGAGGGCGCAATCTCTCCTTTCCTTTTGGCTGTCACTCCATCACCGGGCTTTTGCATCGTCAGCCACCATATGATCTCACAAAATGGCTCATCTAAGCCCCGCTAACTTAAGATTTCACAGACTCGAATGTACGTGTGTACACGTGCAACTCTGTTCTCTATCCACTGCTGGATGAGGTGCCGCCCCACGCACCGTGCATGTTGTCGGGGTTGTTTGACCATACTTCACCAGTACGGAGTAAGTAATAACATGTGTAGAAGCAATTCCATCATCACCCACACTTTATTTACTGATTACAGATTGAATGGCATGGACACTGTGTATAATGCAGTGACTTACCTACAGAACATGAACACTGGTCTATAATGTAGTTTTATAATATATAACAACATTATCATACGTGCGCGGTATACATACAGAAATACATATAGATGTACAAAACCTCTCAGTACCATAAATCACACATTACGAAAAGCTCAACAAACCTCTAAATACATCTGTCGAAAGATTCCTTAAATTATAAAAGTGCGTAGGAAAAGTTCTCATAAAACATTTTCTTCTCATTTTATTCGGCTCCATCCGTCGCAGCGAGCCTCTTTCTCTCCACCACAACCATCATCATCACCACCACCACCAACAGCCGTTCACCGCTATGCCAAGCTATGTGCACTTTGAGGCCACGCGAAATGTCGAAGACTCGCTGCTGGCAGAAGGTCACTGGATAGACCCAGGTGCCATGGGTTGACTGACTTGACGTGACTGGCTTATGCACCAACCTGTGCCCCCTACTGCGCCAATCACAACGACCATCCCCGGTATCACCAACAAAATCAATAGTTCGTTTGTCGGCTCCGCCGCCACAATCGCATTTTATCCGGGCGCCTCCCACGCGATAGCCGCATTACTGCTGCCAGACAGCAAACTTCTCGCCTTCTTGCCCGGAGCCGGTCGCCCCGAGGGAGGCTCATTGGCAGACGACGATGACGACGGTGAAGACGATGAAGACGACGACGAAGAAGACGACGACGATGATGCTGATGCTGATGACTGCTGGCCCACGGGCTCGCCGGACGCGTTCTGCTGTCGCCCCATGCGCTTGCACTTGCACGAGGCCACCACCTGAATGCGGTAGGTGCGCGTCTCGCCGTTGCCGCACATCAGTCGGACCCGCTGCGTGCGGGACCGCTCCGCCACGCAGCGCCACGCGGAGCCGTCCTCGCCCCCTCGCCGCCTCCAGAAGTGCCTGCTGCCAGCCCAGTTGGGCAGCAGGGCCGTGGGCAGGCACTCCCCGGCGCACACCACCTCCTTCACGGGAGTCACGCTCGTGCAGTCACCGTCGGACACGTACTTGGTGGAGCGCAGTTCCCGACAGCCGAGATGGGCTTTGTCTAAGTAGGGGAGTGGCGGGGGTGGGGGGTGGTGGGGGTTGCAGGAGGTGTGGGGAGCATGGTCAGTATTGTTCAGTCACGCTCCGTGCATATTCATTTGTGCATTGCGCTAAGATGAATGGACTCCAGTTTCCTTCCGAAATTCAGTAAACGTGGAACGTTGGTCCCACTGTTCCTACAATATACAAACGTTGGCTCAGCGTTTCATTTTAACTGGGAAGCCAAATACTCATTCGTATATTTATTCAAACATGCCAGCGAAGCTTCCCTGGGTATTTGCACACCGCACGCCATGCAAATATACTGTACCTGGACATAGGGCCAATTCCACGGTCACAGAACGACACCGGAACACATCATCAGCGATGATACGCAGGCTTATCCAGAACATAATTCAGATACTGATAGTCGCAACGCGTTAACACAAGCGACAATAGCACGTGCGTCCTTTGTCGAGAATATTTCTACGCCGAGTCAGACGTCACGGCGTTAGTTCTTGGACAATGTCCGTTACCGCGGAATCGCCGACGACTGTCGCAAACTTCACCCACGTCCGTTGAACTCGCGCGACGTCGTCTGTACTTTCGACGTGAGATTCTGTTCACGCCGATCCGCAACGTGTGGGGCTGTACGTCGTCGTTGGACATAAAACGACTTATCTGGCGCAGCTGATGCTGCTGCGTTTGGCAGTGGCGCCGCAAGCACGGCTAACGAACGAAAATGAGGTCAACACATTCGTCAATAACGCGGTGTGGGCCTTAACGGGAAATACGTATAATCGGCGACATTTTTGGCAATGGCCTGTCGACATTATAGCAACTTAAAATACCAAGTGATAGCATTATATATTTTGCGAGGCAGCGTTAGGAACGAACGTGTTGGGATTTTAGAGTTTTTGTTTGGAGCGTTGGCTCATCAAATGTTCGTACGACTGCACGTGTCTTATACATGGTCATAATCATCATCAGCGGCAGCAGCCATTATCACTCTACTGCTGGATGAAGCCCCCCCCCTAATATCGCTCCCAAGCAGGGCCAACTGTAACGATTTTTCCGATGCAAAAACCGATCGCCGCTTCCGCACACGACCTGCTGATTCCATCGCTTTGCCGTCACGGTAGAAGTGGCTTCTGGCGCGTTTCCCTCCTTTGACTGCCACTCTAACGTTAGTCTCGACCATCTGCCGCCCATCCTTTTCTAGCGACGTGCCCTTGCCAAGCCCACGTCCCCCCCCCTCAATAGTCGAAGGAAGGCGTATTCCTCTACAGCTAACGTGAGAGGAAGACCGAAGAAAAGCAGCTCAGCAACGACCTGCCCTGCACTGTCGACTTAAATCGCTCCACTGCTGGATGGAGACCTACCCACGCCACGTCGTTCATAATGGGTCGTTTGGGCAGACGTCACCGCGCGGATCAGTGCGGGTTCGTGAAGGCCGGGGGTGCATCATCCCACCCGGGAGCATAGAAGTACAGCGCAACAGTTGATATTTCTGGGCTGCCCTCTGCTGCTGCCCACCGCATAGCCCCGAAACCGCCTACGACGACCTTTGTGTGCATGGTGGTCGTCCGACCAAATCATTGTACGGGATAAAGAGTCCGCTTAGCTTCCTAGACCTGACGACGAGGCGCGCATTCCGGGTGATCCGGTCATAAGGCTTTGCGAATTCGAGTTGTCGCGGACGTGCCTTGCGGAGTAATGCACAACAGCGGCGGACGTAACCACAACTCGTGCGTGACGTCAAAGACGTGTACACACAGGGTACGTACACACACGCACACATGCACGCGAGGTAAAGGTACAGGCCTGCAACTGCTGGCTTACACCACTGCTGGTGGAAGGGCCGCTGCTAAGAGGGAACCCCAGACAGCCTCTCCTCTCGAGGGTACATTTTGGTTTCGACAGACAACAACTGACGACAGTCAATGTAAAGTGACTGTCAGGCAGAGATAATAATACAAATATAATAGGCAACGTTTCGGGCAATAGCCCTTCTTCATAGCACTTGAATAGATAGCCCCGAGAGACAAAGCGAATAGTAAAAGTAGGAAACTGTACTTGTTTACACCAAGGGGCCTGAAAAGAATTAACTTTATTTTTATTTTCTGACGACCGTTGTTTAAATTGATATGTTAATGGTTTACCTATTGGCAGCCATTGGGTAGAAATTCCGTGCTTACAAAAACTCCTCGCTTTAGATTTCTCTCTTGCGATATCATAGTTGATGTGTGTGGGTTTCTTTTTTAAAACATAAACATACATAGAGGAGTTTCCGTCGCTTTACCGTTGTGCACGTTCCTTGTTACCCCAAGCGCGTGTTTCGTGGGTGTTCAGTTGCGTTTGGCGCTGCGTTGATGGTGCGGTGAGGCCTACTGAGCTATTTAGTAACTTTTTTTTCAGAAGCCACCTGGCCACAATGATAGCTAAACGACGTGGCTTACCATGTGGACATGTATCGTTGTCAAATCCTCTAAACGCACGTTGTTTCTAAATGTGGAGAAAACTCCATTCAACCACGGGGAGATCATGCAAACTCAATATATAGAGGCGTCAGGGTCGGGGTCGAACTCACGACCTGCTGTATACCAGGCGAGGTAGTGAACATCTCCTAGCCACCATGACTCTCTTCGTGACCTCACTGCGGCGGGCTGCCCGTCACCATTTCGATGGCTTTGTTCATGAGAAGGGAAAAGTCACTTTCCAGTGACTTCAGGGCGCGCTCTGGTGACTACAGCAACGTCACTGCAGAGCCAATGCCGCTCTTACCGTCCCCACGGTAATCGCACGAGGACGTTGAACGTCAATTAGAAGTTGTTATATATATTTTAAAAATAACTTAACACGTTTCAAAGGAATTTACGACGGTGCTTACTCACACTTGACGTGCTATGAAGAAGGACCATTGCCTGAAACGGTGCCTCTTAAATATATGTTTCTTTTAAGGCCACAGTGTTATTGGCGACTTTGTTGAGTTTGTTCATTGTGCTTGTGCACCGCTGCCAACGCAGAAGCATCGCAATATAATTTGTTCACTGCTGTTCAGATACAAATCGAGTCGCTAAACGCTGCACACGCTCGGTGATTGCTAAATACGCCCCGCGTGACGTAGAGCTTGAATGAACTCTTTCTCCGCGTCACATGGAACGCACACGTGCACGCGTGATGTCGACATTCATTTAAATCGGCGTTACCCACGTCACGTGAGCCCTGCTGAGCAATCATCGGACGCGTGTAGCGTGTAAACACAAGTTTGAGTTGAAGGAATACACTTCTATCGCGGTGTGTCACGAGGCACGGAGTTTGGGAAAACACTGGAATATAAATATACATACATGAGGATAAAACTTCGATTGTACTGCAGTTACAGCATGCACTTCAACGATTTGCGTCGTACAGTGTCAAAGAGGAGGTTGATTTTGACTGGAAGAAAGCAAGGTCCGATGGTCAAATAAATCGTGACCGACATGCAATCGATGCTGCTATCACAGCGCCACAAGAGGACACGAGTTGATTGTGTGATGGTGGGCCAAAGTGATACTTGGCTGAAAACCTAATCCAGTGCAATGTAGTTTCAAGTAACAATTACGATGCCAGTTTTTCACTCCGAGTCTGAAGAACTATTTTTTAAGAGAGTCCTGCATTCACAGGTTTGGTCGGATTTCTGACCAATATCATTCACGAGTAGCTAGCATGCAAGAGGGATGGGGGGGGGAGTACCCATAGATAGAAAAAAAACAGCCACGCACACGAGTGAATTGACACTCAAGTCTGCTCACAGATACAGTATATGTTCAAAATACAGCTCCAATGCGTGCGTGCATTCAGTCTATATTCCCGCTGAACCCATTGGTTTCATTGACGTCTCCTGGCCACCGTGCTGTCGCACGCCCGACAACACCTGGCAATCCACTAGGATTCAGCCCCCCCCCCCGCCACGTACGAAGCCGTATGGAACCTGCTGAGCTTCCGAGATGTTTTTGACGGCAACGAACGTATCAATGGCAATCTCGTCTCACGCAAAATTGGTGTTTGGGTTTGCAGAAGAAACGAAACAAAAAAAAGCCACCACGTTCCTCGGACGGTCTGCACCACCTTACCAAAAAGATAATCATGAACTATCAGCCTCCACAGCTTGCTTCGTTTCCAGATATTCGGCTACATATTCTCGGGAGGGGTTCTCGGGGCGGCCGTCCGAGCCGCATCAGCCGCCCCATCATGGGCAGAGTTTGAGGGGGGCGGGGGGCACGGGGGGCCAATCCTCCACCAAAACTAGACACCTTTATTAATTTATTTTCAGCAGCTTGTAATTTAAATAAAACACGTTATACGCACCCTTGAATGCTAATGTGAGGGACAAAGCGAACCCCTGCCCCCCCCCCCCTAAAATATAGAAGTCAAACTCCGCCTATGCGCTCCATCCATCCTGACGGCAGTGCCCCTCCATGCGCTCACCGAAATCGTGCAGAGCGCCGCGCCTCGCCCCGTGGCTCGCCCGGTTATCGGTGATGTTGAGCAGGGAGCCGACGGCGACGCGGGCAGCCGAGGAAGAGCTCTTGAGTCCCGCAGAAGAGACAGCAGGAGGAGGAGGCTGCGGTGGGGCAGCAGGGGCAGCGCCGTTGGAGAGGTGGTGCTGGTGGTGGGCAGCGGAGGAGGCGAGCCCAGCCGCAAGAGCGCACGGAGGCAGCAGCAGCAGCAGCGTCGGCAGTAGCATCATCAGTTGGTGGTGATCTTAGCGAAGGCAATGGTGGTGGTGGTGCAAGTGATATTGCTCGTGGTCTTGGTGGTGATAGCGATATTGGTGGTGGTGATATTAGCGGAGGCAATGCTGGTGGTGCAAGTGATATTGCTCGTGGTCTCGGTGGTGGTAGCGGTGGTGGTGGTGGTGTTAGCGGTGGTGGTGGCGAGGCGGAACCGCGCACCCACAACACACGCGGCGTCTGTGCGGCAGGGAGGCAGCGCGTCGCTTTTATTGCGGATCCGTGGAGCGCGGCTCTCAAAACACGCGCCGTGCGGGCGGAACTCTGCGGCTCCGAGTAAAAATGAACACACACCCCCACTCCCACTCATACACCCAGACAAAGACAAAGATACCCTGTGTAACCTTAACGTCATTTGGGGGCAAGTGCTGTAAACGAGCATCTATTAAGGCCTGCACGGCACACGGGGGGGGGGGGGGGGGTCAGCACCACGCCCGACTGAATTTGTCTCCCAAACGGGGATGTTTATACCACCGCATCAGGTACTCATTTAAGGCTGAGTCGACCTAAGGGAGGCCCAGGACCGGTTCAGATATTCGTCACTGATGTTAACCGTGACGCGCTAACCACAACACTACCGTTCCCCCACGTAGTACAAACACACAAGGTATCACACACGCACACGTAAACACACATCGGGTATCATAAATATTTATACAGGGTAAT
Organism: Entosphenus tridentatus; assembly: GCA_014621495.2. Classification (NCBI taxonomy): domain Eukaryota; kingdom Metazoa; phylum Chordata; class Hyperoartia; order Petromyzontiformes; family Petromyzontidae; genus Entosphenus; species Entosphenus tridentatus. The sequence goes on along the minus strand of CM025610.2, from coordinate 7,293,158 downwards.
GCAAACGCACACACTTACGCAAGGTAAAAACACACATAGACACAATTATTCACGGTGTTACGCAATAAACAAAGATCCCCCATATAGCCTTAACAGACTGTAGGGGCAAGTGCTGTTAGCCAGCACCTATGAAGGCCAGAACGGTACACGAGGGGGTGGGTAGCCAGAACCACGCCCGACCGCCTTTGTCTCCCTAGTGGCGATGTTTACTACACACCGCACCCGGTACTCATTCGAGGCTGAGTTGACCTAGGGGAGGCCCAGGACCGGTTCAGATAATCGTCACTGGTGTCGGCCGTGAGCGGGAATCGAACTCGTGTCGCTGGGTTCATAGCGCAGCGCGCTAACCGTGACACTACCGCTCCCTACGCAATAAACACACACACACACGTACACGAACAGGTATTTGCGTCATTCTAATAGCGCTATCACGAACGAAGGCTCCGTGTTCCACAGACAAAGCCTGCAGTCGTTTTACAGTAGGGGGGCGATACAGCTCTCTGTAATCCCAATTTAGTGATTTGCGAGCAATCTGTCGAACTTGGCAAATTCGGCATATTTGTATTAAATCCATAGCTAACTGGGCATTACATTCGAGTACGTAAACATATACCGGGTCAGCCGCCGTTCGGAACAAATTGGTGGTGACGTCACCACAGCGCTTGTGCCAGGCTCGGTGGACGGACATTGAGGCCACGTGAAGTGCCGAAGGCTCGCTGGCAGGAGGTCACGGGGACAGATCCATGTGCCATGGGTTGACCAACTGAGATGACTGGCAGATGCACCACCTGTGCCCCTCATTATGCCAAATTTCTGCGTTTTAACCGGCCAGGGCTCTGTTCGTTGTTGTGAGCGTTGTTCTGCCGCCCTCCGTTTTTGTTGGAGGGCGACTGCTTCCAACTGTCCAGTCGCGTCCTTCACGAGCACATTCACACTCGTACATACACGCGGATGCAAGGGGTATAATTGCAAGTTAACGTACAGAGTATAACACAAAGACAAACATCCACCGTATAGCCTTAACAGACTATTGGGGCAAATGCTGTTAGCGAGCACCTATGAAGTCCGGCACGGCACACGAAGGGGTGGGTGGCCAGCACCACTCCCGTCCGCTTTTGTCTCCCTAGTGGCGATGTTTACACACCGCACCAGGTACTCCAGGTACTCATTTGAGGTTGAGTCGACCTAGGGAAGGCCCAGGACCGGTTCAGATCAATCGTCACTGTTCGTGGCTGTGAACCGAACTCGGGCCGCTGAGTTCGTAGTGCAACGCGCTAACCACTACAATACCACACACGTAATGACACACACGCACATGCATGATACATACACACGTGGTTTTTGCACGCACTTTGTTACACGCGCGTGTTCATAAAAAAAGACAAAGGTCTTCCATATAACCTACACAGGCTGTTGGGGCATGTGCTGTTATCGAGGACCTATAACGTTTGGAACGGTGTGGTTGGGCCAGCCTCACGCCCTATTGCATAAAACAAAGGTGTTCCGTGTAGCCCACACAGACTGTTGGGGCAAGTGCTGTTAGCGAGCGTCTATGAAGGCAGGAACGGCACACGGCGGGGTGGGAGCCAGCACCACGCCCCGACGCTTTGTCGCCCCAGCGCTGATATTTACGCACCGCACTAGGTTCTAGTCTACGATTAAGTCGACCTAGGGGAGGCCCAGGACCGGTTTCAATATTCGCCGATCTCGTTGGTAGTGAGCGTAATTACACACACACATACCTCCAAATGCCATTACCTTTTATACTGTGTATACATAGGGCAGAGGCAGGGTGTGTTCCTCTTTGAAGCACAATGGTGGAGGAATATCACGTATGCACCTCGAGACAGCGTTGACACTAATTACACAACGAACTCGCCCGCAATGTTTTTTCAGTCTGCGTCGAGCTCTATGATACCGGAGTATTACGTGTCCGGTCTTAAAGGTCGTGCAATTCCATCAGCGCACAATGAAGCCCTCAACACACCACACGTGACTGACTCATGCTTAATAATAATGACGACAACAATCATAAAGGGATCCGCAAGGCCTATCGAATCCAGCGACTTGAGTTCGATTTTAGTTCGCCACTAGCAAAGAGCAGTGCGCTCACCACTACGACCCGTTTCACCGCCACTCTTCTTACGCGTAACAAACGAGGCACAGATACAACGTACCTTCCCACAACCTGCACACCAGAGTTTCAATATGCATCTTCCGCGTCACCCACTACTGTGCATGCGTGCTTACCATTTTCCACATCATCAACATCATCAATATCATCATCAGCCATGGCCGTCGCCATCCCTCGCGGTCACGTGGTACGACAACCTGAACATCTCCGGCACGCGGTCTTGTGGCTTCTTTGTTGCGAGCATTTGGATGTCTGCGTCAATATTCGCAGCGTTAGTATGCATTGCCAAAGAGTTTAAGAAAGACGTCCACAATACGGTTAGATAATGATTCTAGATTTGAAGCTTTCGTGACTGCAAGGATTCATACTCTTTGGTTTTTTCGGTAAAGTCACGTAGGTAAAACAATCAATGAAATAATTTAAAACAATTACATTAAATCATGATTTAATTTAGTTGTTAGTTGTTTTCATTTATTTTATTTTATTGATTGTTTTAGATAATGATTGTTCATCGCTGATGCCTTCATCTGCCAGTGAATGGCTCATGGCTGATGATGATGACGATTAGATATCTCCACTCGCCTTCATCTACCACACGAGGTTTCCTTCGCTTAATCTCGGTTGTTGTTAAGTTCAGCGATAACATTGTAATAATTTACTTTAATTTGTCAATCCACTGCTGGATGAAGGCCTCTCCATGCCGATTGGGTTTGTTCGACCATACTTCACCACGCTGAGTCAGTGCGGGTTGGTGAAGCGGAGGTCAGAACAGGTCCATACAAAAAAATATATCGTTTATTTACTAAGGAAAGCCTGGATTAGTCTCAATTGTCCCTTTCCTTTGTATATGTTTGCATTGGATGTTTGGTCAATTCCATTTAAGGAGTGTTTAGCCTTCGGAGGAAACTAGAGTGTCCAAAGAAAAATCCAATACGCGTAAGAAGGGCTAATTCTGTAAGGTCCTAACAGACGGGTTCACGAACTAACTTTCTGCATGACCGTCTCCTGACCATTTCGCAGCACACGCAACTGTGGGTGTTGGATTCTTTCGAATCTCAACGTAACCCACCGACCCTTTCCTCCAAAGTGCACTGTAAGAAGGCGTTGCGCCACCCAATTTTACATCAAGTAAAAAAAACCCATCAATAATTATTTACTTTCAAATAGTTTTATGGAACACATCAAAATAAATTAAATAAACGCTAAACTAAACATTTGGGGCGAGTGGAGCGGGTGGGGTGGGGGGTGGTGGGTGAACCGGGAGACCCAAGCTCGCTTTCCGCTCACGGCCACCAACACCAGTGACGAGTATCTGAACCGGCCCTGGGACCTCGCTTAGGTCAGCTCAGCATCAAATGAGTACCGGGTGCTGTGTGTAAACATCGCCACTGGGGAGACAAAGGCGGTCGCGCGTTGTTCTGGCCGGCCACCCCTTCGTGTGCCATGCCAGCCTTCACATGTGCTACTCGCTCACGGCATTTGCCCAAAAAGTGTGTGAGGATCTTTGTCTTGATGAGAGTGGGGGCGGGGGTGCAACCGTCCCTTCTGCTCCCTCCCCTACACCCACCACTGGGCGAGCCTCGATATGTGCCCTGCACGTACACCGATACACGCACGATGGGGCGGAAGGGGTGGGGAGCGGCACAGCCCGAAAGGCCACGTGGGATCACTTTTCATTGAGTCATTTTCAAAGACGCAGCGCCTTGCGCGCGGATAAACAATTACAGGTGTCACTAACTCCTGTCCATCACCTGGTTTCCGGAGCTTCGTGTTCGTCTGTCAGCGGGGGGGGGGGGGGGTCCGCACGGCTCGCGGCGGTATTGACAGCAGCTGCTGCTGCTGCTGTGTGTGCCGCAACGGTGACAACTGCTGTCAGGTCCACGTGCTCAAACTGGGGCAGAGATGTGCCCAGAAATGAATTTGGTGATGGATGCTGCTGCTGCTGCGTTTGGCAGTGGTGTACAAAGTACGCCCCCCCTACCTCCCGCGTGTAGCCGAAAGCAGATTGTTCGGGCAAGTGCCGATATCGTTGGTAGGCTTTCATCCAGCAGAGGATAGACCATGGCTGCGCGTCTCACGATAGTGATGCTTATCGTGCGCTCAACGTGCCCAAGGCAACGGAGGGTGAGAGCACCTCCTAGCGACCAGATGTCCTTTCGGGTTCACTCTGGCAGGAAAATGTTGGCAGAGCCGCGTTGGCCTTGGTTCTTGGGCAAAGTTATCGAGTGCACGCGACAATGACACGCCACATCGGGCACATCAAAATGATCTAAAAGCGTCCCTCGGCTCGGATTCACGTCAACAGTATTGAGTGTGCTTCCAAAGAGGCTCAACGGGTGCTGCTCACATTAGTGTCGTCATTATGATCGTTGTTATTATTGGCTGTGATCCAGCGCGTTGAAGGCACCGATTGACAATTAAGGGGGATTCAGAGGCACGCGATACAAGCACTGGATCGTGCGTGTAAGTTTGGGTAATCGTGCTTAGAGATGTATGCGGAACTATACGGGGCCTACTTTGTCATGGGAAGTGTCGTAAATAAATAAATAATGTGTACATCAGAATCGTTATGTATCCTGTAGAAATCCAATGTGCTATGAAGCTATTTTTCAGAGACATTATTGCACCTCTGTGCTACGCTCGCTGCCTTCACCAACCCGCCCTGACCAGCGCGGTGAAGTATGTTCAGTTACCCACCTCGTGCGGAAAAATAAATGTGACACTCGATCTGCACGTGCACATTTCGTTTTTTTTTTGCAATTGTGTACGTTTGGGTAGGTGACTCAACAGTGACAGAACGAACGAGGCAGAGCCAAAACAACACAGCGCCTGGACGAATAATACGAACGAACCGCTTCAACAAATTGCTTGGAGATCAGAATCATGGTGTGTATGTAACCTGGGGGGAAATCCGACGAGCTATGAAGCTCTTTTTCACAAATGTCCAGATGCTGCTGCTGCGTTGGCAGTGGTGCCCAAGCACAATTAACAAGACGACTCAACACATTCGTGAATTACACTGCAATACATGGGAGGTGGGAGGGGGTGAATGTGCCGTGAAGAAGAGCAGTTGCCCGAAACGTCAACTATTAAATATCTACTGCATGTCGTTTTCCATTAAAGGCAGTGTTGTTGACACACGTGTTGATGTTGTTGACGCACTTGTTGAGTTGTGTTGATGTTGATGTCAACTTAGCGGTGTAACGATTCGGCCCGCATTGTCGCGAATAAGATAGGCGATTCGATTTCAAATTCATATTCAGTCTCGTACGTAGTCATTTGTTTTAAAAACCACAGCGTTGAACGTAGCGACCTCTAGTGGCTCGAGGCGGGTAACCTGAATGCGTGAGATATCTGATCATTGACACATATACTTTAACGTCATTTTAAACGATCCACAGCCACGTGAGGCATGCCTCCCCCCGTCGACCCCTTTCGAACCAAACCATGCAAGTTATATGTATCGTCATTATCGCACTAAGGTGCGCCGCGGTGACGAGATGTCAAGTACCTCGCCTGGTGTACAGGACGTCGTGTGCTTAATCCCGACCGTGACGCCTGCTGTATATTTGGAGTGTGCGTGTCTCTCTCCCGTGGTCGCGTGGATTTCTATCCGGGTCCGCGGGTTTTTCCCTCCACATTTAGAAACATGCGTCGAGAGTATTTGGCTGCTATAGTTGTCCACAGGATAAGCCACTTCGTTGCGCTATCATTTGTGGCCAGGTCGCTTCTGAAAAAGAACTATTTTGCTCAGTGGGGCTTACATAAAAAAATGATATGAGGTCATATTAAAGGAAATGTTCGACCAAACACCGTGTTTATAATTCTAGCGCGTACATTCACTTTTTACACTGCTAATGCTTCTTTTTAAGTGCCAGAATTGGCCGAGGTGTGTGTGTGTGTGTGTTAATGTGTGGTTGCCCACAGAAGGCTAGTTTGCACCTTGAGGCCACGTGAAGTGTGTGAAGGCCCGCTGGCAGGAGATCACGGAACAGAGCCCAGGTGCCATGGGTTGACTCACCGAGATGACTGACAGATGCACCACATGTGCTGGCACCACCTGCCCGGCACCCCGCTCGTTTTCACGAGCGTCGCTCCTCCACCCTCCGTTGTTGCTGGTGGGATGACCGCCTCCAACTGTAGCGGTAGCGTGCACCTAGCCTGGCATGGTGACGTCACCGCCACTTGGTGGCGAACGACGGTTTTTGTTGTTGCCCGCGTAAGTTATTTGAAAGTTTTATTGGACCCGCAGTAAAATAAAGGACTGCCGCAGCGGTGAGGTGTTAGGGTATTCGTTAGCACACCGAAGTCGCCGGCTCGCTTCGACCTCTGGGCGCGGCAGTTGAAACAACGGGCACGTTTATTAAAGCCCTCCGTGTTTGCCCACCGAGCACAGGGGTCGGAAACCTTTCAAAGAAGAAGAAGAGCCGTTTTTTTTGTCTTTGACCAACATAGTTCGAGGGCCGCATCACATGCAGGGCTACTTGTACACACATAGCAGCAGCAACAGGTAACAGCGGATGACAAACACATTTTGATTTAAATAAACAAAACAGGTGATGGAATAAACTGCATCTATTTAGTTTATCTCCCCCCCCCTCCCCCTCCAAGTTATTCTTTAAAATTACGGTTTGACCGCACATTTTGTCGTCACCAGGACATTCCGCAGTGACCCATTCCCTGCAAATATTCAATACATTATATTTACGGAAAACCGTTTAATATGTTCAAGCCCCAATGACCTCGCAGTACAAATGGGCACAACCACGGTTAGGTTGATCGGCAGGTCGCGTTTGATGGGGACTAAGTGTGGGTAACTCCCACCTTTTCCGAGACGTCTGGACAGCGTCGAATGGCGCGTGCAGCCCGATCGTACTCGACAACCCCACGATGAGCACGGAGAACGGCGGGGAATTCCACGGAATTCTATTGCCAACGCCGTGCCACGTGGACTCGTTGGGGTTGGATTTGGGGTTGTAACCGGTTCCGAAAGTTAGTAACCGGTTATGATCGTTTCGAGCGGAATTTTAGGAATGAACACGCTGATTGGCGCGCGCGATCGTACAAGCCACACAGCGAACTCAACACATTTGCCCTCTCGTTCTTCCGTTAAAATGTTGCGCTCACGACCACTGCTGGCGGAACGGCCTCCACCAGAGGGAGTTCTAATCAGGGCCTTTAGTCTACTCTTCCACGCTGACCAGACGTCTCGGATAAGACGGGGACGTACCCCACCACTCTGCCTCACCAGACCACGAAGCTGCGGTGGACTGCTGGGTGGATTAAAGAAACGTGGCACATTGTTTCAACTTCCGCTCCGGGAGATGGGATCGAACTGCCGACCTCGGTGTTCTAACCGTTACACCACTGTGACAGCTCTCCACTCGTTTCTCAGTAAAAAAAAAGTTAACACTTAATGTTTATCGCAGTACATTTCTACGTGTGCGGAAAACTGGTAACCGTTTGTATTATTCGTTTACCAATCATGCCGATAATATGAACAACCTTAGCTTGGAACGATGCACCGATTAATAGGCGAACACTTAACCGATGAATCATTACGCTCGTGGAACATGCATCGAATCACGTGTGCACGAGTCAATGTTGTGTGTGGATTATTGACGGAGTGTGGGGAGCGGTGGCGTAGCGGTTTGCGCGCTGCGCTACGGACCCCGCGACCAGGTTTTTGATTCCCGTTCACGGCCACAAACGCCAGTGACGACTATTTGCACCGGCCCTGGGCCACTCCGAGGTTGACTCAGCCACAAATAAGTACCTGGTGCGCCGTGTAAACATCGAGACTCGCGTGGTGCTAGCCACCCACCCCTTCGTGTGATGTTGACCTTCATAAGTGGTCACGAACAGCACTTTACCCAAAAGTATGTTAAGGCTATGCGGAGGGTCTTTGTATGCGTTGTGATGTAGTGAGGAGCGGTGGCGGAGTGGTTCGTGCACTGCACTATGAACCCGGCGATCTGAGTTCCGATTCCTCTTCTGAACCGGTCCTGGACCTCTCCTTGAACAGCGGACTGACCAGGGGCGGTTTCTTCATTAGGGCGATTGGGCGACGCACCACCAAAGTGTGAAAGGGACTTTTTCAATCACATTCACAAGCTCATTCAACCACAGAGTTACGCTAGCCATCACTGTGCCTCTGGATATAGTCCAATCAGTGTTATCTCGGCCTCGCTGTGCGCTGCGTTGCACCGCTAGTCGAGTAGAC
>CM025610.2:7263865-7279801 GCA_014621495.2 Entosphenus tridentatus | reverse complement strand
GGTCACGTGACCAAAATTAGCATCAAGAAACAGGAACTTCCTGTGAATGTACGCTCCACATCTGCCGTGAGGCAAGACAAGTGTCATGTCACGTTCTGTGGAGTACCGCCTCTTTTTGGGCGATTTCACTCTGGCTGAGAATCGCCCAGAGTGTTCCCATAGACTTACATTCAAAGATGTTTTTTTTCGAACGGCAGGCGCTCTAATACATTCTCTATGGCTTCCGGGAGGGCTCGCACTAACGTGCTTATGTCATCATACGTAAGCACGTTTCAGTCAACAATATTATTTGTCGCCACCTAGTGGAATCATTAATTAAAGAAACTGAGTCGATTGTAAATACATTTACTGGTTAAAAACCCTTGTCAAACTCCCATTTGAGCTTGAATTTTGGTAAAATGTTAATTAACGTCATAACACACACACAAATCATCGCTGTCGGACGGAAGCCTTGTATGTCCAAAACTGTTACTTTTCAGGAAACGAAAGAAAACCTGTTTTTTCCCCAAAATAATTTCCAAGCTGTTTTTAATGCTTTTCATTGGTTAAATATTTGTAAAACACATTGACAGATGTAAAGGGTGACCAATAGCATTAATTTTTGAAAAAATATGGAGATATAAAATATGGATTCTGCCTGATACATTGTTGCTGTCGGGATGGAAACCTTGTATCTCAATAGTTATATTATAATAAATAATTTATTTTATAACTAAAATAAATGTATTTATTTTGTCAGGTCTGCGACACAATCTTGGTCCACACCAAAGAAAGGTTCTCCTTTACCGACCACCTTGTAAGTGCCACGCTGCTACAAGGAGAGATGTTTCAACAGCATGGCCATACATTCCCTGTTGAGGCTCTGAACATCACTGTCAGGGCATACCCTATGTTAAATAAGGCGAAGCTGAAGACTGAACTGTCTTTCATTTATGAGAGTCCAGAATTCAAGGGCTGCTGTGGTGCACTGGCGCTGTACCAGGTTTTGCTGAAGTACAACCTCCAGGATACTTTTTCAGAGACTGTTGCTCTGTTGAACATCCTCATAACCACTCCCATGACAACTGCTGAAGCTGAGAGGTATTTCTCAACCTTAAAGAGAATCAAGACATTCCTGAGAAATGTAATGGGACAGGAACGTCTGAATGCAATGGCTATGCTTTCCATGGAGAGGGAACTAGTCAGGAACATGCCTGCTTTCAATGAGAGAGTAATTGATCACTTTGCTACTTTGAAAGAGAGAAGAGCAAAATTTCAGTATAAGTAAGCAGTGTATTAAGCGAGTAATGTGATGTAAGCAGTGTAATGATGTTGAGTATAGAAACAAACAAGGAGATGTATTGTAAGAGTCACTTTATTTTTCATTAATATTAAAGTAGTGAAGTTGCCTTTACATGCTTAAGCTGTTAATTTATCCATTGCATGGGTGGACCTTATCCTTATCAATCATCCAAACATTTGCCCCCCCTGAGAGATTTTGCAGGAGCCGCCACTGGGACTGACCAGCCTGGTATAAAGTCGTCAGATAAACCCATGGCGTGATTATGATAATTAATACATAAATAACTATTTTACCACCGGAGGCGCCACCATTCACCAAAATGATAAAAATAAAGTCGATTCTGAAATGAAATCACGGTCATATATTTTGGTCTTGTTTGTTGTCATTATTAGGGTTCATATTCTTTGGGTCTTTCGGTAAAGTCACGTAGAGAGGTTGAAAGAAAATAACAAATTATTAGGGTTGTTCACTCACGGGGGGCGGGGGGGAAACGTACCGAGTTTCAAGACTCGTTTTCAGGAGGGTCCTGCCACGTTGTCGCAGGTACGGGCTGCCACGTGGCGCTCCCGTTTTCCGCGACTCCCCCTGCGCCGTTGAACCGCAGAGCTCCGACTCCACCGCCAGGTGTCGATCTCGCTCGACGGTCGTCAATAGCACTGCCCCTTTAGGAAACGTCTGTAAAAAATTTACCGGTAAAAACAAAGTTTTTCACTATAAATCCTTTATATGTGTGGCGGCTAGAGTCCTCTCGTCCTCTGTCTTGAGATGGCTGCCACCTATGGGTCAGATGATTGCCTGCCACCATTAAGCAATTGGTAATTAAATATAAAAAAATGCAAATGCCTAAAAAGTGTAAAATTTTGGAAAAAAAATTTCACGAAAATAAATTGTCACGCACAACGAGTCTGTGTGCAAAATGTCAGCTCCATTGGATCACGGGAAGTGGGTTTAAAAACGACTGAAAGATGTGCACGGTTGTAGGCGCGCAAGCAAGCAAGCAAGTGAACTTTATATAAAGGATTTAAAAAGGCGACGTTTCGGTGCAATGACCCTTCTTCATTGCAAAGAGGCCCGCTTTGAAGAATGACCATTCACCCACAATGTCGCCCCCCCCCCCCCCACCCCTTAAGAGTAAAATAATGTAGAGTGGGCGACGTTTCGGACAATGGCACTTGTTCAGAGCGGATCTCTTAATGGCAGTGTAATTGACGAACGTGTTTGGGACCTCATTGATTGTGCCTGTGCGCCACTACCAACGCAGAATCACACTGGAAATAGTTCAAACTAATTATCTGGCGATGCTGCTGCTGCTGTGGTGCACAAACACCATAAACAACAACAACAGCAACAAAACAAACTCAACACACGCGTTCAGTGTTGGGCTCGGAGCCGTCCAGGAGGAATGAGCGTCCGTCCACGCCCGTATTGGGCAGGCGGACTCGAACTGAACACGGGTCATCTACGTAGAAGCCACGAAATACCAAGAGACAGACATGGTTTGGATTGAAGCAGGTTGAGAGAACCTCGCTGGCGCTTCGCTTTCTAGGAAAGACAATCGCACAGAGGGTTGACACGCACATGTATGGATTTGCGTGCCAAGTTAGAGAACACGCGCTTTTTTGCACTGTGACGGGGCCAAAGCGCTCATCGCTTGTGTAATGTCCCCTAAAGATACCTCCAATCTAAGTTCGCTTCGCCTGAGTCGTCTATTAATTACACTTGGACAATGTTAATGAAGATCGCTCGTGAACACTAACGTCCACGTAAATTAATCCGTTATACTTTACCGTTCAATTGCCGTTTGCTAAACGTTTTGTGTTTGTTTTGTGTGGCTTATTGTACGTATTAAAGTTTTGGTTAGCATGCCCATCTTCTACACAATCGTGTTGCTCTTTTGACGTGTTGCTCATGACGTATTACTCTTCTTGACGTGTTGCTCTTCATTACGTATTGCTGTAAGTGACGCGTTGCTCTTCATGACGTGGCGCTCTTTATGACGTGGTGCTCTGGGTGGTTTACAGACGCAGGCCTCAATGGGATTTCGGAAGAACGGAGCAGAAGCGTGCAGACGGAGAAAGGCAATGGTTGACAAAGTGAACGTTGCATAAGCATGAGGTGTGCATGCTTGGAATTACGTTGAGAGGCAGGAAGAGAAACACGTGGATGAGAGAACTTGCACACGTTGTAGACACAATTATTGACTGTTAATACACATGAGTCGGCTTGGACAGGAAATCAAGCTCGAAGGAATGACGGCCGGTGTTCGAGACTAACAACGGAGTGGTTACCAAAGGAGGGAAACACGCCTGAGAGGGCGTCCTCCGCTGAGATGGAGCGATGCGATCACCTCTCGTGTCGTTGCGCAAAGTGGATTGTCGTCGTATAGGGAAACTGTGAGTGATGGGGACGGCTTGGGGAAAAGGGCCTTCATCCAGCAGCGGACTGATCATGGCTGCTGCTGCTGATGATGACGCCTCTCGTGATCTAAAATGCACATATGGATTGATCGATTCAAAATGACAACACCAATTTGATCTTAATCTATTGAGCAAACAAATACGCGACCACATTTATGGAATTTGAAGCTTTCGTGACTGCAAGGATTCATACTCTTAGGTTTTTTCGGTAAAGTCACGTAGGTAAAAAATATAAATTTAATTAATAAAAAAAATCACGACGTTTCGGAGGCAATACAAGCTTCCGTCTTCAGGTGGAAGAAAAAACCTAAGAGTATGAATCCTTGCAGTCACGAAAGCTTCAAATCTAGAATTAATACCCTCTACGGGAAGGAATTTCACCTATCTGTTAGAGTTTTTAACAGACAACGAGACAAGAAGTCACAGCTTCTCGAGACGCTGGCCTTCCTCAAGAGATGCTCTTGGAATTTCTCTTTACTTGATACAGCAATCGTGCTGTGACGGTTCCACCTGAAGACGGAAGCTTGTGTTGCCTCGGAAACGTCGTGTTTTTTTTTACCTTTATTAATTTTAATTGTATTTTTTACCTACGTGACTTTACCGAAAAAACCTAAGAGTATACATTTCTGGAAGTCAAGAGACGGTGGAGACGCGAATTCGTACCCCCCGACTCAGCCCTGCAGGCTCCTCGGAAACCGTGAACCCCCAGGTGCAGCTGCACCGCCTGCACACTCGACATCTAACGCCCCTGTGGGCGCGGGCGTCGTCCATGTTTTGTTTACGCTAACGGAGCGTACAGGGATATCTGCTGAAGGATCTGAAAAGCGCGTTTTAGCCGCCGAGCCGCAAGGCTGCAGAGCACGTGCCACGTGCGCGCTTACGGGCACGTGGCACGGCCCGGGCATTCAGTGGAGAGGGGGGGGGGCAATGGGTCATCGCCCTCGTCTTGTGCCCGCTACGATAGCCAGTGCGGTTTGGTGAACGCCGGGGAGAGAGCACAGCGCCGAGAGCAGTGCAGTACAAGAACGACGAGGAATTGTTGCTGCACCGTCCTCTGTTGTCCACCACGCAGCCTGTGAACGTTATGTGTCTATTACGCAGTCCGCCCTCCTTAACCACCTTCCGTTCCTCGCTCAAAGCTCACCTCTTCTCCATCGCTCATTATCGTCTTCTTCCCTCCACCCGCCCCTCCACGTCTTCCCTCCCCTCTCCTTTCCTAAACCCCTACGCACCCCTCTATCGCGGCCACACATTCCTCATGCCTTGCACTCAACTGCCATATAAATCGAGTACAGTGTGTTCTCCTATAAACGCGGAAGTTGCGTTCCCGAAGAACACCGCGTTGTGGAAATTGTCGTTATAATAAATCATATATAGCAATAGAGGGTAAAGCACAGTCCGCGAAAAGAGGTGCGATGCGTACGGCATCTCGAAGCATCCAGCAGCATCCCCGCCTTGTATGATGCTACGCTTGTTCCTACTCACGCGACGAAGTTCTGTGCACTCCATCGCGTTCTATCCAATTCGCGTTATGAAAACATGCGCTTTTAGAAGAACCGTTTTAATTTTGCAAAGCACCTTGATTAAAAGGCGCTCTCTATACATTGAAGAGTGCGTTTGTTTTGCGTGCGAACGCGATATCAAAAGAGTAGTTGCATTTACACCTCCAAACATGTCATCTGTTTAATATATATCGCCTTATACTGGTAGGAACCACCTGGTTCCACCAGCCCACATGGGATTATTGTGTCCGTCCGTCTGTCGTGCATCCACGCGGTTTTTACAGTCGCTGCGAGATGTAAACAATTCTGTTTGCGCGCGCGTGCAAGCGTGCGTGCGTCCGTGATGTTCGCTTGCTTACAACAACGCAACGGACGCCCGCTTTGATTCGCACCGCGTTCCAAAACGAAGTCCGCTCACGGAAGCCCGTGGCTTCTATTGCCCCAGAGGATTCGACTGCGCGGAGAAACGTGCGCGCGCGGAGCCGCGTAATCTCCCGCGGGCACAAACGAACTTATATAACAAAAGACAAAGATCCCCCGTATAGCCTGTAACAGACGGTCGGGGTAAGTGCTGTCAGCGAGCACCTATGAAGGCCGGCACGGCACACGAGGCGGTGGGTGGCCAACACCACGCCCGACCGCCTTTGTTTACCCAGTGGCGATGTTTACACATCGCACCAGGTACTCATTTGAGGCTGAATCAACCGAGGGGAGGAGGCTCAGGACCGGTTCAAATAATCGTCACTGGTGTTAACAGTGAACGGGAATCGAACTCGGGTCGCCTGGTTCGTAGCGCGACACGTGATGCCCGCTAAATATGCTTTGCTCTGTTTGCAACCATCATTCGTATCTCATGGAACGTTCTGACACCGCATGACTGCGAGTGATCAACACTGGTTCATGCTGTTGCTGCTGCTGATATTGATGATGGTGGTGGTGAAGATGATCATTTGTCTCCAGCTGTGCCTACCCAAAGCGCATAATTAAATAGGAGTGTCTACGTAAATACGGCGAGTGTTTCTTTTTGAGACGTACCTATCCCTCTCCCTCTCTTCTTTGATCGGCACGTGCGGGTGGCGTGTGCAATGTTCCCATCCGGCCCTCGTGGCTCCACTCCAAATCCCTCGTAATATGTGCGCCTTTATCATTATAATTTTCTATACCAGTCTTTGAACGGGCTCGAGAGTTAGGGGGTGAAAGATATGTAAAGAGAAGCACATTGCTGTAATTTGGTGTAGCATTCTTTTTTAAGATACGGCGGCTATGTGTGTGTGTATGTCAGTGTGGTAGTGGGGAACAGGAGTGTCATGGTTAGCGCGCTGCGCTGCGAACCTGGCGACCCAGTGTGGATTCCCGCTCATGGCAAACAACAGTGGCGATTATCTGAACCGGTCCTGGGCCTCCCCTAGGTCGACTCAGCCTCGATCGAGTACCTGGTGCGATGTGTGAACATCGCCACTAGGGAGACAAAGGCGGCCGGGCGTGGAATTGGCCACCCACCCCCTCGTGTGCTGTGCCGGTCTTTATAGGTGCTCGCTAACAGCACTTGCCCCTACAGTCTGTTAAGGCTATACAGGGGATCTTTGTGTTTATATTTGTGTCCGGCAGAATAGCCCCCTACCTCCCCTCCTTGTTGGTGCCAGACGGTAACCCTGTGGTGAGCAGTGCAATGGGGGGAGAGCCAATTTCGATTGGGAATTGTCCTATTGGTGTTTGTAGCCACCACAGCGGCAAAAGTGGGCTCTGGACGGGTGCAACTGGTCGGTAACCCCTCCACCTTTAATAAATTACCACAAAACTACGAAGAAAATATCCAGCTAAGCTTTTCTGGGACGTCTACTGGCCAAACCCCATTTGGCGGAGCCAGGAAACTGAATCCTTACCCTCGGGGTTCCTCCAGATACAGCAAAAAGCCACTGTGGGTGGCCACGTGGAATGTTTGAACACTCACTGTGGAGGAGAGGCTGCCACTCATCTGTCAGGAGCTGGACCAGTACTGCCTGGATCTCTGCGGTATTCAGGAGGTCCGGTGGACCCACTCTGACTCCTGCCACCATGAGGGATGGACAGTCCTCTCTCGGGGCAGGAGACTGCCAAACAACAGAGAGTGGCTCTTCTTCTGAATAAAACAATGAAGGGGGCGTGTGAGCGTGGTGGTGAGGTGTAGAAAGCTGTAAGACCATACTTTGGGCTCACCTTCTCATCAACCAGAGGTGAGGAGTGGTGTTCGTGGTTATTTATGCCCCCACTGGAGATGAACATAGGTGAAGGGATGCAGGCAAGGCCGATGAGTCAGATGCCTTCTATTACTTCCTGTCACAGGTGCTAGCTAAAGTGGCCTCTCGGGATATAGTTATCCTGTTGGGTGACTTTAATGACTGAGTGGGTCATGATGCTGGCACCTAGTGTGGAATTATTTGAAGGCATTACAGCTCATGGGCTTGTAATTAACAACACGCTGTTCCGGCATTAATGCATCCACGCAAGATTATGGATGTGTAATGACAGGGTGCCATCTTTTGAACAGGAGGGGTAATCACGACTATGAGTGCATTATATAATATTCAATTAGAAGAGGGGCGTAACCAGTGGTAAATGCATGCGTCAAGGTGAATGGAGGCTGTATGGGTATCATAGGGCAGATAGAGGCCCGCATAGAGTTTGGCGAGATCGCAGTGGTTGGACCTGTGTTGATTTCGAGGACTCTGGCGGTGCCCTGCCTTTTGGGCACAGATTTTTTGAGTAAGATATCTCTCAAGATCCTGATTTACCAGGGCTGTGTGGAGATGCCGTCAGGCCTTAGATTGTTTTTTTTGCAGTCTCCACACAAAAGTGCGGTGGCGAGTGTCACGGTCCAGGCCCTTGCCAGGGGCTTGTTAGAAGTTCCGCCAGGCTCGCAGATGTTGATACCGTTGCGCTACTGCAAGCGATTGCGAATTACTGACCCGGAGGCAGGCGTCGTTTTGACTCCGTCCAATACAGCGACCCGTGGCCTAGCGCTGGTCGGCGCACAGATGATCCTTCGCCTTAACCAGGAGCCGTTATTACAGGTGCTCAATGTGGGCCCGGGAACGGCTGTGGTTCAGGTGGGGATGGTGCTGGCCCACGCGACGGCCAGTTGAGGAGTCGAAGCCTAAAACCGCGTTCCGCACGCTCCAGGGACTCTTCCAATTTAAATAAAATAAATTACATTTAAACTGAACTGTCTCTTGATGGGATTGCATTCGGCCCCGGCTTCCTTTCAGCGGCTTATGGAACTCGTTTTGGCTGGCCTGCAGTGGGACTCTTGCCTCATCTATTTGGATGATATTATCATGTTCAGCCGCACTTTTGAAAAAAACACCTCCAGCGGTTGTGATATGTGTTTGTTAGGATGCGATCGGCTCAACTAAAATTGAAGCCCGCTAAAGTAATTTCCTGCAAACTTCCGTGCGTTACTTGGGTCACATCATTAGTTCGAACGAAATAGCCATGGACCCTGAGAAAACGGCGTGTGTTTGAGATTGGCCGACCCCCAAGTCCGTGGGTGAGGTGCGCAGCTTCTTTGGGTTTGTGTCGTATTATCGCAGATTCATGTCGCAGTTTGCCATGGTGGCTAAGCCCCTACATGCTCTGACTGCCAAGAACCAGAGATTCAAGTGGGGGGTGGAGGAGGAGGCTGCGTTTGTGGCCCTTCGGGAGCGCCTATCCAATGCGCCCCCACTCGACTATCCGAATTTCTCCCTGCTGTTTGTTCTTGACACGGACGCTAGTGACACGGGAATAGGAGCTGTCCTGTCCCAGGTTAAGAACGGAGTAGAGAGGGTAGTCGCATATGGCAGCCGCCTTTTGTCCGCTGTGGAACGGTGCTATTGCGTTACCCGCAGGGAACTGTTGGCCATGGTGTGCTTTGTATAACATTATAGGCCTTATTCCTTGGTTCTTTCGGAAAAAGTCACGTAGATAGAAAAATAATAAAATGAAAAAAAATCACGACGTTTCGATCGCAACACAAGCAATCGTCCTCAGGTGAACAAATACGGTAGGCGGACTGCTGAAGCAGGAAGAAATAGAGCGAGAGAGCTGCTGCAGCCAAATGCAGAGCCACTGCAGCTAAAGGTTATTTTTGCTTGAAGTGGGCGGGGCTAGAGATGGAATTTGCAAGTAAATGCAAGATCACAGAGCTAGGAATACATCGGCTTATTATGTCTATATTAACCACAATACTTGTGGTCAGAATGCAAACAAAAATAAGGCGATCGGTATTACCTTGGTGTCGCGGCATCACTTCAGAGAAGTGAGCGACTTGATAAGATGAGCCCTCTTGTATCGGAGTCTGTTAAAATATCTAATGGTTGTGGGAAAACCCTACTCATAGAGGCAGTTAAATCTTGAATTAAAGCTTTCGTGACTGCAGGAATTCATATTTTTTTCATCATTTTATTATTTTTCTATGTACGGCAGAGATTTTATTGTTCCGACGGATCACGCGGCCCTTCAGTACTCCCTGCGAGTGAACCAACCTTCCGGCCAGCTTTCACGCTGGCTGGAAATTCTCCAGGAGTACTCGTTCCGCGAGATATACCATAAAGGGGTGTGGCATTGCAACACTGACGCGTTATCCCCCCCTCCCCCAAGGGACGAGCTGTGCATGTTCATCTGGCGCAGGTCGTTGTAAACCTCCGGCGGTGGGGCCTGCGGCCGTCAGAGCGGCGATTGATGAAGGGGAGCCCGCTGAGGTGGTCGCGCCGGGTGACAGCGTTTTGCACCTTACGTGCGCAAAGTGGGGGTGGTTGCAGATGGAGGATGTGTTCTTTATGGCTTTGCGGCATCGCGCTGAATCGGGGCACAAAGTGTTGGCTCCCTCTGACGCCCCGCGACCGGTGGGGGGCGGGGGTAGCACGTGCCCCCCAAAGGATTCGATCGAAATCCCTAATTTCGATCGTATTATTGGGGTTTATTAGTAATAAATCGGAATTTTGCCACCCCAACTGCCACTGTGTAGCATATTGTTACGTGCCAGGGGCTCTATGAGATGATAGAACAATATTCTGAGTCGATAATTGGCAAAAAGTAACGGCAAAGCAGTTATAAGTGACTCAGAATTGTGCGCAGTTGCGTATACAGTGCACGACTTCCCTGAAGGCATACTATCAGCGAGTGCGATGCTGATCAAACACGGTTCGAATTCGACCCTCGATCGATGGCTGCGCCATCGCCACACACACGGCGAATAAAAAGCAAGGGACAAGTCCTTACTTACTAACAACTCCTATCATTTTTCATTGCTGGAGGGGTTTCCCCCCACCTGGAAATCCTGGCTCCGCCATTGGAAAACATCATGGGGCAAAGTGGGAATGACCCTGCTGAGGCTGCGGCGCTTCAAATATTGGAAGAAGCAGTCACCCCCTGTGAGTGGCTGGCTGAGGTTCCATCAGTTGAGAAAGTACAGAAGGGGATCCAGAGTCTGAGACCAGGAAAAGCACTGGGCAGCGACGGTCGCTCAAGCGAAATTTTGAGGGAGGGTGGTGTTTGTGTGCAGATTGCCCTACATGACATCATAATATCAGTATGGACCACTGGACGGGTTCTGCAGGATTGGAAGGATGCCCTGGTGGTCCCCTCTTTAAGAAGAAGGACCGCACAGACTGTAACAACTGTCGTGAGTTATTATGGAGACTTGAGACGTTGTCTTTTTAGAGGCAACACGGTTTATTGAAACTTATTACAGAACTCCCTTAACTTCACTTATCTAGGGAGGTAC
Organism: Entosphenus tridentatus; assembly: GCA_014621495.2. Classification (NCBI taxonomy): domain Eukaryota; kingdom Metazoa; phylum Chordata; class Hyperoartia; order Petromyzontiformes; family Petromyzontidae; genus Entosphenus; species Entosphenus tridentatus. Next base: position 7,268,857 of record CM025610.2, on the reverse strand, counting down.
AGCCTCCAGGCTAGCGTGCCCTCACACTGGGTTACCTGGCTCTCAGCCCTCCGGCTATCTGTGCCCTAGGGGAGGCTAACTGACCTGGCAAGCCAAGGTATGGGTCCCGAACACTGGTCCAAGCTCGGCCCGGCCCTTACAAGGATGTCGGGCTCGAGGTCCCAGGGTCCTAGCCTAGCTGGTCTTTTGTCTTCTTCTTCCGTAGGACTGCCCCGAGCTGTGCTTGAGGTGCCCCTTTTATACACCTCCAGGAGACTCTCTGCCCCCAGTACTGCCCCCATTCTGGAACCTTCCAGAGGATCCTGGAAGGGCCCCCCCCAGCCCCCCACCTGGGGTAGGGGAGGGGAACCCAGCCTCACTAGGGTCCGGCTCTCTCTCTCTCTCTCTATCCCCTTGTACAGGCTAGCACACCCTACAAACCTCTGGCTGCAACTGCAGATAAGTGAATACAGGCGGTGTGTGCATACACCGTTTCCGACGCTACACAACTACAGGGGCATCTCCCTCCTCAGTGTGCCGGGAAAGGTCCAGGCAAGGCTTATTCAACATCGCCTTGCCAAGTACGCTGAGGATATTCTTGCGAAGCCCCAATGTGGTTTCAGGAAAGGGCGGTCCTGCACAGATGCCATATTTCCTGTCTGTCTGCTACATCAGAGGTGTTGGGAATTCCAACAAGACCTACACCTCTGCTTTATTGACCTGTTCAAGGTCTATGATATCATTAATAGGCCTGGGCTCTGTGTTGTTCTTCGTGCTTTTTGAGTCCCTGACTCTGCTCACAATCATTAAGGACCTTCATGATGGTGGGCAGGCCCGGGTAAAACGACTTGGCCCTGAGTCGGAGCCATTCCCTGTTCACCTGGGGGTGCAACAGGGATGTCCTCCGGCTCCCACATTATTTAAAATATATTTAGACCTCTTTGTTTGTGAAGCCTTCGACGGTACAAATACAATGGGAGGCTGATCGATGGCTCCCTATTGGTCAACCATGATGCTCTGGTGATTGCTGCTCACTCAGAGGAGGAGTTGAAAGTGCTGCTGCTGAACCTGGAGAGTGCCCCTAAGAGGTGGGGCCTTACCATCAGCCCCACCAAAACTATGCATCTGCCTGGGTATTTTGTACCATTAGACACTCCACCCCCACGACTCTCAATTGGTAATGGCGCAGTTATGGAGAGATACAGGGGTAGGGTTGTACATATTGTCTGGAGGTTGGGTCGGTTCGTGTACATTCACAGAACATATTTTCGTGTCCCGTTTCTGTAATTGTATATATTGTTCGGTCGACGGTTGTTGGTTGTTTATTGTTCCACTGAAAATTTTTGGAGGCAGATTTCTGTTAATTGAGGGACAGTGATCAGCCGGGATGGCTGTGTTTATAAAGAGGGGGGTGTGATGTAGTGACGTATATTGGGTCACTACGACGTTTAGCGCCAGCTACTGAGAGAAGAGTATAACTGTGCGTGTTAGAGCCTCTCTCTGGCACCGGAGCATGTATGGCATGGAAGGGGCCCTAGGGGGCATGGTTCTGGTAACAGTCAGAGAGAGGGCAGTTGAGGACGTGAGAGTCTAGGTGAACCTGGTAAGGCACGTGACCAGGACAGGATAATGAGGGGGGCCAAAAGGTGGTAAGAGGGACACGTGATGTGTGGCCCAGACCCTTCTAGTAGGATCTAGAAGGGAGCGTGGCCGAGGGCGGAGCCAGGCCACACTCAGGGGCATAAAAGAGAGGTCCCGAGAGCCGATCGAGGCTGTCTGTTGAAATTGAACGCGCGGAAGCCGGAAACGGCCCGAGAATATCGAGGGCAACAATTTAATTTACCCGTGACACCTGGATAGATTGCAGCGGAGGGCAACAGGATTTCGCCGGTGGCTTCTGCCGGGCACATTGCACGCAGCCTTTAAGTAGATACTCAACATCGGAGGCCATGGCTGGCCAATAAAAATCCAATTTAAGAGCGACCAGCGTCTTCTGCACTCCGAGGTGTAACAGCCGTTCATGCACAGCTCACACAACCTCACCACGCAGGGTGGTAGGGACAACAATTGCATAGCGGTGCAATCCTCCGTCCCAGTACATGAGCAACCCTCCCCGCAGCACAAACGAGTTAACACCCCGCGGAGCCGTGCCATCGGCAGTCTCCCTGACACGCCGGCGTCCCCATAACTCATAGTCCAGCCCCAAAGTTGCATCCCGTGCAACAAGGACGTCGCCCGTCCCCCCCATCGCGTCCGTGGTAGACGCAACGAGAGGGGAGGGGGAGGTCGAGCCGACAAGGTCGACAACGACCCGAGTCAGAAAAAAAAGCGCACTCTCCGGCCGCTGGCAATCGCGATAGGGCATCGGCGTTAGTATGGCGAGAACCATTATGATATGTGACATTTAATTAAAAATCCTGCAGGATTTCGAGCCAGCATGACAATTGACCGGAGGGCTGATCCACACGCAGTGCGTATTGGAGCGCCGCATGATCGGAGCGCACCTCGAAGTGTCGCCTATACAAGTATGGCCAATATTGTTGCACAAAAACCACAATGGCCAACAGTTCTCAGTGCATTATGCAGTACCGCTGCTCAGTCGGAAACAGCACCCTGCTACCATATGCAACCATGTGCTCCACGCCATTTACGACTTGGGATAACACCGCACCAATGCCGGTATTACTGGCGTCCGTGTCCAAAATGAACGGCAACGAAAAGTCGGGATAACGCAGGGGAGGGGCGTTTACCAGCCCATCGCGAATAGAATGGAACGCAGCCTCCTCTTCCTCCCCCCAATTAAATGTTTGGCCCTTTGCTGTCAGGGCGTGGAGAGGTTTAGCTATAGCTGTGAACCCCATGACAAATCGGTGATAATAAGAGGCAAAGCCGGTAAAACTGCACACCTCGCTGGCCGAGGTGGGGGTCGGCCATGTCTGAATGCAAGCAGTTTTCTCGGGGTCCCTTGCAATACCTGATTCGCTGACTATGTGACCCAAGTATCGAACAGATTGTTGGAGCAGATTACATTTTTGGGGCTTGAATTTTTGATCGGTCGCACGCATTTTAACGAAAACAGGCCGCAGGCAATCCAAATGCTCATTGAACGCGCGGCCGAAAACAATGACGTCATCCAAGTAGATGAGGCACGAATCCCACTAGAGGCCAGCCAAAACCAATTCCATGAACCTCTGAAAAGTGGCCGGTGCGGAATGGAGCCCCATCAGGAGCCGGTTAAACTCGAACAACCCTTGCGGTGTTCGAAAAGCCATCTTGGGCCTTGAGGCCTCGTCAAGCGGAAACTGCCAAAAACCCGACAAAAGGTCAAGGGTGGCTAAGAACCACGCGCCCGCCAGAGCATCTAACAAATCGTCCATACGAGAAGGGGGCGTGGCTGAAGGCGGAGGATAAAAGGGAGGCTCAGACAGCCCAGACACTCAGTCAGGGCTGTCGTCTGGGAAAGGAACTCGTCGTGCTGCCGCCATCCTCGTCTTCACCTCCCCGGCGTTTCTGGTCAGGTAGCGTACGTACCACGTGTAGATATCCCCTGTGACTATATGGGACGGAATAAAGGATGTGCCTCCAACTCTTAGTGCATCCAGATTGATACACTGCATATACATACAGAACCGGGCTTAATCACGGGTGGCTTAGACCCATATTTGAACCCAGGTTCTCATGGGTGCCGGCTCAATATTCTGACCCGCCCCTCACCATTACCCCCGCTTTCAAGCCTACCGCTTAATTGAAGATTTATTTAATATTGAGGTCAGGTCCTGAATATATATGTCTGAGCACTTGGATCGATTGCTCGCTGCCCCTGCCAATTATCAAAAATGTGTGATGGGGGGGGTGGGGGGTATTCAGCTATAGAGCGAGTGGCTCTCAATCGGAAAGTTTCGAGGTCACATCCTGGTGTGGGGTTGACTCAATCCATCAACGATGTCTCGGGGCGGTGGTGGCTTGTGCCATTAAATTAGCATTGTGGAGGCAGTTAGGGTTGGTGGATCACACAAATGTCACGCAACTCTTTTTCCCGTGGGAGTCGAGATTTCCCTACCCTGGCTGAGCACGAGATGGTGGAGCGGCAAGCGTGGACTAAGCTCCATCTGGTCACACGTTAACACTCATTTAATTGTGCCGATAACACCTTAATATGTAAAGAACCACCGAACTTAGGGTGAACTTGTGCACCTGCCATGGTTCCTTCTCGCTCTTCTGAGTCGTTCTTCATCTTGGAGAGTGGGCGAATACTATGCGGAGGAGGCGCGTTACGAATACAATAATTCATATCATAAAATTATGACTGTTTTTACATTATTACTTACTGTTAAATTATTCCTCTTCCTCCAGGAACATTACAATAAGTACCACTTTTGACGGGGAAGTCAAACGTGGTTGCCCTGTAGATAAACTTGTCCCCCCCGTCCCCCCATAGGAATGTGGAAAATCCTCAGAATGGCTCGTGTCCATTGAACAGGAGATACGCCGCCAGAATGCAAATCCTCGCACACATCGCTCGTGGCTCGTTCCTCACAGCGGCGATTTCTCGTGATCCGTCTTGTAAAAAGGCAGTTGGGGAAGAAAAAAAATGCATGCACACACACGGATTATGTAACGACATCCAACAAAGTGTGCATTCGACGTAGCGGCCTGGCACGCGATGTTAATCTGCAGTGGCACTCTGCATATATTTGCAAATAGCGTTTCGCTCTGCATTGGTTCTCAAGACTTTTTGGGCCACCATTTTCACCAATTTGTCTGGTGAATTGTCCGTCGGGTAAGAACCGAACACTCTTCTACCCTCGAGTGTCGTTCACAATTGGATCTTCTATTTCGAGAGCTGCATTGGTTCAACACAAGGCAAAAACTCCTGCACCGGATACCACATTCATTGGCTCATCAGGTGAGTTGATGGTCGGTGAGTGATTAGGGTCAGGTGAGTTGATGACTGGTGAGTGGTGAAGGTGAGGTGAGTTGATGACTGGTAAATGGTGAGTGGTGAGGGTGAGG
>CM025610.2:7152831-7263855 GCA_014621495.2 Entosphenus tridentatus | reverse complement strand
AGTGGTGAGGGTGAGGTGAGTTGGTGAGTGGTGAGTGGTGAGGGTGATGTGAGTTGATGCCTGGTGAGTGGTGAGGGTGAGGTGAGTTGGTGAGTGGTGAGGGTGAGGTGAGTTGGTGAGTGGTGAGTGGCGAGGGTGAGGTGAGTTGATGAGTGGTGAGTGGTGAGGGTGAGGTGAGTTGGTGAGTGGCGAGGGTGAGGTGTGTTGATGACCGGTGAGTCGTGAGGGTCAATGTGAGTTGATGGCCGACGAGGGTCAGGCGAGCGTCACGTGACCCCGTCTGTACGACGGCCTTCCCAGTATAATCCAATCAACCGGTTGAGTGGCGAGCGCAGCACGTGCAGTGGAATGCCGCACGAGGGTGACGTCACCCCCAACTTGTAGAACGGGCTGCCCAGCGCTGTTACATAACGAGGGAGCGTTTTCAACTCTCCATCGCGCCGGAAACAACAGCGCCCACTATTTGTTTTTTTTTGCGGTGTGCGGGTCGCGAATTGAAGGCTTAGTTCGCCCAGTGTTGACCACCATTTTCCACGCGATTCTGTGGAGGAATCGACCCGCAAGGGTGCGTTGCGTTCAACTCAAGACCCCCTCCTCCGCCTCATCCCTTCTAGCGATGCGTCTAAGTAACGCTTCGTGAGATAATTGGCACCTTGAAGCGGACAGGGGGATATGTCTAGAGTGCTGTCGTTATAGGGTAAGGGGTAAGGCTGGGGTTTAGGTTTATCTTGGCACAGGTAAAACCTATCGGGCAATAAATGCTAATTTTCGATTGGGGACCTGGCTACACCGTGGAAACCTGGTTACTATAGCAAGACAAATAATACATAAACAAAACAATCCAGAAACAACTGTGTACACCGTCAAGTTTTGAATGGCAAGGTCCTTCATCAACGTCACGGCACAACCGGTACAGATAATACAATGGCAGTAGAACGCATCACGCACGCGCACAAAACATGAATGACTTTCGGTGTGCAAATTAGAGCGATCAACTGCGCGTACACTTGAACAAAAATTATGAGGTTCAAATGCGATTTGAAGTGGAACAAGCTCGGATTTGATTTTTTTTGGTCTTCTTTTCATTAAGGACAAGTTTTAGAGAATTTAGTTGCATTCGGAGTAAGCCAAAATCTTGTTTCAACTTGGCACACAGGGTCATCTTAGGACCTGCTAAACACCATCGCAGCAATGTCATCAGCGAACAGCTTTAGGTCGGAGCGGATCGGGCTTTGGTTGGTCAGTGCGATTACGGCCGTGTCGCCAGGATTGGCACGTGGCAGTTATATCGCCATTGGTTTGCGAGGGCGGGGTGTGGGTGGGTGGAGGGGTTATCCACAGACGCTTCAAATCGGGCAGCAGCTGGCGAGCGTAGTTAACATGCCGCTTCTCGTTCTGCGTTAATCGGTGGGGTTGGGTAGGGACGGGGGGGAGGGATTGTGGGGGTTAGGGTACTCATTCGGCACTCATCTTAAAATGACTGTACATTAGGTCATTTTGGCTCGATGGGGTCATCAACTCACCTCACCCTCATCACTCACCGCTTTATGTACAGCGTTAAGTAAATAACAAAACAAACAAGGGAGGTCCATTGATGATACATTTGATCGTCATGATCAACATCATCGTCGTCATCATAATAAGCCATTTCCCCATACACTGCTGGATGAAGGCAACCCCAATCCTACGCCAATTTCTCGCGGTCTCGCGGTGGTGCAACAATCCACGCGTTGCATCGAGCGACGATGCGCGTGTGGATGCTCCAAATTTGCGTGACGTTGCAAATATTCGTGATGCGCTTTGCGGAAAATGATCGCCTCGTCGGTCGCGGGCAGCTCTGGCAGGCGATCACGTCGCGTTAAGCGCGTGATTAATATGCTCCTGATGCGGCTTACGGCACGTGGCCGCGAGTTACGTAAGGCGGCAAAGCCGGCTGCGTAGCGGTGCTTGTCGTGATGATTTCATTCGATGCGCAAAAGAAGAAGGGCCGTTGCCTCTGACGTAGCCTAGTATATAATTAAGTTAAGTAATTTACCTTGTTAAGGCACTGTCCAATGGTATTGCTGAATGTTTGTTTATTAATGTAGCGGTGGTGGTAGTGATGGTGTGTTTAGTTTGTTGTCCTACCCCCGCACCTCCGATTAGCGCAGTCAGCTCCGCACGATGCGAATGAAGTTCAACATGCATACACACATAGTGGTTTTTGTGGCGGTGGTTTTTGTGGTGGTGATTTTGGTTTTCGTGGTGGTTGTGGGTGTCGTGGTGGTGGCGGTGGTTTTGGTACTGGTATTAATGGTGGTTTTGGTGGGAGGGGTGATCTTCGTGTTGGCGGTTTTGGTGATGGTGGTGGCTGTGTTGAAGGTTACAATGATTGTTCTTGGTGGTGGTGGTGGTGGTTATTTTAGTCGTGGAGGTTGTGGTGGCGGTGGTGATGGTGGTGGCTGTGTTGGAGGTGATATTGGTTGGTGGTGGTGGTTGGGGCTATGTTAGTGGTGGTGGTGGTGGTGGTGGTTTTAGTGATGGTGGTGGCTGTGGTGGAGGTGATTATGGTTAGTGTTGGTGGCACACACCTCTAACACAGCGCTATTTGGAGGCGAGGGTTGGTGGGTCACGGTGGTGTTTTCCCCGGGTATTCGAGATTCCCAAAATACAGATGCAATGAAAAATGTCAGAAATATACGACTATAGCCGGAATAGATATACAGAAAAGCATCCTCGTCAAACCCTGGCTTGCCAGTGGCTTCCACATGGTTCTCCAGCAGCAAACACACTTGCGGGGAGTAAAGGAAATTTCCTGGTGACAGATGAAGCGATGAGGTGGGCATTTGAGCGAGTGAGCCGGGGAGCGAGACAAAGGCTCATCTGGACGTGGCCCTGAGACATCGATGACAACGGATGATGTTGATAATGGATGGTGATCTATGATGATGGTGGTGATAACTGACCAAGCGAATTTTACTTTAATTAGACGGTATGTGGATTTTTTATTACATGTGACTCATTGCTGCTCGACATCAGCCACGAACGTGATAAATTAACAGTCTACTTCACAGTGCTTCCAAGAATACTTAAGACATTTCAAAGTAGAATACTGTAATGCTGTCGTGCGTCCTAGAGCAATTTCACTCCATAGCTCGTTTTCAGTCGAAACACCGAGTACACGGTTAAAGCCGTGCCACTTTTATAAATGAACATCACCGAGTCTTACAATGCTGGTATCAACAATAATATGTGTACAGCACTTAGGTAATTCACTGCTCAGGATGAAGGCGTCCCCACGCCGGTTGCCGGTCGGTCATAGACATTATAGGACCATACTTCACCACGCTGGTTAGTGCTGGTTGGTGAAGAGGGGGGAGCCCGGGACCGTTCGAGATATCTTTCGCCACTTGATGTTAGCCGTGGTCATAAATCGAACGCAGCGCTCTAACCACTGTGCCACTGTTTCGAACGATATGTACGTTGAACTTCTTTTTCGCACCGTACGTAGCCAGCCGTGCTAATCGGAAAGCCTCACTGAGTATGACGCCTATTTGTCAGGAGGGACCCAAAATTGGATGTTCGGCCAATTACATTTACACGCGTTGAGACGTGCGAGTTTGGGCAGGGCATGTTGCTCGACTGTATCTCTTCTAGGCTGATGAATGACAGACTGGGCTAGTGAAGGGAATGGTAGCCGACGGAAAGAAGAGCACGCGCCCGAGAGGACGACTGCAGCGGAGAAGGGAGATGTGGCGACGCGATCAGTGGACGTGCCGGCAGCAGCGAGATAACTGCGGCATCGCAGAGCGGACGTGGAGGCGTCGTGCGGGAGGGGTCCCACCGTTGGCACCCGTGGCCAGGAATCGAACTCGAGGGCGTCCGTGTTCACAGAATCACAGTGTAGCGCGCATCACGAATGTCCAATGCGAACTCCGATAGATGACAATTTGGTGGTGCTTTTTGCGTTTCGTTTTTTTTTGTTGCTTGGTCTTTACCCCCCTACCTCCTACTCGTACGGGTGGCTCCGTACGGTGCGAAATAAGTTTAACACGTACGACTGCTGTCTCGGCCTCGCTGTGCGCTGCGTTGCACTGCTAGCTGAGTAGTTAACCTCGCGTTCAATAAACCCTCGGAGCCAGGATGAACGTCCGACTCCAAACGTCATTTATTGGTTTTAACGAGGTAAAACTGGTGAGAAAACACAGATACTGCATCTGTTTAACCCGGAAACACCAACACAATGAGCACCACAGCACCATAACATTGTCTTAGGTAACATATTTCTAAACAATAGATCCCGGAGGGGGCAGGCACCTACATTACCACTGAATAGCTATACAAGAGCATACGCTGCTGTGTTACATAAGGCACATCGTGTTATCATCACACTGCACCCCAGATGTACAGTACTACACATAACACTGCACTATGAATGAGACATTTTGCCATCCTTGCTCTCCAGATCGCAATATAGTTACTTGGGTACAAGTTTGACTCGACTTATTAAATTACAAGTAACATTCACAATAAGGAAAGTTGCAGGCTTCGTTGTTAACTAGGCTTCGTATTTATCATAACAATTTAACAGCATTATAAAGGCATTTAAATCCTTATAACGGTCATTCTAACATTATAACAGCATTGCCGATATTATAAGAACATAAACGAACTTACAGACAATGCTTCTTAAGGTCCCACAATGGACGATTGCGGCTGGCTTCACTGGGACGCGATGTGTGCCGCCATCTTGAATTACGTGTGTAATGGCCGACGCCCGCGTGGTTCAGTGGAAATCTAAAATTGCAACTTCCTGGTCACGTGACCACCCCCAGCATCCAAAAACAGGAAATTCCTGTTTTACACACGCCCCACATCTGCCGTGAGGCAAGACAACTGCCGATGAGTGGATTCTTCGAATCGATTAAATGATTCAAGAGCATTCTTCCGACGGCTTTTGCCAAGGGAGAAAGGACGGGGAGGGGGGTGCTGGAGGATTTTATATTCCTGACCCGAGTTGAATGTCCACTTTTTTTTTTACGTATCGTTCATAATCCAACAAAACGTCGCTCGATAGTGTTTGTCACACGCTTACTCCGAGAGCAATGCAGACGTGCATCCTGGCGCTTTATTAGGAATAACACATGGAGCTATGCCCTTTAAAATAATCTAGCTTGTAAACTCACATCCTTAGAACCGCGTATCTTTAGTTTGTTGCCTTTCCCCCGCACCTCCGATTAGCACGGGTGGGTGCGTAGGGTGCGAAAGAAGTTCAACGGGCAGACAGACATGAGCGCACTGGCTGGGCAATCCAGAGGTCGCTCGTGCGATCTCGAGGCAGGTTTAACAATGGCCATGTTTCTAAAACTACCCCCCCCCCCCCACAAATTGACTTAAAACTTTCGTGATTGCAGGAATTCATAATCTTGGTTATTTCGGTAAAATGGGTTATTTTTTGCTTTTATGTTTAATTTATTTTAAATTTTCATTGTATTCTTATGTTTTTTAAAGTCTATCTACGTGACTTTACCGAAAGAACCAAGAATATGTGTACCCCCCCCCCCCCCCCCCCACCCCCCCCCCCGCGGTATAAATTGGTACCCGCTAGCTAATCGATCCGCAGGGCGCGTGTGCTGGGGTAAAGCGTGGGTACTCGGAAACACAATGATTGTATTTAGACTGGAGGAATCCAATGAGCTATACAGATTTTTTTGCGCAGGTGTCCAGTAGTGGGCGGGTCAAACCGTTAGAACAAACAATACAATTACACGATACGAGTGCAACGTATGGGAAAGGCACTCCCACGTCTTCCAAAACTTCTGACCAGCGCGGAAGAGTAGGCCAAAAATACCATCTTGGAGAGATTGTCTAGAGCTCTCGCTACGTGCGGAGGCCCTTCCGCAGGCATTGGGGTAAGCGAGCACGTACAGGGCTCCACCTTTATCTTTTCACCTTGAGCAATGATATAGATCAACACCTATATATACATAGCCTTGTGTAAAGATTATGAAGATATGAGAAGCGATAGCTTCATCGTCGCTATCATAATGGGCATCAGCATCGTCATCAGCATCGTCGTCGTCGTGCCCAACGTCAGCAGTTGCATTGCGAGAGTTTTAGCTGCGGGCGAAATGCTTCTCAACAACCGTGCCACGGGAGAGCAGTGATGGGAGGTGGCGTGCGAGGAGCGACGTGAAAACACCCCACCCTCCTCCCTCGACCAATAACTGCAGCCGGGCCGCAAGCCAGTAACCAGCCACGCGCGGTTGGAGAGTGACGCACAGAGTCACAACCAACACACACACGCACGGGGAGAGATCGAGACACGCGCAGACCAAGAGGGACTTCACAGACGCAAGGAGATAGGAACACAGAGAGGCATAGAGAGTCACACACCCACACTAGGGGGCGGCACACACAGAGGGAAGGGACGCGCGCGCGCACACACGGGAGAGAGACACACGGGGAGAGGGACACACACGGAGGAAGAGACACACACAGAGGAAGAGACACACTCACACATAAGGAGAGAGAGATTGACACGGGTACCCATGCGTGCTGGGTGGGAGCTGGGGGAGAGATACACCAATAGAGAAAGTGAACGAGAGAGAGGAAAGAGAGTGCGCTAGAGAGAAAAGGGGGGAGCTCCCGTCCGCGTGCGCAACTCAAAAGCCGCCTCCCTCCCACGTCAACTCCAGATTCGGCGATCCGCGGTGACTCGTCGCAGTAGAGGCACACGCGACCGACGGCAGGAATTAAGACCCGGCGGGATTCGCCGTTCCCAAGCCGGAGCTGTGGATGGGAAGCCTCCGTAACGTCAGCGCGACCACGAGCAGATTATTCGAGGAACCTAACAGAGGCACGAGTTTAAGTCGGGGATTCCTCGGTGGGGGAGGGGGGTGTAGAGGCGAGGGTGAGGAGGAGGAGGGAGGGAGGGGGGCGATCCTCGGGCAGCAGAGACCGCATCTCTCTCGCCGCCACAGCGGACTGCCCCACTGCTTTGCTGCCCGCCGCGTGGGTCGTGACAAACGGGGAGGCGGTCGCCGCGTCTCAAAGGGAACGAGGGCAGGGACAGCGCCGCGGGAGGTTTGTGGCACAGCGCGTGGGTGCTGCTCGCGGTAGGTCACGCCGCTGTTGGCACGACCGCTTAAACATTCCGCTCGTCGCTGCAGTGTGCGCGTGCTAGTGCGCACGTTACGTAACGCGTGCTTCGGTTTGCCCTGCTCATGCTGTTGTTGGCGATGCTCGCTGCTGCTGCGGCTCCATGGCCTCTATGCACGTGGCGGGTCGCGCTCGGGCTTGCCGATGCCCTGTGAGGTCTTAAAGGATGCCACAACTTGCTCGCCGTCGTAGGAATGTGGAATTCCCACCGCTGGCGGCGGACGGAGATGAGATGCGTCGCCAGGACGAGGCAGTGAGACGCCTTGACAGAGAGTCAGTCGCGGTTTCATTCGCTGCTTGTTGAACGTGTCGCCGACGTTTTTTTTGTTTCAGAGATTCGTTTTATAAGCAAAGGCTGGTGTTGTGATGCTTTCGTGAGAGTTTCATAGTCTGGTTACAATGTCTCTCCACTCGGGCTGTTTTGGCACTCCCTATTTTGACACTGTCGATACAGTAATCCTCTCGTATAAAGTGGCGGTAAATCGCGTGGCTTTCTTTTCTATTTGCATCTTGGTACGTAGACCACTGATGCGGCGTGGAACGGTGGCGCCGTGGTTAGCGCACCGCGCTCTGAAGCCGGCTAATTCGAGTTCAATTCCTGACCACGGCCATGGTCCTCAAAACCCCTCCCGCCCCCACCCTCTCTTCACCAACCGGCATTTGGCCAGCATGATAAAGTATGGTCAAAACCACCCACCTCCCATCAGCGACACGGTGTGGGGAGCGCTTCAATCAGCCAACAGTGGTTTTAGACTTGTGAATTAATATTCAACAACAATAATAACAAAATGTCGTGATGACTGAATTGGCAGTGATGTACAGCTCAGATAACAACCTGAACACATTCCTCCAGAGCACTTCCCTAAACGTAAACAGTTCAATTAAACAACGTTTCGGTCAATGTCCATTCGTGGTGAAGAGTTAGAAGGGCCATTTTCCGAATCGTCGCCGTATACAAAATCATATTCAGATATTATTATTTGTGAATTGTGATTTATATAATTTACAAAATCTGACTCTGGATACGTATGTGATGGGAAGGGTCCCTACTTTCTTGTGATGCTAGCCCCACCGCGGACGGACGCTGAGCTCGCGAGCGCCGTCGTTATGTTTACGCACGCGCATCTTTGTCTACGTGCGGTGACATGGCCCAGTCACTTGCGCCCTGGGGACTTGACCGTGGGGGTGATTTTAAATCGTTAACGAACGCTGCGTCTGATAATTTCACGGCGGACGTTAAAGACCATGTAGCGTCACTCACAAGAGCGGGTCAACGCATCGGCTTCGTGCGCCAAATTTTTGACACACAAATTTAGCCAAATCTGAAATATCACCCGCAATAGCATCCATCGCCCCCTACTGCGAACGCTTGGAAGAGAGTCACGTGGCTTTCCATGTAATCACATTATCCGCTACATCAGTGATTATCGTATACAATCAGTCCTGTGCCAATCTATTGCTGGATGACGGACTCCCCACACCGTGTGGGTCGTTTGATTTGTTCTGACCGTACTAGAACTTCACCTTAGATTTGAAATTTTCGTGACTGCAGGGATCCATACATACTCTTTGGTTCTTTCGGTAAAGTCACGTGGGTATAAAATAAAATAAATTAAATCACGACGTTTCGGGCGCAACACAAGCGTCCGTCATCAGGTGGGACAACCACAGCAAGAAACAATTGATGAAGTGGGCAACAGGGCTGCTTGTAACAAGAGGAGAGGATAGCCTCTTGTTACAAGCAGCTTGTGTTGCGCCAGAAACGTCGTGATTTAATTTATTTTCTACCTACGTGACTTTACCGAAAGAACCAAAGAGTATAGAACTCCACCGTCATGGCCAGTGCAGCTTGACGAACTGCAGGGGGGGGAGGGGTTTAACGACGGATCCAGTGGCCTGGCTCAGGTCACCACGCACGATCCACACTCCCCCTGAGCGAGCATCAAGCAGGGCTTGGTACCAGTGGCGTCGCGACTAGTTCATCAGCTCAGGGGGCGAAGGCAATCGGTCAGGTAGAAACCCAAATGTTAGGATTTGTCGCACCGAGGCTAATATATCGCGGCTCGTCTCGTCTAATCGCATCATTGTGCAAATTTTTGCTCTTTTACACTGTGCGTTGAAAACATATCTCGTGGCGGTTGTCAAGGGGGCCCCAACTCGTAGTTTTGGCCACCAGGGGAGTCCAATGCAACTTTTGACGTCGAGTTGACCTGGGGGGCGGCGGGGGGTATGCTCAATTCAGATGCTGACAGCAAATCATTCTGAACGTGCCCCATCTCGTCAGATCGACAGCTAAGCAGGTCTTAGCCTGTTCATTACCTGGATGTGAGACTGCGTGTAAACACCAGGTGTTATAGGCTTTTATGGCTGCAAGATGGCTGTGGAGGAGGCTGGTAGGGCGACAACGGATCTCGAACTAGATGTATCTGCGCGCAGCGTGGAGCGTTATCCCTTCTTCGGATTCTTGTGTGTGTCAGGAGCGCTCCAGCTGCTTTCCGCAAAGCAAACACACACGGTGAGTGACGTTGGTCAAACATCCATATGCAGACATCGTGCTTAACAGGATTCGGCCAGTTCTGCCGTGCAGATAAACCAGCGGGGTGCGGGCGGGGGGGGGGTCCATAGCAGCTCCCAATGTGTAATTTGGGTTGCGCGGCGCACGCGATCTTCCGTGCGATGTCTCACATTTCGCTCCGCTCGCCGGGATGCAAAAGCTGTTCAGGAAACGCGTTCGTTTAACGCGTCTCATCGAACGATGGCCATGAACAACCACTCGGCACTGTGAACCCACTGACGTGCGTTCGATTGCCGGCCGGCCGTCGAGTGACATCTAAAAACAAACAAAAGACGGAATCGTGCGGTCCCCCCCCCTCCCCCTTCACAAACCCCCATTGACCGGTGCGGTGATGTATGGGCCGACAGCCGGCTGACCACCGTGCCATGGGAAAGTCTTCATCGAGGACCGAGTAGACTAAAATACCATCGAGAGCTCCATCCAGTGGAGGGCCATCTGCCTACAGTGATGTGGGCAAGCAGTTGCAGGGCTGCACCTCTGCCTTTTTTTCAGTCACCGTGACTTGCCACAGCCACCCATCGCTGATAGCGCATGCAACTCACAATCGTCACCCTGTGTGGGACTCCAACCTACACAGATCTGGTTATGAGCTTTCCACTTGCGCACTCGCCGTGGTTAGCATCCCTTAATTTAGACACGCGTTGGAAATCTCTCGAGGTGTGTCATTTGGATAACAATTACAAACTACAAATCCGATTAAATAAATTTCAACGACATCCATTCATTTTCGATCACTGCCCACCTCTGGTTGGAGCTTTAGGCGGCCGCCTTTTAATTTCCACTACAGGGGAAAGCCAAAGGGCCTCCCGTCTCCCACAGATCACCCCCATCACCACCACTCCTGCCCTACCCCCTGCTCAATTTCACACCTTCTCTCCCCGTGTGCGCCCCCCCCCCCCCCCCCCGTCATTATCCACTCCCTGTTAAGTCGTATGAGCCTGGCGGGGTGGGGGGGGTGCTGCTGAGCGGGCGAGTCACAGCCAGGTCTCAGTCCACGTGGGTGACGACGAAGCACGCGGTGTCACACACAAGGGCGCCACGCAGTCACGCTAACGAGAGCGTGGGGGGCAGGCAGGGGATGCCTTGGCCACCCCCCTGTAACGGCGAGTCCTTTTGGGACATGCTTTAGTGGGTTTCAGTTTGTACCCACAACCCTAGCTAGCATCACCGTTATTTACATTATGGTGAGGCCTCTATTTCACGCGACGCCCCAAATGACTGTGTGCGGAATATAACCACGACCACGGCCGGTATATTCCAAATGTATATGGTTTACTTAGAATTCAATCTCTACACAAATCTTACATTGTCAAAGGGCAACAGGCTTACTACTTCCGCGGAGGAGTGCACGTATCACAAGCCACTATGCCAACTCAAATGACCCGCGCAAGAACACAACCAACACCATCATACAAGCCGACGACCACGGCTTCACTGACTTCCTCCACCACGAACGCTCGGGGGGGGGGGTGGGGGAACCCCAAAGGCACCTCGAGCCGGATCAGTCCCGGCCACCTCGAGCAGGGTCAGGGTGGGGATCGAACCCATGACCTCCTGTATATACCAGGCGAGGCAGTTAACATCTCGCCACCGTGACGATTGTCCGCACCCCCTGCACTGATAATGTAGAAAGTTACTACGCCCCACACGTTGGGTAAACGGGTCGATCTCTCGGCGATGTGTGCGCCAAGCGATTTGCTATCCAGTCCGTGGAGCCGGGCCGAGTCTGATGCAATTTTGCATAATTGGCAGAACAATCTTACCTATAAAAGGCATTTTTTGTCTGCCTGTTCGTCTGTCTGTCTGTGTGTGTGTTCGCACACTTGCGAAGGATTTGGCTCTCAAACAGTGGGGTTGATGTAAAATAAAAAAATAGCCAGTTAAGCACTAATCGTTTTTCACGTCTCTCAACTTTTAATTAGTTAAATTAGCTATTTAGTGCGATTTATCTATATTTAATTATTTAATATGCCACTCGGCTGACGGGGGTTGTCCCTGGCAATGCACACGCGTCATCGGTGGAGAAGGGGGATTTCTCTTTCGCCTTCATAATGCAAAAAAGCGCTGATGTAAATTATTCAAAGTTTCATGTGCCCCCCCCCCCCACCACAATGTGTGCACTTACTACTAAAGAGTCCGTAGATATTCATATTATAGTGCTTAGCTAGAATTATTGTAGCGCGGGCAGGGGGATGGTGGGGGGGGTACCGGCCCAGACCCCAGCCTGCCAATGTGCTATCTCAGCCAGCTGGGCAATCTAGGCGAGGCCGGAGGCTCTGCACGGGACTAGGCCTCACCAAGGCAATGTTAGGTACTAATTTATTGCTTCTTTCGCTAAACTCATGTACATAGAAACACTATTATTATGAAAAATAATTTTGGAAATATTCAAATATTTATGTTTGTGTGTAGACAACTAATATTTCAAAATTAAGTTGCAAAATATTAAAATATGAATGTGTGTTTTTATGAAGCTGCGCCAGTCTACTGGCAGTCTGTCATGTGGCCTGTTGCCTGCTTTTTAAAGTCAGTGCACTGGCAGTGTATTATCTACACTGTTAACATTGCTACTGGCCAGGGTGAGTGTATGCCAGTCTGTAATCTGTTGTCTGCTTCTTTACCTCGCTCAGTGTATTGCCAGTCGTTCATGCAGACTGTATCCTGCCTTTTAAGCTGCTGACCGTATTTCCAGCTTCTTATGTCGACTGTAGCAATGCTTAGGTCATTGAGTCAGCGTACTTCCAGTCTATAATCTGGACTGTAGTCTGCTTATTAACTTAAGTGTGTGTACTGCTGCTCTATATAATGTAGACTTATTCTAGCTTCTATCTTCAATGCATTTCCATTGTTTGGTTTGCTCACATCACGCTATTTACTGATATGTAGTACTGCGATGCTGATTTCTATGTTATACGTTGGACTTTCTTAGCTACAGCCGATTTAATTTCGTCTTTTCTTTCGACCCAAGTGGGGAGCACGCAGGGAGGTCCAATGCCCCGACTTTTGTTGAGCTTGCTGTTCTTATGGTGGGTGAGGAGCATATTAAGAAAGACATTGTGTTTCGATACCAAGACAACACCATCAAACGATTTCCTAACACAAACAGAGGATATGATGCCCTACAATACCCCATTTTACTGTGGCAAGGCTAAGATGGCTAACACGTCCTGATTCCTCAAATTATAATTATCAAAGCTACAGGACAAAGACATCTTCACAAAACTGTCTCCTCTAAAGACTTCTATTCCGTTATGATCATGGACAGCGGAGGAAACCACATATTACTGTGCTCCAACCTCTTTCACCCATATGTTGTCGATGAGTATGCCAAAATTTAGAGTGTTGAACAGTATGCTCATCTCTGGGAAGCTATCAATGCCGGCAGAGATGCAAGTGCTCAGAATGTGGACAGATTAGTTTTTTTGCCTTCATTTTTCACAGCTGGACCAAGATACATGCATGAGAAGACTCAGGATGCCATGACGTACATCAGACAATATGGCAGGCCCGATATCTTTATCACCTTCACTTGCAATCCGAAATGGAAAGAGATCCAGGTTGAGCTTTATCCAAACCAAAAGCCAACTGACACACATGACATCTTAGCAAGGGTCTTTAAACTCACAGTTGCTGACCTCATGATGCTTATTACGACTAATGAAGGCAGCGTCTTTGGAAAGACAAGCAGTTACGTGCACACCATTGAGTGCCACAAATATCGTCTTCCACATTCTCACATTATGCTATGGATGAAGGAAAAAATTAATGCAAGTGACATTGACATATTTATCAGTGCTGAGCTACCTGAACCCATTCAAGACCCTGCCCTTTTTTATGTGGTCTATAAGCAAATGTTCCATGGCCCATGTGGGCAGTTCAATCCAAATTCGCCATATTTGTGTAGTGAGTCCAACTGAGTCGCAGACGTTGTCTTGGGAGCAACACTATTTATTACATCAACTCAACACAACATAACGTAACCTACACTTCGGTGTTGAACGCCCATCTAACCACACTACGGCAGAACTATACATCTCGCTATCCCAGTCCGGACCACGAGCTGGGTCCCGGACCGCGTGGCTAGAGGCTTCTTCAATCCAACGTGGATCTTGTTCACCAACAACCCCAAGAACCCCGAGCCCCTCATGGGGTCCCCGTTATATCGGCCTGGGCTGGGCCTGGCTCTGCCCCTCGCCCCGCCCACCTTCTAGATACCTCGAGCTCTTTCTCGAAGGCTCCCGAGAGCTCCTTTATACCACGTGATCGCCCAGCGGCCCCTGTCTATTAGTGGTCCCCCTCCAATATCATCCGGTCACGTGTCGGCAGGTCACCCAGCGTATTATGCCCCAACGTAACCCTAGCTGGCTGACACTTTCGCTCCCTTACCAGGAGCCTACACCGCACACTGTACGTGGTGCTTCTGTGCTAACCAGCGCTCAGCCAAGCCCCGCTTGGGCTGGTACTACGCCCAGTAACCGGGCTGCACATAATGACAACATATTATCCGCCGTGGCCTCGCAAGCCCGGCACCACACAATGACATTCACAGTCACTACATCAGCCCCCCCCCCCTCCGTAGCATCCAGCCGTCCCAGCTGCCAACTCCCCCACAAGCAAGCAACCGACGTACATATAAACAGAACAACAACAAGTGTACTCCAACAATAACAGAACAATGCAATAAATTACCCAAACCCAACTGTACAATATATACATGGAAAGAAAAAACACAACAGGAAAAAATTTAAACCCAACAATCGCGTCATACAAGATCCCCACAATCAACATCTCCCACCACCTACGTGTAATAACACCCGTGAGCTCGATGGCAAGCAGGATCAGCCAAATACTCGCCACGACTCATGCGAGCGCGACAATCCATGACGGTGTGGGAATGTGCAATGCGCAGGAATCATGCAAATCGAGTGATTGAGCGAGTCCATGACGCCGGGCCTCCAGGCGGGTTGGGCTCATCCGCCCTGGAAGGCCCAGGGGGAACAAGAAATCAATCCGATGAAGCCAGCTCCTCACGAAGAGCAGTAGGCCGGGCCATCGGGTCCTTCACGTCCAGAGTACGAGAGGCCGACATGAGTGGCCGTGTGCGAGGCATCAATCGCACAGTGCCTGGGGGCGGAACAGAAACACCCTCCTGAGGAGCCGCATCAGAAGACGCACGCCCCAGCTCGCCAGGCACACCCGACACTCGGCCCCTGTGATATGGAGATGAAACAAACTCTACTCCACTTACCAAACCGAATCTGGACACATTGCGGCCGCACGACCCGAACCACATCAACCGGCCCTCTCCATGGTTACAGCAATTTGGGAGATGTGCCCACCGGCACCTGTGGACAATGCAACCAGACCCTGTCCCCCGGCGACCAATCGCACAAGGAAACACGGGCTTCCTTGAGCCGCTCGTTGGCTAACTGTCTTGCCCGGGAGTTAACACTGGCAAGAGTGAAATGAACCGAATCAGAAATTTTGAACACTTGCGCAGCGGGCGTGGCTTGTAACTGCACATCGATAGGAGGATCATACTCCCTCCCATGCATCATAAAGAAGGGAGAGTAGCCGGTGGACGTGTGAGGGGTCATCCTATAAGCGGCGAGAACCGCAATCGACCTGTGACTCGCTGACCAAGTGACTCAACATGGAGGTCAGAGTCTGTTGTAGGCATTTGACCATGCCATCTGTTTGCGGGTGGTACGGTGACGTGCGTACCTTTTTAATTCCCAGCAAATCGCAAACCTCACGCAGCAGCTTGGACATTTTTTTTTTACCTTGATCCGTCAAGAGGCGCTCGGGGGCACCCTTATCCAGAACATAGCCATTGAGGAACGCCTCGGAAATAGTCACAGCCGATTGATTCGGGAGCGGCCAGGCCATAGGCCAGCATAATAAATACTCAACGCCCATGAGCAAGTACCTATTTCCATGCGCGGAAGTAGGAAACATCCCGGGAATATCGAGGGCAACAATTTCGTTAATACGCGACACCTGGATGGATTGCAGTGGAGGGCAACAGGATCTCGGTGGCGGCTTCCGCCAGGCACATTGCACACAGCCCTTAAGCAGATCCTCGACGACGGAGGCCATGGCCGGCCAATAAAAATCAATTTAAGAGTGGCCAGTGTCTTTTGCACTTCGGGATTCAACAATCGTTAATGCACAACCCATACAACCTGAGCACAGGCGAAGTTGGCGAGGTCATGGCGCTTGTTAGCAAGGTAAGGCACCCCATATACGAAGCTGCTGTTGTAGAAGGGTACCCCCAGTTTCCTGAAGTTGTCCCCTAAAAGGCGGAACATTGGCTTTAGCTGCTGGCAGTGTAAGTGTAATGCGAGCATAAACGGGGTGGTTGCTGGCCTCCGCGCCAATCACACGGCCCGGAGCATTGGGGGGCGGAGCCTGGTCGGCGGAGCGTGTGGGAGGAGCCACTGCTCACCTCGGCTCCAATGGGAGACGAGGTGAACGGGGGGCGGAGACGGGGGCAGTACGGGAAGGAGGAGTCAGGGTCACGTGATGGGAAGGATATAGGGAGAGAGCCGGAAGAGATCGAGGCGTGTGCGGGGCACACGGAGAGAGCAGAGCGGCCACCAGCGAGTGCGGGCCACATGGAGCGTGTGCGGGGCGCGCGGCGGAGGCGGCGCGGGTCCGGCCGAGGACCAGCGGGGTGCGATACGAAGAACCTAAATAAATGACAACGGAGACCAAGAGAGCCTGACAGAGTCGTTTATTACATAAGTACTGGTGGGGCAGATCCTCCCTGGCACCGCAGGAAATGCAGAAGTCTGTTACCCCTGGCAAGATTCGGCTGAGCCACATGGCCGATGGCAACGTGCAGTGTGCCAACCTCCACTGGAGGTCACCGCAGTGTTGGCTACGGGAGACTTGTACATTTGTTTCCACCGAAGGGCAGTCGCAATAAGGGGAGAGAAATGTTCTCTCAATTTGGTGTCCGGTAGGTCGGCTATGTCCCGGGAATGCAGCGCCTTTAAGTAGCACGTGTTCATTAGTGGCAAGTACTGTGTGTAATGAGTGCGACCTTGTGTTTTCGTTCGGGGGGGGGGGTGAGGAGGGGGGCGAAGGGGGATGGGGAGTTGGATGGCATGGAAGGAACTGCGGCTGGCACAATGGTTGGCCACCAAAATAACAAGAAGAGAATTTTTTTTAGGAATTCCGTAAAAATCCCTCAATATTTAAAGAGCCGCAATGCTTGTGGTGCATGCGAGATGACGGCGGTGGCGATCCTCAATAAACAACGTCACGGGGTAAGTCCTTAAAGAGCCGCGTGCCGGTCCGGAGTCGCAGGTTGCCCGACCCCCCTTGGGCTCGCGGATCGACAAAGAGAGGTGCACGCGTTTCTTTCGCGCGACTCCAAAAAAAAAACCCACCACACACACATACGGCGCGCCTCCTGGCTTCTTCGTGCATCGTTTCATTTCACCGCCACCACCACCACCACCAGTAACTTAGAACGATGTCGCCTTGTGTAGCACGCGCGCGCCTCTCCCCAACAGGCGCCGCCAGCTACTCCGCCGGGGGGAGGGGGAGGCATGACGGACGCACGCATGGACATCCCCGTCAACAGCAGCAGCAGCAGCGCATTCTGCGTCGACGCGTACATGGAGGACCTGGGCAGGGAGGGCGTGCGCATGTGCGGCGTGTGCGGCGACCACGCCACCGGCTACCACTTCAACGCGATGACCTGCGAGGGCTGCAAGGGCTTCTTCAGGTGAGGACGCACGACAGCAGCAGCAGCAGCCACACTCGTCCATGCCCAGGCTGTCTGACTGCGGCGAGTCGGTATGTATGTATGTGTGTACCGTATGTTGAACTTCTTTCACACCGTAAGTAGACAACCGTGCTAATTGGAGGTGCGGGGGGGGGAGAACAACAAACGTAACAGAACAAAAAGCAGTTCTTAACAAAGTAGTTTTCAGTCTAGATTTAAATGTGCATAGCTCCAAGTGGCTTCCTGATTTCGGAAGGAAGAACGTTCCAGACGGCCGCTGAAGCTCATCTAAAAGCACGAGACGTGTTTTTGTTCGATTGGTTAACCAAAAGCCGCCGCTGCGATGATGGTCTATACTCCTTGTGGTTCATTCGCAACAAGCACTTTGTGTGTAATGATTGCGACCATAAAATGTATTTGTTCGGAAAATAGAAGCCAAAGCAGCTCAGCGAGCACTGGACAGATATGGTCGGATCTTGCAGTACCAGCCACGACACGTGCCAAGGTATTTTATACACGCTGCAGTTTGCTAATGTTTTTGGCAGACGTCCCGTAGAGCAGAGAATTGAAATTAGTTCAACTGAACCGTGTTCTGACCAGGTAGAGCTGCAGTCAGAGTGCTCGGCACAATGAGTTAAAATGCTGTGGGGGGACGGCGGGTAAGAATCTACTTCACACTTTATATTGATGGTGTCGATAAACAAAACAGTATTAGCCTATAACTTTGAGGCGAGTCAGCAATGCTTGCCATAGGAACGTGGAATTTGGGCCACTGTCCCTGGATCTGCTATGCACGTGATGGCTGACGAGCTGTCTCGCTCATTGGAGGGGGGTGGGACCGTTGCAAGGGGGAGGCTTCGTCGGGTACTGTGGGCTGGAAGAGACTGATCCTTTCTTGCTACGTAACACTTCCACCCAAAGGCTTCCTTAAGCTTCCATTTGATAACAAAAAAACAAAGTAGGTCAGTAACAAAACACACGTGCTCATAAAGTAAGGCCATTAGATCTAATTTCTGAGTATCTTCCATTATTTTGTCCCACACAGCCTCCATAATCAAAGAAACCCTCAGCACCACTAAAATCCCACAGCCAAGTGTGCCATTTCACTCCGGTCTGTCGGCTTCCATTGTTCACCCCGTCACAGCATCGGCAGCGGCAGTTGGCAGCACCCAAAAGCAATGTAAAATGTTCCATGCAAACGAGTGTAAATGTTTCTTCGGTTGTGTTAACGATCCCATCCTCAGCGGTTGTACGCACGTTGTACGCACGCACGGTCAGATTAAGTTTGGTGTTGGTGGGGGGTCATTGTTTATTCAATTGCTTCCCTTCACAGTTTTACCACCGGCTCACGTGCCCTATGCCAACTATTCCATTGTTCTTCACCTTGGTTATTTAACTTCCACCTTTGGAATCATGTAATCCGCGAATTGTCGGTAAAAAAAAAAACCCAAAGCCACATCGGACGAAACTATGACTCAGTCCGACGAATCGTAACATTCGCTGTGAAGTCCTATGCGGTAAGTTGGACCTAACTAGTTCCACATCGCCACATAGCTGGCAGCAATACGCATCGTGATGCTTTAATGACCAAATCACCTACGTGATTTAGCGTGCACAAACGTCCCCAGTAAACATGCAACGTTGGGGAAACGTTGGGCCAATCGATTCCAACCATGTGCCAACGTTGACATATGTACTGAGTGCCGGATAGTATTGTTCTGGAAAGCCAATTGACTGTTGAACTAAATAATCTATTAACGTGTGGAGACACGGAACAGAATTCAGATCATACATGCTTACAGGATTTATCATAGGGCTACAGTATTGCATTCTAATCGTTGTAAAGACGTTTCAAATTGCAATGTTTCTTTCAGAACCCCTCCCAGGCAGTAGGGTTAGTCTAAAAACCCCGTGTTAATTGGACCCTAAACTATATTATCGTATCATACATGTATATAGTGCCTTAACCAAGGCGCTGTACAGTAAACTAACTATGGTACAAGATTGTCGGCGAGATGAGTGGACGGGATTTGTGTAAAATTAGGTGGTGGGGTGGCGATGCGTGGAATGAACGAAGATGGAAATGAGATGGGTGGATTGATGATGGGTGACCATGGGGAGTTGGGCACTGGGAAGGAGTGAGGAGGACAACAAGGGGAGAAGGGTTGGCAAGAGAGAAGAAGTGGGTCCATAAGAGAAGAATGGAGTGGAGTGAAATAGGGTAATTGTTTGTTGTGCAAGGGCAGTTGATTCCAGTGAAGAGGGACTAGGAGAGAGAATGGGCGAAAACGAGACTGTGCGCACAGAGAATGAGGAACATACAGTGAGGGAAAAAGTATTTGATCCCCTGCTGATTTTGTACGTTTGCCCACTAACAAAAAATGATCAGTCTATAATTTTAATGGTAGGTTTATTTGAACAGTGAGAGACAGAATTACAACAACGCATGTCAAAAAATGTTATAAATTGATTTGCATTTTAATGAGGGAAATAAGTATTTGACCCCTCTGCAAAACATGACTTAGTACTTGGTGGCAAAACCCTTGTTGGCAATCACAGAGGTCAGACGTTTCTTGTAGTTGGCCACCAGGTTTGCACACATCTCAGAAGGGATTTTGTCCCACTCCTCTTTGCAGATCTTCTCCAAGTCATTAAGGTTTCGAGGCTGACGTTTGGCAACTCGAACCTTCAGCTCCCTCCACAGATTTTCTATGGGATTAAGGTCTGGAGACTGGCTAGGCCACTCTAGGACCTTAATGTGCTTCTTCTTGAGCCACTCCTTTGTTGCCTTGGCAGTGTGTTTTGGGTCATTGTCATGCTGGAATACCCACCCACGACCCATTTTGAATGCCCTGGCTGAGGGAAGGAGGTTCTCACCCAGGATTTGACGGTACATGGCCCTGTCCATCGTCCCTTTGATGCGGTGAAGTTGTCCTGTCCCCTTAGCAGAAAAACACCCCCAAAGCATAATGTTTCCACCTCCATGTTTGATGGTGGGGATGGTGTTCTTGGGGTCATAGGCAGCATTCCTCCTCCAAACACGGCGAGTTGAGTTGATGCGAAAGAGCTCCATTTTGGTCTCATCTGACCACAACACTTTCACCCAGTTGTCCTCTGAATTATTCAGATGTTCATTGGCAAACTTCAGACGGGCATGTATATGTGCTTTCTTGAACAGGGGGACCTTGTGGGCGCTGCAGGATTTCACGTCGTAGTGTGTTACCAACTGTTTTCTTGGTGACTATGGTCCCAGCTGCCTTGAGATCATTGACAAGATCCTCCCGTGTAGTTCTGGGCTGATTCATCAACGTTCTCATGATCATTGCAACTCCACGAGGTGAGATCTTGCATGGAGCCCCAGGCCGAGGGAGATTGGCAGTTCTTTTGTGTTTCTTCAATTTGCGAATAATCACACCAACTGTTGTCACCTTCTCACCAAGCTGCTTGGCGATGGTCTTGTAGCCCATTCCAGCCTTGTGTAGGTCTACAATCTTGTCCCTGACATTCTTGGAGAGCTCTTTGGTCTTGGCTATTTTGGAGCATTTGGAATCTGATTGATTGATTGCTTCTGTGAACAGGTGTCTTTTATACAGGTGTAATAAATGAATTTCCAGGCGATGTCGTTCTCCGTGTCCTTTATTGGGTTCTTGCTCACACCCTGCGATGTCTCCGCTCCGACCCGCACCCGTTCCTCCTCGCGCCTCCGCGCTCCACGCTGTCTCCCACTCGCTCTCTGTTCGCAGCCACACCGCTGCCCCGTGTGCTCCCGCACACTCCGCAGCCGCCCTGCTGCTCCCCGTTACTCCGCACTTACAGCAGCCACTCCGCTGCCCCGTGCGCTCCCCGCGCACTCTGCAGTCTCCCCGCTGCTCCACGCGCACCGCTGGCTGACGGTGCCGTGCCTCCCGCCTCTCGCTATCTTGACACTCCTTGCCAGCCCTCCGCGTGGCCTCTCCCTTCTCAATCCCGACTTCACTCCCGATCCCCTTCCGGTTCTCCCCTTATATCCTCCCCCTCACGTGACCCTGACTCCGCCCATCCTCACGTGACCCTGACTCCGCCCATACTCATGTGACCCTGTCTTTGCTTGCATTACATGACCCCCCCCCCCCCCATGTAGAAAAACCCAGCCGTCCCCGGCTGCAACAGAACAAAATAATGCGAGCAAAAGTCCAGCAACAGGCATAACAAGACACGGAGATTATACAACAACAACACAACAACAATAAATAGGTTAATTAACGAAAGTAAAGGGACTTGGAGCACGTGCGGGTCGCCGGCCCGTCCTGAACGGGGGGCGGTCCCCGCATAGAACGTGACCGCGACAGAGTTCTAGGAGCGGCGGGATCAGACCCGCCCGCCGCTGTTGGAGTCCCGTCAATGTCAGAGTCCCGTACCCCCGGGAGACCCGTCGCCGGGGTCTCCAGCAAATGCGTCCGCGGCGGGGTTGGAGGGGCGGCGGGGCCCAATGTCCCCGTTGCCGGGGTAGGCCCACCCGGAGCAGAACTCACTGTCTCCGTCCGTGTCACGGCCGGTCCATCTGTAGAAGGCACGACAGGTGCGCTCGCAGGTTGAACAGGCACAGTCGGTGGCGCGTCGGATGCAACAGACACCGGCAAGGCAACGTTAGGAGATGACGCATCCGGTTGTGGGGCCATGTAGGGTTTCAAGCGAGATGTATGTACATACCAGCGCCGCGATCCGAACCGAACACGCGCGGACTGTGGACTAGGCACCTCAATAAGCACAACCGGCCCTTGCCATGGTCTGTGCAACTTAGGGGAGGTCCCCACCCGCACCTGCGGGCAGTGCAGCCAGGTCATGTCCCCCACTTGCCAGGGGGATTCCCCGCCCGAGCGCCGAGCACAACGTTCATTCCGGGCCTGGGTCTTAGCCGTAGCCAATCTGGCCCCCTCCCGTGCCTCCATCACGTGACGAACGGCGTCCCGAATGTACTCCGGAAGAGGCTTAGCAGGACCCTTCGCCCCCGTACACAGCTGCACGTCTATCGGCGGCACATTCTCGCGGCCGTACATAAAAAAAAGGTGAGTACCCCGTCGACGCATGAGGCGTCATCCTGTATGCAGAGAGCACCCCAGGGATATGCAAATCCCAATCAGCTTGCTTTTCGCTAACTGTGTGACAGAGCATAGCCGACAGGGTCCGATTAAGCCGTTCCACCATGCCATCCATTTGAGGGTGGTAGGGAGAGGTTAGAACTTTCTTGGTCCCCAGTACAGTACACACCTCAGCCAATAATTTTGAAGAAAAATTTCGCCCCTGGTCCGTAAGCAACCTTTCCGGCGCCCCTTTGTCCATTACATAACCAAAAAGGAACGCGTCCGTAATAGACGCCGCCGACTGGTCCGGCCATGGGCCAGCGGGAAAGGTATTCTACCCCGACCAGCAAAAACTTATTCCCCCGAGCGGACAGCGGAAAGGGCCCCAAAATATATAGCGCCACCAACTCGTTAATGCGGGACACCTGTATGGACTGCACCGGTGGAACATATGGGTGTTTAGGCAGCTTCCGCCGGGCACAGTCGGGACACGCCCGAATGTGCCCGACGACATCGATCGACATGCCTTGCCAGAAGTAGTCCCGCTGCAAGGTTAACAAGGTTTTCTGCACCCCGAGATGTAACAAGGTTTCAGAGTGCAGAGTTCGAACCAATTCGTACCGCAACGACGACGGAACACCACCAGACGCCAGCGATCATGCAACCCTTCTCTCCACATTAACAACCCATCCCGGAGAGCGGCACCCGCCGTCTCACTGGACAGCAGGCCCCCCATCCCCTTTGCAGCCCGACCCCGCAAAGCTCCCAGGGACTCATTGAGCAATTGCTCGCGAATCCACACCGAACGTGGCAGGTTCACAACGCCATCCATCGGTCTCGGCAATACGGGAGCCTCGGCCACCTCAACCGGTCCCGGGCAAACGGGAGCCTCGGGCACGTCTACAGCGGACACAACAGGCAGAGGGGGTTGCTGAACCCGCGTACATCTATTCGTGCCCGAAGCGCAAGCGCAAGGGGACCCCTGCGGAAATCTGGAGAGTGCGTCCGCATTCGCGTGACGAGTGCCCTTCCGATATTGAATATCGAATGAAAATTCCTGCAGAGTCTCCAACCATCGTGCCAATTGGCCAGATGGTTGGTCGACTCGCAGAGCATATTGCAGAGCCGCATGGTCCGTGCGCACAATAAACGTACGGCCGTACAAGTCTGGCCAATATTGGCGAAATGCACAATGGCCAAAACTTCGCGGCGCGTAACACAGTAACGGGTCTCCGTAGGACACAACACGCGACTTCCGTACGCGGCCACACGTTCAACGCCGTTCTTAGACTGGGAGAGAACAGCCCCAATCCTGGTGTCACTAGCGTCAGTATCCAGAATGAAGGGTCGAGTGAAATCTGGATAGTCCAACGTAGGTGCCGACGCCAACCGATCGTGCAGGCCCTGAAACGCTGCCTCTTCTGTCGGTCCCCAGTTAAATCTGCGGCCCTTACCCGTAAGGAAGTGCAAAGGCCTCGCGATCGTTGCAAAATTTGGAACGAACCGGCGGTAATATGAGGCGAATCCTATGAACCGATGCACGTCACCCACTGAGGCCGGAGTCGGCCAGTTACGGATGCACGCCGTCTTCTCCGGGTCTGTGGCGACCCCTTCGGAACTAACAATGTGGCCCAAATAGCGCACGGATCGTTGTAAGAGGTGACACTTTTTGGGCTTAAATTTTAAATTAGCCGAACACATCCGGGCAAACACCGTGTCTAACCTCCGCAAATGTTCCTCAAACGTGCGGCTGAAAACGATAATATCGTCTAAGTATATTAAGCACGTCTCCCATTGTAGACCCGTTAACACGAGCTCCATCAGCCGCTGGAACGTCACGGGGGCGGCGTTCAGGCCCATGGGAAGGCAATTAAACTCAAACAATCCCTGCGGCATACAGAAAGCCGTCTTTTCCCTCGGGGACTCGTCCAGGGGAAGTTGCCAGAATCCCGATGAGAGGTCAAGAGTAGAAAAGAAATTCGCCCCAGACAAGGCATCGAGGGAATCGTCCATACGCGGCAGGGGGTACGCATCCGCAACCGACACCTTATTTAATTTCCGAAAATCCACACAAAACCGCAGCTTCCCATCCTTCTTCTTCACAAGGACCACCGGCGCGCCCCACGGGCTGTTGGACGGGGAAATAATATCGGCGGCCAGCATCTCCTCCACTGCGCCGCGAATGTGATCCCGCTCCGGCGGACTCAACCGATGCGGGTTCATCCGAATCGGAGCGGCATCGCCCGTATCAATGTGGTGGGAAAGCAAGGAGGTGCGACCCAAATCGAAATCGTCCGCACTAAAGACGTCGTAATACCTCCCCAACAGCGCGCGGAGCGCAGATCGCTGGTCCATAGTCAAAGACGTATTTTCCCGGCACAACTCGGCAATCCACCGATCGTCCTGTGACGTCGAGACCGATACCCCCCCTACGAGGCCTCGACGATCATGATCGCCGTGACTCGTGAATGCCGTTGTAGCGTGAGCCAAAACGGTTCCGGCCGGAACAACAACATTTTCCCCTCTCCCATTCAATGCCTGTAAAAACGGAGGTTGACCCGGCCGGACAATCGTCTGTGCCCCCACCAGCGTCAAGCCACCCGTTATAGCGGTGGACGCTGATAACAAAACACCCGCCGCCCCCTCGATTCTCCCCTTATATCCTCCCCCTCACGTGACCCTGACTCCGCCCATCCTCACGTGACCCTGACTCCGCCCATACTCACGTGACCCTGTCTTTGCTCGCATTACACAGGTTACAAGCTGAGATTAGGAGCACTCCCTTTAAGAGTGTGCTCCTAATCTCAGCTCGTTACCTGTATAAAAGACACCTGGGAGCCAGAAATCTTTCTGATTGAGAGGGGGTCAAATACTTATTTCCCTCATTAAAATGCAAATCAATCTATAACATTTTTGACATGCGTTTTTCTGGATTTTGTTGTTGTTATTCTGTCTCTCACTGTTCAAATAAACCTACCATGAAAATTATAGACTGATAATTTCTTTGTCAGTGGGCAAACGTACAAAATCAGCAGGGGATCAAATACTTTTTTTCCTCACTGTAGACGGCAAAGATCTAGAACCCAGAGAGCGGGCAGGAACGTAAAGTGAGATGAGGGAAGAGAGGTAAAGGAGGGGCTAGGCAGTTGAGAGATTTATCAACTAAGGTAAGGAATTTAAAGAGGCAACGATATTAAACAGGAAGCCATTGTAGCTAAATGAGGGGCAATGTGTGAGAATGCAAGGGGAGATTAAAGATTATACGGGCAGAGGCGTTTAAAATTTGTTGGCGTGGTTTGAACGCGTAGGATGGTAAACCGATCGTTAGAAAATTGCAATAGTCGAGTCGAGTGAAGATGAGGGAGTGAATAAGTAGTTTGGTGGCAGTGATTGTGATGACACGGCGGATTTTACGAATGTTGTAGAGATGAAAACGGCAGGAATGAGTAGTGGCGTTTATATGGTTAATTAGGGAGATTTATGTGTCGAAAGTTACACCGAGGTTCCGGACAGACTCTACCGGAGTAAGAGAAAATGGGGGAAAAGGGGATAGTGGGACAGGGAGGAAGAGAACATGAAACTGGGAAGAAGAGGATTTCTGTTTTTGAAGGGTTGATGGAGAGAAAGTGGTGGGTCATCCCAAGCCTGGATGGCGATCAGACAAGAGTAAATGTGCAGAGCAAGGTCCACAGTGAAGGAGGAGAAAGCGAGACACATGTGGGTGTCAGCAAATAAATGATGGGGGAGATTAAACGATGGGAGAAGGGGATCAAGTGGAGGTAAACTCTTTGGTTCTTTCGGTTAAAGTCACGTAGGTATAAAATAAATCACGACGTTTCGGGCGCAACACAAGCGTCCGTCATCAGGTGGGAAAGCATGGTCTGCTGCTGAGGCAGACTGTTTTCAAAGGTTTGAAATGGATGTAGCTCAAGGGTCATAAAGAAGTGGCCGGGGCTAGTGATGTTAATGTGAGAAATTAGCGTGTCGAGGAGGCCGCTCTTCTTCTCCTTCTTTTCTACAGTTACATGCTATTTTCGGTTTCGGTTCAACCCTCTGAATCGACGACGCGCGCGAACACCACGCGCGCCGCCGTCAATTCTCATCTGCGGCGCCCGAGTGCCGAAAACAGCGCTGGGTGCATGACTCCTGTTGGCGCGCCGACGCGGCACCGTGACCTGGACGAGGCTCGGCGTTTCCACGGGAACGTCGGAGGGGTGGGGGGTCGCGATGGCGGTGACTCACCGCACCGAGACGGGATGCCTCGCACCACGCTTACACGGCCAACCCGACTGAAGCACCCCCAATATATTATTCGTGCGTTCTCCCCTCCGCGAGCACCCTCCCCATCTCTTTGGTGCTGCTGTTAGCTTTTAATGGATATATACGTGTAAATAGAACACAAACCTTGTCAACACATTAGTCAAGGACAACAAGCGACGTTTCGGACGTTGACCCTTCCTCGCAGGAGGACGTGTGTGAGGTGCGACCTTTGCCCGACGCGTCTCCTGTTGTGCATAGTTATCTGTTCTATGGGCAGTGTTGTTGTTGACGGATTTATTTAGTTTTGTTGTTGTTTTGTTCATTGTACTCGTGCGACATCGCCAATGCGGCAGCAGCAGCACAGATTGAAGGAGTGAGTGCGCGAGTGAGCGAGCGAGCGATTTCTTACGACGTTTATTAGTCAACGATGTTTAAAAAAAAATACTTTGGGTCAGACAGACCGAGAGTGCGCCCAGCCCGGCGACGAGGTCTGGCACGGCGACGCGGTCGGGCTGGCCGCGTCTTCCTTTTCATGAATGTTTGATGAACGTTGTGAGGTTTCTGCCGTGTTAAAAGAGCGTCGGCTGGTTGTTAAATTCGTATCGACAGTATTTGTATATTTTTTTGCGTTTCTATTACTCGTGGTTTGCCGGACTTAGGCCAGCACGAAACATATCGAGTTGATTATCTGATCGTTGCAGCCCTTATAGCATCTGCATTTCAAGTTCATGAAGCTGTTCAAAGGCTTATACGGATATAGGGCACAAAAACATGTGATTGTTATGGCTCGGTGTACCTTGTACCCGGGTGGTAGGTAATGTCTTCCGTCGATAATATAACACTATGTAACACGATTTTTGTTCCTGGGTAGTAAGTGTTATTTTCTAAATGCGTATGCCTCAAAAGTATAGAAAATGGCTATTATTCCCCACAAACTTTGCTTTTGCGACCAGGACTTTACGTGAAGGAATGACACAAATGCACACCACGTTTTCTCATTGAAAATAAGATCATTTCAAAATATCACTGTCCTGGTCACAAAAGCAAAGTTTGTGGGGAATAATAGCCATTTTCTGTACTTTTGGGGCATAAGCAATTGGAAACTAAAAATGTTTTGTTACACAGTGTATAATTCATTCATCCGAACTGCAAAGCCAGCCTAACAGCGTTGTGGAAAAAAATAGGGTTAAAAACCCAGAAATCTCACCGTCCACAAAAAATAGAAATTGCCCTCCCCGCTACTAACTTGAGATCGTCTGTGTAGCGGCTGTGATTGACGAACGAGTGAATCGCTCGTGACGTGTTGCTTGTGATAATTAATTAGCGGCCATCACGGGCATTGGCAAATGTGTAGGGCTACCAGTTACTCTCTCCATCGCTCGCAATAGTGGATTAAGTGATAACTTACTTATTCATCCAAGGTAGACGTTGCGTAATTCATATTTCAGTGGTGAATAAAATATCTCGGTGACACGAAAGTTTTTTTTTTCCAACGTGAAAATAGTCCGCGTCGACCTTTTGGATTATTAGCATAGCGGCAGAGCAGACGCGTTTTCAAGTTGCCAACAGGTTGTTGTTGTTGTTTTGGTTGTTCTGTACAGCCCCTTTGTCAATCCATTTCTTGGTGAAGCCATCTTCCGGGCAAGGTCAGTCATGGGGGTTGTTTGACCATACTTCACCACGCTGGTCAGTGGGGTGGGAGGGGGGATGAGAAGAAGAGCGTTGGTGGGGTGGGCGGCCCAGGTCCGTTTTGGACGACAAATTCAGCTCGCCCGGATTCATAGTGCAGCACGACTACCACCGCTCCAGCCCCATGATGAATGTTCATTCAGAATGAAAATAACTCATTCTTGTCTCATAGTGATGGCTGCTGCTGTTGTTTTTGTTGTGGTCATCATCAGCCTGCAACTTCCCACTGCTGAGGAGAGGCCACCCCCATCTTTCCCCCTTCTTTCCTTTATTGCTCCTGTCCAAATTACTCAGGTGGCATTCTACACATCAATCATTGCCCACACCTCCCTCCCCCCTACTGGCAGATCGTTGCCCCAGGTCAAGACTTGCAAATGTGACTCATCCTGGACTCTGTTTAAGCGAAATAAACTTGAAACGTGGAAGGAGTCAACATCATGTCCGTGACGTCGTCTCGCTCTCATCTGTCGCCGTCATCATCTGCTTCTTTTGCCTTCTCGCGGTCTTCACTCCAGAGTTCACTTTGACTCGCATCTCTCCTCATTCCTCCTCCATTCTCACTTCATGTCCTTTACTCTAAGGACAGCATCAGAGATCCCCGTTCATTTCCGTACTTCTTCATGACGTCACACTATCTCTTTGACATACCGCTTACACGCACTCCTACTTTTCCCACAATTCTCGCAGTTTTCGAGTCACATCGTACTGCACAGCCCAGCCCCTACCTTGAAGGCCGTGGTGGAGGACGTGTCTACGTGGGTATAATTGCACTCACGGTGTCGCCTACCCACTCTGGGGCTCAAATGAGCGCATTTCGTACGAGCAAATTGGTCGAGAAAAACGTTTGGATGGACTGCGAAAATATAATCAATTGCATTTCGTCGCTGTGATATATGAACTACACTTAATACAGGTAGGAACAATGTTCCACACTGCCCACCAGGGATTTTTTGTCTGTCTGTCGTGCATAAATATATAAATAATATAAACAGCTCTTTGATTGGTGGAGACCTACTGCCGGGTACGGAGAGGGGAGGGGCCTAAGGGAAGGGGGGTCAGGGGAGGGGCCTAAGGATATGGGGGGGTGGTCAGGGGAGGGTCCCTAAGGGAGGGGGGTCAGCGGAGGGGCCTGAGGATATGGGGGATTGGTCAGGGGAGGAGCCTAAGGATATGGGGGGGGTGGTCAGGGGAGGGGCCTAAGGGAGGGGGTCAGCGGAGGGGCCTGAGGGAGGGGGGTAAGGGGAGGTGCCTAAGCAAGGGGGAGGGGCCAATAGTTAAGGGGGCTGGCTACCTGCCTGGCTTCCTGGCTACCTCAAGTCAAGTTTTCTTTTATACAGGTAGGAACAACAGGTTCCACACTGCCCACCATGGATTATTTGTGTGTCTGTCGTGCATATTTGTCTATCGTGCACGAATGCGCTGTCCAACCAAGTTCCTACCTGCCCACTCCGAAGGAACGTGTTTTAACGTGAATGTAGCATCGTGAGACCGTGAGTTGGGAAGTGGTGATGGTGGTGGATCTTGAATGGTGGTCGCTTATCAAAGAGCTGTCCAGGCTGGAAACCCTTCTTACCTTGCGAGACCTCACGTACACGAGGGGGTGTGTCGCAGGCGGTGCCGGAGTGCTCACATGCCGCACAGTGGCGCAGCTCTCTGGTGTGCAGGCCGTGCAACTGCACCGGGCCTCACAGCCGGGAGGGGGCCAAAACACCAGACGATGAAGAGGTGCGGGGCGGGGGGAGACGGTACGGTATATTGGACAAAGGGGCCCCACTTCATTCCTTGTGTAACGTAGTAATCCAGCAGGAGACGAGTGAAGGGGCAGCACTTCTCTTTATTGTTTTCTCCGCGTAACGCTGACACCATACAGCCTACACAAGGCTGTATACACCGTCACTATCCTAAGCCTACACTGGCTATACTGTTCTCAGCCTACACCGGCTATACTGTTCTCAGCCACACCGGCTATACTGTTCGGAGCCTACACCGGCTATACTGTTCTGAGCCTACACCGGCTATACTGTTCTGAGCCTACACCGGCTATACTGTTCTGAGCCTACACCGGCTATACTGCTCGGAGCCTACACCGGCTATACTGTTCTGAGCCTACACCGGCTATACTATTCTGAGCCCACACCGGCTATACTGTTCTGAGCCTACACCGGCTATACTGTTCGGAGCCTACACCGGCTATACTGTTCTGAGCCTACACCGGCTATACTGTTCGGAGCCTACACCGGCTACCCGACCACTGGCCCATCACCCGGCCCTGATAAGGACGTCGGGCTGATGGGTACCCAGGGTCTCACCCCCGGGCCCCACCCGACCCTGATAAGGGCAGCGGGGCTAGGGGGCCCGGGGTCCTAGGCAGCTTCTTCGTCTTCGGTCTTCGCTGGTGTAAACTGCCACGAGCGCTCCCGCGCGCCGCCTTATATAAGGCGGGGCTAAATGCGGACCGCGATGTAAGCACCCACATGCGGACCGTGATGTAAGCACCCGCCCCGCGATGACTCGCCCCACGCCGGCGCTTACCACCTCTACACTTGCACCACGGCCGACGCCAAGCCACGCTATGCCACCGTTCTGCTCCCAGGACGAGCACTGGGTTGTAGTTGACCTTTTCCCACGCATTAATGTCTTACTCAATATTTTTTTCGGGTCACTGGCACAACCGGAAGCCGCCGCCATAGCGACGGCAAGGGTATAATTGATCTATGTATGTTGAACTTCTATCACACCATACATAGACCACCGTGCTAATTGTAAAATTGATGTTGCCATTGACCCGGAGAGACCCGGCTAAGGTTTAGCCACTTGTCTTCTCCTGCAAACACCCGACCCACTCCATTCAATATGGGGTAGCGACGATCGGTCAACTACATCGATGAATCGAATTCGAATTGTGACTGGCTACTTTCATTGTGGTCAATCACTTGGGCCCCTTTAAAATTGGATGTCGCTTCCACATCCTGCCTTCTGAAAGCTGGCAACCCTCTTCAAGCCACACCCAGCGTGACGCCACTAAAGATGGCATGAGCCCCCCACCCATCATCGCCCGTACAGTAGCACACTGGGATTTTTTCTTTCCCGCCCCCCCCCCCCCCCAAATCGAATAATTGGGTAATCAAGCTGATATTTGATCAACCAGTTAAGTTACGAGATGTCTGAATGACTCCCTGCCGTCGTTGTGCGTGGGTAGGAGGAGCATGAAGCGTGATGCGACCTACACCTGCACGCTGGGTGGCCACTGCAACATCACCAAGGACAACCGGCGTCACTGCCAAGCATGCCGGCTCAAACGCTGCACGGAGATTGGCATGATGAAGGAGCGTGCGTACCGCCACCCGAATTCACCGACTAATCCACCCACCCGCCCATACGCTCACCCACCCATCCACACAACCACATACTCATCCACACACCCACCCATCCGCCCACCAGCCAGAACATCCACCGACCCACTCACCGACACAACTTTAGTGGTCACTTCAGAGACACACTCGTCGTAGGAGGCATACACATTTATTCTACACGTTCCACAGTACAAGGGATAACTACATACGGGTCAGGACAGCCGGAACACTGCCCGACCCAACACTGACGAGGAGGAGGAAGACTTCATAGACGACGGGTTCTATTCCCAAACCGTAGCAGCCCTGACCCAGCGTCGGGGCCTCCCTTTTATCCTCCTCAGCGTGGCCTGGTTCTGCCTTCGGCCACGCCCCCTTCTGGAACCTACCAGAAGATTCTGGGCTCTGCCCCACGTGTCCCCTCTGTCACCTTTACCCTACATCCGTTTCCCCGGCCTATCACGTGCCCAACTGGCAGACCAGCTGCTGTGTCCTCAGATCCCCCTTCTCTGCCAGCAACCAGTGCTACGTGCTCCAGTGGCACACTTCACCTGCCCTGCTGGTACACCGGGCTATTACACCCATGACTATCCATGTATCCCCACATCCACCTACCCACCCAACCACAACACCCATACAACCACAACACCCTCCCACTGACCCACTCAAAAACAAAGCAAAGATCCCCGTATAGCCTGTAACAGACTGTTGGGGCAAGTGCCAGCCCGGCACACGAGGGGGTGGGTGGCGAGCACCACACCTGGCCGCCTTTGTCTCCCCAGTGCTGATGTTTACACACTGCAGCAGGTAATAATTTGAGGCTGAGTCGACCTAGGAGAGGCCCAGGACCGGTTCAGATAATCGTCACTGGGTATTGGCCGTGAGCGGGAATCGAACTCGGGTTGCCAGATTCGTAGTGCAGCACGCTAACCGCTACACTACCGCACTCCACACACCCACCCTAATGCTCGCAAGAACGGTGGTGATCACCCCACCAAGCACTCTCCAGGCTCAACTTTGCTTAGCTTCTTGAGATCTGATGAGATTGGGGACACTTCCATGTGATTTGGTTGTAGACACAATGAAGACGTCTGCCACTAAAGGTCCTTTCTCAAAGACGCCAGCGATCATGGCCTTCCTTCCGTTTAGCTGTGTCCCTGAAAATTACTCGAGAACTTTGCATAACATTCTCCTTCCAGTGGCTTCCAATTGTTCAAATTGCTTGTGCACTTGATTCGCCATCTTGTACCAACCAAAACGAATGATTTGGAAATCGTCGAAAATTATGGTAGGGGTAACAAAAACGTTTGGGTTATGTGTGAGCATCTAATTCCGACACCAGCAGTGAGTATATGAAGTTGGGGAGAGAATATACAATGGACAGAGTGAGAGAGAGAGAGGGAGCGCACGCGAGCATCAAAACCACCACACAACAGGATTTGAGCTGAAGACAAATATGCGACTGTTACGGAATAACAAATTCTCCGAAATATAGAGACAACTGGCGGCCGTAAGGGCAAATTACGGGTGGGAGAACAGCACACAGAATACAGAAGGGAGTATGCACGCGAGCGACCACAAGGGGGAGGGGGGAAAATTAGGCCAAGGGTCAAAGAGGGGATCTATCGGGAAGCTCCCAAAACCCGCAGGAGAGTTCGAGAAGAGAGGCGTTGCCAGGGGCGGGGCATGGCCACACTGGGGGGATAGACAGCAGAGAGTAACGGGGTTTTGGGCGCCGTGGGGTTCGGGGTCCTGGTGGTCGGCGCTGTCGTCTCTTCGTCGCCATCGCCGCTATGTAGTCAACCTGCTATATAGTCAGTCAGCGCTAAATAACCTGTGACTGTGTCCTTAAGTCGTAGCTGTATGCCGACGATAAATAATAAAGAAGCCCTCTACAGTTGTGTCTCTGAAGTCGTTACATTACAAAAGCATGGGACGATGATAATAATAACCGTGACCACGACAATAATCGCGGTGGTGTGAATGGTTGCGCAACTGGTGTTGCACTCCCCAACTTCAAAGCCACCCCTTCCGCACGTCACCATCAACATTATCCGCGATCTATTCACCACAGCATGATGGCCTCTCCAAGCCGTCCAGTTGCACAACCGGTAACCTCTCATGATCTTTTAGCTCAGCTGGTGATATTCTGGATTCGAATTAACTATACCCATCTCGCCTTTGACGACGCTATTAGTTGTGTTTAAATGCGCACATCTCCTTCGTGAAAGGAAAATGAAAGACAGCACAGGTTCGTGTGATTGTGGCCATGTAACACAAACTGTGGACCATAGAGCAAACCACTGTCGTTTGCGGCCTTTGATGGAGGAGAAGTCTATGTATGCATGTTGAACTTCTTTCGCACCGTGCTTAGCCAACCATGCTAATCAGAGGTGCAGGTAAAGGACAACGAACTCAATACAAACATAGCAAAACTCAACATATTTCTGCCATCATCATGTGAAAGATTAGTTTCGAACTTCTCAGGGTCTTGTTATGCAACAATCCATTTGGCACCTACTGGCACCTGGTCCGATACCAATGCTCCATCACCTAGGTCAAGGGTCGCCAACCAAAATAACAAGAAGAGCCATTTTTTGTTCGAATTCAGTGAAAGAAAACTCAATAATTCAAGAGCCGCAATGCACGTGGGGAATATGGGATGGTGGTCCTAAATAAATAACTGTCACGAAGCAGCAGTCCTTAAAGAGCCGCACGAGGCTCTGGAGCTGCAAGTTTGTTGACCCACTGGCCTAGGTGAAAGTCCCTTTGGATGCGTTCCACTCCTTGGCTGCTACTTGCTTTCATTTTCAAGTTCAGAATTCCCAAGAGCGCCCCAACCCGCTCTGCATACGAGCCAACACCATCGCTCCGTCTCTACGATGGACGTCCTCTCGGGCATGTTCTCCCTCCATTTTGGCTGCCACTCATGCCTGCTAGTCTCGACTGCTGACTGTCGTTGTTTTTGAGTGATGTGCCCTGCCCATCGCCACTTCCTTGTTTCTATTTTGTAACAGTCAACGTCGTGACCAAAACTTGCATACAGTGAGGGAAAAAAGTATTTGATCCCCTGCTGATTTTGTACGTTTGCCCACTGACAAAGAAATGATCAGTCTATAATTTTAATGGTAGGTTTATTTGAACAGTGAGAGACAAAAAAACAACAACAAAATCCAGAAAAACGCATGTCAAGAATGTTATAAATTGATTTGCATTTTAATGAGGGAAATAAGTATTTGACCCCTCTGCAAAACATGACTTAGTACTTGGTGGCAAAACCCTTGTTGGCAATCACAGAGGTCAGACGTTTCTTGAAGTTGGCCACCAGGTTTGCACACATCTCAGGAGGGATTTTGTCCCACTCCTCTTTGCAGATCTTCTCCAAGTCATTAAGGTTTCGAGGCTGACGTTTGGCAACTCGAACCTTCAGCTCCCTCCACAGATTTTCTATGGGATTAAGGGCTGGAGACTGGCTAGGCCACACCAGGACCTTAATGTGCTTCTTCTTGAGCCACTCCTTTGTTGCCTTGGCCGTGTGTTTTGGGGCATTGTCATGCTGGAATACCCATCCACGACCCATTTTTAATGCCCTGGCTGAGAGAAGGAGGTTCTCACCCAAGATTTGACGGTACATGGCCCCGTCCATCGTCCCTTTGATGCGGTGAAGTTGTCCTGTCCCCTTAGCAGAAAAACACCCCCAAAGCATTATGTTTCCACCTCCATGTTTGATGGTGGGGATGGTGTTCTTGGGGTCATAGGCAGCATTCCTCCTCCAAACACGGCGAGTTGAGTTGATGCCAAAGAGCTCCATTTTGGTCTCATCTGACCACAACACTTTCACCCAGTTGTCCTCTGAATCATTAAGATGTTCATTGGCAAATTTCAGACGGGCATGTATATGTGCTTTCTTGAGCAGGGGGACCTTGCGGGCGCTGCAGGATTTCAGTCCTTCACGGCGTAGTGTGTTACCAACTGTTTTCTTGGTGACTATGGTCCCAGCTGCCTTGAGATAATTGACAAGATCCTCCCGTGTAGTTCTGGGCTGATTCCTCAACGTTCTCATGATCATTGCAACTCCACGAGGTGAGATCTTGCATGGAGCTCCAGGCCGAGGGAGATTGACAGTTATTTTGTGTTTCTTCCATTTGCGAATAATCGCACCAACTGTTGTCACCTTCTCACCAAGCTGCTTGGCGATGGTCTTGTAGCCCATTCCAGCCTTGTGTAGGTCTAAAATCTTGTTCCTGACATCCTTGGACAGCTCTTTGGTCTTGACCATGGTGGAGAGTTTGGAATCTGATTTATTGATTGCTTCTGTGAACAGGTGTCTTTTATACAGGTAGCAAGCTGAGATTAGGAGCACTCCCTTTAAGAGTGTGCTCCTAATCTCAGCTCGTTACCTGTATAAAAGACACCTGGGAGCCAGATTTTTTTCTGATTGAGAGGGGGTCAAATACTTATTTTCCTCATTAATATGCAAATCAATTTCTAACATTTTTTACATGCGTTTTTCTGGATTTTTTTGTTGTTATTCTGTCTCTCACTGTTCAAATAAACCTACCATTAAAATTATAGACTGATCATTTCTTTGTCAGTGGGCAAACGTTCAAAATCAGCAGGGCATCAAATACTTTTTTCCCTCGCTGTATGTTTTCTAATCCATGGGTTTAAATCTCTCTCTCTCTGTATATTTCCAAGCTTGTACCAACTGACCCTCATTGATCACCAGGCTTTTCCAACTGACTCGTCGATTGAGTTTCAGCCTCACGATACACGCGACAAATTGTACGTGCGGGAAATCGGTGATTTGGGATCTGTCCGCATTGTTTACAAACCACATGCTGACTGCGTTTAGGGTAAAGGAGCGAAAAAAACTCTACAAATGAGAAACAATACAAACGAGACTGCATAAAACGAGACGTAAAAAAAAATAGAACATCCACCTCGATTTATGGTTTCAACTAGTCACTGGGAGGGTGAATCATTGCATGCCGATAATCAACAGCTTAGTATTCGAGGGTCCAGGTGGTGCACCTGCACATGGGCTTCTGGGTCAGATAGGCGGGGGGTCTGTTACAAGGGAACCAGAGGGACCGACCTCTGCTCCATACCCGAGCCACGCTGGGGCCTTGTTGATCGAGGCAGCCGTGTCGATTAAGCTGACCATGTCGACCGAGCCAGGCGTGCCGATCGAGCCAGCTGTGTCGATCGAGCCAGCCATGTTGATCGAGCCAGCCGTGTAGATCGAGCCAGCTATCCCGATTGAGCCAGCTGTGTCGATCGAGCCTGCCTGTCATGGCTCAGCAGGCGCTATGTCTTTGTTTTTCCACCGCCGCTGACATCACACTCAGTGATTAAAATGTTTATCCCCTGGCCCTGCTGGGCCCCAAGCCAGATTCAGATGTTTTGTGAAGCCAGAGTTTCACCCTTTTTGTTCTGGCTCAGCGGTGGAAAACCACCCATGCCGTGACGCCCTGGAGTGGAGGTATCTGGCAACTCAAACTGATATCCTGTTATCCATCCTCGCCTCCCGTACAGAGCTAACTCTACCCTTAGAGAGGACCCAGCGTGATCGTGGTCTTCTAATGCCTCTCTCAACAAAAGCTTTTTTCCTGCGATGGTGGCAGACGAGAGGAAACCAGCGCTGCCGTGCATGTGGACGTGCGACCATCGCTCTTGACGTTCCGCAGTGCCCAACTCCCCCCCCCCTCCCACCCGTCCCCCACCATGTGTGTCGGCAGTGATAATGACGGAGGAGGAGATGCAACGCAAGAAGGAGATGATGCTCAAGCGCAGCGAGAGGGTGCGGCTGCAGCTCAGCGACGAGCAGGACCGGCTCATCACGGACCTCATCGAGGGTCACCGCAAGACTTACGACGACACCTACTCCGACTTCTCGGAGTTCCGAGTGA
Organism: Entosphenus tridentatus; assembly: GCA_014621495.2. Taxonomy (NCBI): domain Eukaryota; kingdom Metazoa; phylum Chordata; class Hyperoartia; order Petromyzontiformes; family Petromyzontidae; genus Entosphenus; species Entosphenus tridentatus. The sequence goes on along the minus strand of CM025610.2, from coordinate 7,226,131 downwards.
GAGGGGATCTTCTTCTTCTACTTCTTCTACTTCTTCTTTCGTACGCCTCGTCTAGATGCAGAGCAACAGCTATGATTTCACATTCAGGTGGTCAAGCCAGACAACCGCATTAGGAGCAGCGGAGTTATTCGCTTGTGGATCGGGCATTTCGTCGTTATACATTGTACAGTATGTTCTTGATGACCACAGCTGTACACTGGAGAGTTTTTAATTTTACATTTGTTCCTTCCGGTATAATGCACCGCGTGTCCCCCGTCCCCCCTCCTCCCCCGTGCAGCCGCCGGTTCGCAAGAGTGACAACAGCTCAGAGGAGGGGTTCTGCTCGTCACAAATGGGCTTACATCTCGAGAAAAGCAACTCCGCCTGCTCGTCCTCGACCTGTAAGTGGAGCACGCGTACCGGCAACCCCACTCCGGTAAGCTGCTCGCCGTACTTGAGTACACGTCGTGCAGACCGACCCACCGACCGACTGACCGAGGTCACGCGGCCCTTCTCGTCAGTCCAGCAAATCGGCCAATTGCTGATAGAGCAGGGATCAGTGGGTGGGGTCAGTGGATGGGTTCAGTGGGTGGGGTCAGTGGGTGGGGTCAGTGGGTAGGGTCATTGGTTTGGGTCATTGGGTGGGGTCATTGGGTCGGGTCAGTGGGTGGGGTCAGTGGGTGGGGTCATTGGGTTGGGTCATTGGGGTGAGTCCTTGGGTGGGGTCATTGGGTTGGGTCAGTGGGTCGGGTCAGTGTGTGAGGTCAGTGGGTGGGGTTTGTGGGTGGAGTCAGTGGGTGGGGTCAGTGGGTAGGGTTAGTGGGTGGGGTTAGTTGGTGGGGGTCACTGGGTGGGGTAACTCGTGTGACACGCGCCGTGTTGTTCGTGCATGCGTGCGTGCGTGGGGGCATCTCCGTGGATCCCAGCTGCCCTGAGCGTGGGCATGAGCTTGGGGAACATCTTCAGCATCCTGCCCATGTGCACGGACGATGGGAGCGACGAGGTCACGGCCAATCCGCCCTTGACCATGTTACCGCACCTCGCCGACCTCGTCAGCTACAGCATCCAGAAGATCATCGGCTTCGCCAAGATCCTCCCCGAGTTCAAGTACGCAGCCTGTCAGCTCTCGCGCGGTGGCGGCGATGACGGCGTAGCAACTTAACTTACGGGCATCGGGATATACGAGGAGCGAGGAAGCGGGGGGGGGTGGTGTTGTCCTTGTTGTCCTAGTTTGCTGTCCTTCCCCCTTAATTTGTTGTCCTTCTCCAGCACCTCCGATTAGGATGGTTGGCTATGTACTGTGTGAAAGAAGATCAACGTACATATATACAGATGATGGGAAAAAACATCGCTGACAAAAAAAGAAGTTAGTGCCAGCGAAACAAAAGTCACGTACAACAAGTTTGTCGAATATTCATCCGTCGGGAGGGCACATGTAGAAAATACATATCATGTATGAACACCGAGGGTGGGGATCACTGGGGATAGTGGATAACGATCAAACTGATGACATAAAGAGGTGGACATTAGAGTGTTGGAGGAGTGTCAACGTACCAACGTGGCTGTAGAACACTTGTTTTAACCTGTGCATGTCACCTGCTGCGACTCGCAGATTTAGAAACATGGACGTGTACAAAGACAAAAATTGAACAGGTTGAATCGCGTGCAAAAAGAAGCATGGATTTGAGAGGTGCGTGCAATGTGAAATACACCGCTGAGACAGGAATAGTAACACGTCAATTGGAGAATGATGCCCGAGTTAGAGGCGTCGTTCTTGGCTGCTTGGAAAAGTTGAGCGGGGCTTGAGTTGGACGCGGCGCCGGACGTTATGGTGGCCGAGAGTCGAGGCCAACCGCGGAGGGGTAGCCAAAGAGGGGAACGCGTCCGATGGCGTAGCGGAATCGGCGTGCGAGCACACAGGAGCCCAACGGATTGTTGCATCGCAATACGTACGTATGTATGTTGAACTTGTTTCACCGTACTATACGTAGCCAACCGTGCTAAGCAGAGGTGTGGGGGGGGAGGACAACAAGCTAGTTTTCTATTTAGATGTAAAAGTGCATAGCTCCAATGGCTTCCTAATATTGGTAGGTTGAACGTTCCAGACGACCACAGGAGCGCATCTGAAAACACGCGATGCAGTGACCGTCTTTACCTTCAGACATGGCAGGGGTTTAGAGAGGCCTTCATTTGGGAATGGATTGATGATCATCATCGCTGCTGCTGCCAACGCCGGTGGTCGACATCGTTGCGTGCCGTATTTGCTGTTTGTGCACCGCAGGGAACTCCACACCGAAGACCAGATTGCGCTGCTCAAGTCGAGTGTGATAGAGATCATCATCTTGCGCTCCAACCAGTCCTTCTCCTTGGAGGACAACTCCTGGACGTGTGGCAGCAACGAGTTCAAGTACTGCATCACCGACGTCACCCAGGGTGAGTACTATCTCCCTTGTACGCATTGTACCGGGCTTTTAATGGGCACGCTGGTTTCCTCCCACCATGCAAACATCGTGCACACATACGGCCTGCTTCTCAGTCCACTGCTGGGAGAGGACCCACGTACACCGTGCGGGCCGTGGGGGCGATTTGACCGTACTTTACGCTGGTGAGTGCCAGTTGGTGGAAGGCAGAGCACAGACGTGGAGGTTTTGGAAACGGGTGGTGGACTTGCTGTTGCTTGCACTGTCCTCTACGGTGCACCACGTAGCACCCGTAGATGTAAACAGACGCATTGAACACCTCTCTTCTCTCTTCTGTTCAGCTGCGTTATGATTGGACCGCCATTCGACAGCGTCCAGGGTCGTCGGATGGATTCCAATTTTGCACCCTGCAAAGGCGTGGAGGAGGAAAACTGTAGAGAAGAGTAAAGTGGGACTTTGGCATGACGCGTCGCTAGCTAACCGCTCCAGACTAATGAGACGGAGCGGCTGCCGGGGAATCCAAACGCATCAGAGAAGTCATCCACCAAAGGAGACGGAGCGACGAAATCAGTTATGCGGGATTGTTTGTGACGGCTTGGAGAGGCCTTCATCTGGCGGTGGATTGACCATGGCTGACAATGATGACGATGTTGGTGGTGACGACGACGATGATGATGATGATATTTTGCACCGTATGTAGCTAAACATACGAATTGGAGGTGCGGGGGAAGGACACCAAATTTAACACAAATATCAAATATAGATATGCGTTCCTGCTTCCCACAGCAGGCCACTCCATGGAGCTCATGGAGCCCCTTGTGAAGTTCCAGGTTGGCCTCAAGAAGCTGAATCTCCATGAAGCGGAGCATGTGCTGCTCATGGCCATCTGCATCTTCTCTCCAGGTGGGCGCCATGGAGGCGAGATGTTGACCTCATCCGGTATAAAGGAGGTCGCGGGTTCGATCCCGACCCTGATGCCTGTATATTTGGAATTTGCATGTCTCTCTCACCGTGGTCGCGTGGATTTTTCTCCAGGTCCTCCGTTTTTTTTGCTCCATATTTAGAAACATGCGTTTAGAGTATTTGGCTGCTATAAATGTATAAATGATAAGCCACTTAATTGAGCTATCATTTGCGGCCAGGTTGCTTCTAGAAAATAGCTATATAACTCAGTGGTCCTTACCTGGTAAAACAAAACAATTATTAAAAACATAGGGTTGGCCTGCCTCTTCACTGCTGGAATACACGGGAGGTAAGATGAGCTCTGGGGGGAACAGACAGGGCCCAACTAGAGGGTCCAATTTCTTGGTCATTGCTAGCAGATAAGGGCCTCCACAGAGAGCTCCTCTGCACGGAATGTTTGGCCTACTCTTTCCCGCTGGTGAAATGTCTTGGAGGAGGTGGGAGTACCCACACTTTAATTCACCGCACGTGACCTGCCGATTGACTAAACTCTGGTGTACCCATTCATACTGCATCTGAGTCATGTTACATTTTGTCACAGCACCTTGCCTACATTGACCAATGCGACACTAATTCTGACAGAGTCCTAAGCATCAATGACCTAATGCATTCGACAATCTTCTGTGGAAATGGATCAGTCGGGGCTCACGAGGTCAGACAGCTGAGCTGGCATAGCCAAGATCCTGGGTACAAAATTCGGCCAGGAGCCAGTGATTAAAACGGGTCCTCTGCACGGCCATACAAACATTCCTGGAGGTGGCTATGGGGCCAGAGACCTGGGCCCAAATGCCACGTGGGTGGGGGGGGGGGGGGCTTGTTCATTGGGGGCCAAAAAACCAAGGCCCGCTGTGGGGCCCTCTATTTTGTGTCCTCCCTGGGGTGCATTTCCCCATTTTTGCTGCCACATCTTGGGCGGCCCTGTACTCAGGCATAGCGAGCTGATATACCAGTCATGTATATTTCATCACACACTTTACTCAGAAGCAGTCAGTCCTGAGAATTCATATGTTAGTGTTTGACCGACAAAACAATGAACAATTTGTGCAGGGCTCGAAAATGTGTGCCCCCTACCGTGGAGACAAAGAGGTCGAGAAAACCGACCTCAGAAGTTGTTCTGCAACCTTCTGGGGTTGATCACCGACACAGGGTAACGTCACTTGCCCAGTGTGATCATTCCTATAACGGAGAGTCCTGCCCTCTCAAAAAGTGGCACCAATAGCAGCATTCACAATTCAGACCGTCGCTGCGCACAACAGCACGCCCCCCATGTGGCAAATCAAACCGCGTCGACTTTCAACTGAAAGACACCGCATGCAAATACCGTGCGTGCAGGAGTGGGCAAGTTTTCAAATTAAAAAAATCTCTGAATGGCATCCTCAACATTTCCGGAACGACCTGCCTCTGATCCTATATTTGATGCAGCTGTTGTGTTGGATTTTTACTAAAACCTCGATAATTGACCCTGAATGTGTTTCCTGTTGCTGTTGGATGCACTTATCTCAGTGGCTAGGGGGGGGGGGGGGGTATGCTGTCAAACAAAGGTCACCGTGAAGGCACAGCCCCTGAGTCAGACTTAGTACGAACCATTAATCATATTCGTCACGTGAGTTATCTTCTTTTATTTTCAGAAAATATGCACATCACTCTTGTTTTAAAAAACAAGCCCCTTTCATTACGGTCACCCGCGCAGAAGTTCACTTTGACTAAACAAAACTGTGGTGTGCATCCAAATGGGACGGTTACAAATCAACGTGTAGTGAGTCCAACTGAGTCGCAGACGTTCCTTTTAGAGGCAACACTTTTATTTGTAACACCGTAACACAAAGGGGTAACTGCCCCTTCACCAGATACAACCTAGGTTGGTGACCACCCATCTAACTACCCTATACAGGGGAGTTACAGCTACGAAGGGTCGGACCCTTGCTCGGGTCTCCGACCACGTGGTCCCCCGTAGGACGAGGCGCTTCCGGCTTGAGACGTGGAGCTTCCAGCTTGTAGAACGAAGAGAGACCCCGGTCCCTCCCAGGGACCCGCCTTATATCCCTCTCCGGTCGGGGCCGCTCCGCCCTCGGCCCTGCCCGCCTTCCTGAACATTCTCGTTCCCTCTCGATCCTTCTCAAGTGCTCTCTCCGGACACGTGATCACCCCCTAGTACCCCCACCTGGGGCGCCCTGTGTGGACAGTCCCGATCACGTGTCTACAGGGTCAACCAGAGTGCCATGGCGCGGGGCAACCCTGCCCCTGGGCAGACACTCACCCCCTCCCCCTCGGGGAAGCCCTCACCACACGCTGTGCATGGTGCCCGCACGATCCCAGTGCTCGCCAAGCCCCGCTAGGGCTGGTATTACCCACAGCCACCCACACGGTGCTGTCCACGATGTAGAAACATCGAACGGTACGACCCTTCCGGGCCGGCACCTTTCAGTGACATCCCCGATGTCACTACAAATGCATGGACATCGTCTGGACAGTGTTAAAGTGGAGAGGGCACGGCTGTGGCCTCGATGAGCGGTGCACCGCAGATGGGCACTGGCATTTCGCTCGAAACCAAACAGGGGCGTTTTGCGTGCACTGAAAGTCACGTGAACTGTCAGCGCCAGAAACGAACTGCGATGTGTTTGGGCGCGAGTGAAACTGGAAAACACTGCATGTAAGTGGTTGCACGTTATTTTGAAATGGTTCGGTACCGATTAACCATTTGATAAAAAAAAGGTTCAACTGAGTTCAAATTTGCAACGTTCGTGAAACAAAGACCTTCTGTGTAGCCGACATTGCCAGCTACACGGGAGGTCTTTGTGTTGATAATTGTCAGCGAAAATAAGTTTATGGATTTATTTTATAGCTATATTAGTCCACTAGGCGAAGATAAGAATTTGTTTTATTCCACTTGTTTACCCACGAATACCTCACCGACTCATATTTATAAAGATCCTGCCAAGTTTTTTTTGTAGTAGGGGGGTGGTGACGTTGCTACGTCTAATCCCAATTGAGTTATGTGCAGGTCATGTTAGCAGAATATGGGGGAGAACATACACACTCCACGCAGAAAGGCACCCGAGTCGGGACTCGAACCCACGACCTTCTTGCCATTACCACTGCATCACTTTTGACATCTGTGAAATAGTGTGGGACACCTGTGAAAAAGAGCTTCATAGCTAATTGGATTCCTCTAGTCTAAATAAATATTCTGATTCTGACTTTGCCGACCAACGTGAGCCATCGATTCTGAAGTTGAACTTCTTTCGCACCGTACGTAGCCAATCGTGCTGATCGGAGTGGATCGCATCACAAGTACAGGGTTCGGAGGTCACGTGTTGACTGTGCAACTGGAGTGGGATCTGGCAGAGTGTGTGGTGGCATCAAACGCATTGGGGGGGGGGGGTGTTGGGGGGGTGTGGGGGAGGTGACATGGGAGCGGTTGGCACTCCAAATCCTCCAACGGTAATCTGTATATTTGTATGCATGTATGTTGAACTGCTTTCGCACCGTACGTAGCCGACCGGAGGTTTGAGGGGTAGGGACGACAAACCAAACACAAAAAAAGCAGCTCTGAAGAAATTAGTTTTGAATCTCAAAGGGTATATACCATGCGGGTGGTGCAACTTTTCACAAGACCTTCGTACAAATCACCCTGTGACCGCTGACCTTTCTCTCTGCTCCTGCCTCCATCACCCCCCCCCAACCGTCAACCCAGACCGTCCAGGCGTGACGGATCGTGACCGCGTGGAGGCTTGCCAGGAGCGGCTGTCGGAGACGCTGCGCACCTACATCTCGTGCCACCACCCGCCGCCGGGCGGCCACCTCCTCTATCCCAAGATGGTGCAGAAGCTGGCCGACCTGCGCAACCTGAACGAGGAGCACTCCAAGCAGTACCTGGAGATCTCTCGCAAGGAGGGCGCCGTTGACGACCTCACGCCCCTTCTCGTCGAGGTGTTCGGCTCCCCGCTACCCTGAGCCAGGGTCCCATTGTGCTGGCCTTCTTCTCGCTGCTCTTCCCAGAATGCTCTTCTTCAAAATATCCTTGTTGCACTTCGTGCCGCCCTGCTTACGTTCTTACTTCTTCTTTCAGTCCTTCATGCTGCCCCTTGTTCATGTGTTGCCCAGCCACCCCGCGTGGTCTACTCTCACGTGCGCGCATGCGCCCGACGCATGTAACGACGAAATCGATCCCATACGACTCTCACGCTCGCAATACGAGCGTCGAGTTATGTGCATGATAATCCGTGATGTTGGACGTGTAGAGGGCTGCACCGTGCAGCCATTCGTCGAATTGTGTCCCCATGACCTCCTTGCAACCACTACAGGGGAGTTGGGGGAGAATCTTTACATGCCTATTACTGTACCTACTTCGGCTGTGCATCTCAGGATGTTCAACAAGTGATTAAGGTTCGTTATCATCATCGTCATAATCAGTCACGATTCATCCGCTGCTGGATGACAGCCTCCCCGAACCGTTGTTATTCCTCGCAGTCACAGCCTCGTGGTGTAAAAAAAAAAAACCCCACCCTGTTCTTGCACATGAGCTCATTCCATCGCTCCGTCTTTTGCAGATGGGGGTGCTGTCGAGCATGTTGACAAGAAAGGACATGATTATCCATGTCTGGCAAAATTGCTCCCACGTGGTTTATTGCGTCTCGTCAATCGAGTGGTCCCACCACGAAAGCGTTGTCTGCAGAGCGTTACGATCTTTAAAACAATTATTTTTTTTAGAATGCATTCCAACTAAGGTTGGAGGTATTCACGCATCAGCTCTGCTCGTCTGCCTGTATGTAACGGAGGGATTCGTGATAATTATCGTAAGGATGATCCAATATGCACATCCTTTTGAGAATTAAGTTGCGTTACTATTAAGCCAAAGAAAAATCGCTCACGACGATCAAACCATTGCCCAATACTTCACGACGTAATTTCGTGTCACCTCATGTCATCGTGAGGTCATTATTGCTCATGTTATATCTCCGAGCACAAACCGTACCTGGGAACCGTTAACGGAATCCACGCGGACGCACGAGTTTCCTCCCCCCGATGACCTTCAACGGAGCTTCGAACTCGTGCGGGACACAGCCCGTGCAGAATACATGGGCCAGCGTAGCGTAGCTGCACGTTCAGAGCCGTTTTTGTGGTTTTCTGTGGTTATGTGTTCCTGTGAGGAGGAGTCTCGGCACCGGTGTTGTTAGGGTTGGGCACAGCTCACAAGGGACTCTGGTGCGACCCTGGTCTGGGCTCAGCTCGGTTCCTCTCGCCTGGTCATTTTTGCAGAAATGTTTGCGATTCGTTTCATAGGCAGCGTAATTATCTGAAACATCGTTTTAACGTAACGCGTGCATTTTTTTTTACTTTGTTTTTGTTTACATAGCTCAGCTAAGCACACGTGCAATGCGCTGAAAATACGTCAGTAAGGTATGTATTTGTAATCTGCCACGCTTAAGACCGTTTTAGAGCGTGTATTGTTGTACAACGTGTGGTGCCGTGGGTGCATGGGCGACAGACAATCTCTATATTTGTACGTACGTTGAACTTCTTTCGTACCGTACCAACCATACGAATCGTGCACTCGCATCGGCGGTCTACTTAACAGCCGAGATGGCCTCACGTCACAGCAAACAGAGATCATCACTGTCTTTAGAGTCAGATCGATTCAAGAACTTTAAAAAAATTTCGGTGCGAGTGCATTATACGCGAACTTAAAAACATATATTCCTGTGTAAGTGATTCGTTGGGTGTATCGTGAGCTTAACGATCGATATTGATCGATGAACAGATTTGCCTCATCCAGCAGTCATCGTCAACCAAAACTGGTTCCCATGACTACTGTATTGATATTCCAATCTGCCCTAAATGTATTCAGAAAACTCTATGGATCGTTATTATGAATCATTATTACATGAGGTTATTGACCCAGTGTTTACGCGACTAATAATAACCAAATGTGATTCTGACTGCAATGAATACGTTTACATTTTCAGAGCCACCTGTTTCTCGTAAAGGGCGCCACAGTGGCGAGATGTTAACTGCTTCGCCTGGTATACAGGAGATCGTGAGTTCGATGCCAACCCTGACGCCTGTATATTTGCAGTTTGCATGTTCTTTCTTTTCCCGTGATCGCGTGGATTTTTCTCCGGGTCCTCCGGGTTTTCCCTCCACATTTAGAACCAACATCACGCGTTTAGATTATTTGGCTGCTATAGATTTCCACGTGATAAGCCACTTCGTTGAGCTATCATTTGTGGCCAGGTCACTTCTGAAAACAGAGCTATATAGATGGGTGGGCCTTACCTGGTAAAATAAAAACTTTAGTTTTAGAATGGACCTCAATGCCAGTGCCAGTGTTGGTTTTGCACTCGCTTTACTGACCACCATTCACCAGCCTGTGACCCACGAGGTCAGAGTTTCAACAAAGCTCCCCGGTCCTCCTCGCTCGTTCGACAACCTCCTTCGTTTCGGGGTGTCAAAGCCGAGTCGCCACGCGGCTTGTGTGGTGTGGGGAGGGCCGATTCGAATTCGCGATAAGAGATTCTCTGTGCATGAACACGTGTGTTCCCATGCGGAGGGGAGCGGCAAGTGCAGTGGCTAGCGGCGCACTGCGCTACGAGAACCCGGCGACCCGAGTTAATTTCTCGCTTACGGCCAACATCGGTGATGAATATGTCAAGCGGTCCTAGGCCTCCTGTACGTCGACTCAGCCTTCAATGAGTACATCACCATTGGGGAGACAAAGACGGCCACGTGTAGCGCGGACTACTCACCCCCTTGTGTATATCCTTCCGGCCTTCATAGGTGCTCACTAACAGCACTTGCCCCAAGAGCCCTATTAAGGCTATACGAGGGATATTTGTCTTCATCCCAAATGACGCAGAGGGACATGATTCAATTTAAGCTGCAGATACCATTGTGCGTGTGCACGTGCTGCGTGCCCCCACTTGATGACATGGGTCTCCATCATCGGGCGTGTGCAGTGCGTGTAACAACTTAATTTGCATTTGATCGGAGAAGATTGGTAAATACGGAAAGGCGGACTGCTGGGTCCAGAGGACGTGCGTTCACACAGTGCCTCGAAATGCTTTGGAGTTGGACCGAGCGTTGTTCGGTCATGGTGTCCAACGTTTCGCTCCACGTGCTGGGGGAGCCCTTCCAGTTGCCAGTGCATGGAAACGAAACGCCCGAACAACAGACGTGGGCACGGCCCAAAAACTACAATCGGAGCTTTAACGGAGCAAAGCCGCGACAAGCCTGCGGGATGAATGAATCGTTGTTTGCGATGGTGGTGGTTGTGGTGGTGCTGGTGGTTGCGGTGGTGGTTGTGGTGGTGCTGGTGGTAGTGGTGGAGAGCGGTAGTGTGATGGTTAGCGCGCTGCGCTACGAATCCGGCGACCCAGGTTCGATTCCCGCTCACGGCCAACACCAGTGACGACTGTCTGAACCAGTCCTGGGCTTCCCCGAGGTCGACGCACCTGGTGCAGTGTGTAACATCGCCAATGGGGAGACAAAGGCGGCTGGACGTGGTGTTGGCCACCCACCCCCTCGTGTGCCCTGCCGGCCTTCATAGGTGCTCGCTAACAGCACTTGCCCCAACAGTCTGTTCAGGCTATACGGGGCATCTTTGTTTTTGTTTGGTGTGTGCGAAGCCTCGTGGTGCTTACCGGTACCAATGGGGCATTCGAAGCGCCCAAAAAATCGTGACTCGATTTAAGCGTTCACGAATTTTCGGCGTCGCGATTCAATCTGAGAATTAATTGATTGTTAATTAGCCGTCGTCGTCGCCGCCGCCGGCCGTGGTGAACGAACGTAGCTCAGAATCGGATATATTACAATGTTTATTTAAACCTGTGACGAGGTGCAGCATGGTTGACGCACGCGCTGTGAAAAAAAATTACACTTTTTTTTTTCACAGCGCGTGCGTCATTGGCCCTTAACGCTTCAGGTGACCGAAAAATCCGATCGGGACAAAGGCACGGCTTTATAGGTGAGCACACAAGACTAATATTACCTGCTTCAAATAGAAATTATAATTAAAAACAATCCTAGATGCATGCTAAGATGGTACACACCGCGGCGCCAGAAAAATCGGTACGTGAATGACTAATGGACACTGCCAGGCAACATGATAACAACGTACAGTACAGCCTTGTTTGTCAATCCACTGCTGGTTGAGGGCCTCCCTAACGTCAGTGTAGGTCGTGAGGGATTTTTATGACCATACTTCACCACACCGGTCGATGTCAGTTGATGAGGTGGGCGCCCAGAACCGGCTAAGATATCACTCGCAGACTTATGTTAGTCATGGCGAGGCATCACACCTAAGTTGGCTAGGTTCAAAGTTCACTGCACGAACCACTGGGGAGCTGCTCTCCCCCCTCCCCCCCGTCCAGTGCTCGCCGAGCTGCATTGCCTTCTGGTTGCTGAACAAGTACATTGTGCGGTTGCACTCGTTACATACGAAGTGCTTGCCACGAATGACCCACGATACCTTGCCGATCTCGTCAAGGAGCATAAACCATCATCACGCGAACTCTGGTTATCATCCTCGCAGCAAGCGGCGGCTATCGGCGAACCATCGAACAAAGACGGTGGTCACAGCACGGCGCTTTCAGATCCGCTTCTGCGGCCATTTGAAACGCTCTTATTTCCGATATTAAGAAGCCACTGGAGCTATGCACTTTTAAATATACTGTCGTTTGAAAACGAATTTCTTTAGAGCACACCTCCGATTAGCATGGTTGGCTACGTACGATGCGGCAAAAGAAGTCCAACATGCATAGTCCGTTATACAGTTTACCTGCTCAGGATTGTGGTTCAAGAAACATGGAAATGAACCCGACACGATGTAGCAGCAGCAGCTGTACAATGTGCAAAGAAGCATGGAGGTGCATGCTTGGAATTACACTGGGAAACAGAAATTAGAAAACACACTTAGAACAGAAACATGTCCGGGTAGGCAATACAAAAGGCGACCGGGTCGGAAATCGAACCCAGCCAGGCGCCTCTCGCCATGACCACTGCACCACTTTGCCGCCCAACGTGAACCATTGACTCTGAAGTGTATGTATGTTGAACGTCTTTCGCACCATACGTAGCCCACCGTGCTAATCGGAGGTGCAGGGAAATTGGAGGTGCGGGAACAAACAATCCACCCAGTGCCCGCACGCTGTGCAATTATGCCGCTCCGTCTCCATGGAAGATGCCCTCTTGCGTGCGTCCCATTCCTTGGCTGCCACTCGGTGTCATTAAAACTTTCAATCTCGAATTTAGAAAAGGACTCCGAACTTACTTCTAGTCTGCCTCTTAGTTCCCCCGGTCTGCCTTCATTTGCCATCTAAAGTAGATGCACTCTGCTGTTCCCCACTCGTATTGCCTCTTGGCAGATGCCTCCAATTGTTGAGCGTACTTGTCAGACGTGACTTTTGTTTTGTTCGGGTTCATTCCGTCTGGTCGAAGTTCTTCTCAATTTAGCTGATGCATTCTCCAGTGCAGCGACAAAGACCAATGCTGCTCAGTGAGATTGGTTTTTCTTTTCTGTTTTTTATTTTCAGTAAATTTTTTCAGTTTAATTTATTTGGTATAGCCCTGTGAGCCATTCGGCTCTTAAAACAGGTGCATTCACAACAATCAAAATACAAAAACATGAACAAGAAAACATCTTAAAGTGACTATGCGCAAACAGAAAAATCCAGGAAAAAACTGCAAAAAATCTTCCATAAAAAAGCACCGTACACCAACTCTCTGTGCAAAAATCCCAATGGGATGCAAGTCATAATTTCTGAAGCGAAGGAGAAAAGTCTTGTGAGAATTGAGCTCTATTGAGTAATCACGGGGGTAATTTCCCACACCTCCGATGAGTACGGTTGGCTAGGTATCGTGCAAAAGAAGCTCAACATACAAACCAACATTCGTCGGTGGAGTGTTGGCGCTCTGTGCTTGCCGCCCGGCGACCTTGACTTGAGATTCCCGGCAATGGCAAGCATCGTTGCTGAGTGATATCCGAACCGGTTCCTGGGTTCACCCCTTTCAGTGACCCTCACTGGCAAGCGTGGCAAGGTAATGGTCAACTGGTGGCATGGCCTCGTGGCAGCGCACTAACCGCTTGTTGCAGAGCCTCAGCGGTTCCGAATCGGCGGCCTTACCCCGGATGTTGCTGCGGGTGTATTAGCCATAACGATGCACCTCTTATGCTTCACAGTGAACGTTCAACATCCGTTGTGTGCTGGCTTCATGGTCCAAATTTGAAATACATACAGGAGTAGCATAACCTAATCTTATTTTTTCATACTTTGATACTGGGTAAAAAGGTCCCATTTAGGAGCAGCAACATTGCCCCCCCCCCCCTATTGCGTAAAACTTCGCAGGACCCTCCTGAAAAATATTAATGAAACTTGGACTTTCCTGGGTAAACTAGGGCAGCAGCAACAACAACAAAAATATTTCCAATAAGCAACGTGGCGTGGGAGAGCTTCCATTCAGCAGTGGATTGACCTAAAGTGCCCTCACGAACAATAAGCGAGCTCGCGGGGTTACACGTTTCCACAAACGGTCATCGACACCGCATTGCCGTCTTCATGTTTTCAATTAAAGCGTCACAGTGCTCTTTCCCCACATTCCATACGCACGTTTAAACAGCGTGCAAGTTAACTCCGCGTCCCCGAATCGGACCCCCGTCGGGTCATGCCGTTGTCACCACGAGATCTCGACTCTGCCGGGCTCGTGTTTGCCACGAGCGTGATGTTTGCACAGTGAAGCCCTGGCTATAGGCGTTTTTAGAAAGGTATTTATGGATCGTGAGCCTATATTTCTGCCACACTGGCAAGTGATATATATGCACCCTCTGTTATTTATTACACGTGTTTTTGCAGCGTTGGCGGACGCACGTGAAGGCGATTCGTCAGGGTGATGGTTTTGGTCGCGAAGTTTAAGCAAACTTCGACGGCCAAGGATGCAAGTTTATATTTTTACTTTGTATATATCGATTGAAGCTAAGCGCTATAGCAATGTCAGCTTTTGAATCATGCACTCCGCGGTTTGAAATATTGAGATATTTGCCCACGGATGTCACGTGAATTCAGCATAACCTTGTGTAATTTAAACACGGACATATTTAAACAGAGTGGAAAGAACCGGATAAAAAAAAAGACAACACTCATGCCTGCTATCACTAATATAATGATCCAAGAATGTCTGTGTGTAACGCCACTCCACGTCGAGCAGTCCCCATCATTAATTATCATGAACAGGAGGGGTCCTCCACATGGACCCCCCCGTCATTAATAATCATGAACGGGTGACGTCACTCCGCATGAAGAAGGTGGAGCGGAAACAAAAATTGTTTCGGCAAAATTGCTTTCATTTTGACCTTTCTTTATGGAAAGTAAAGCTAATAACGGGGGAGGGAGGGCGGGGAGGGCACATGCATGGGAAGGGGGGGGGGCATTGCAGTAACATCCATAGCCGTGTCGTAATTCTACTCCAACGTGCATACCGGCCGCCTCCACCTCCCAACACTGACTTGCTTGGTGAAGAACGGTCAAACCACTCGCCCACGACCCGCGGTGGGTACACTGACAAAGCGGCTGTACGAGTCTACGCACGCCGTTGTCCCCCCTACCCCACCTCATGAAATTGATTGCCAGTGCCATCTCTCTCCCTTCTTCGACTTTACACTTGGAATGTTCCATTTAAAATTTTAAACAAAATCAGTGATTGCATACAACACCATTGTATTCAGATGTGAACCTTTTATTGCACATTTTAACAAAAAATATTAAACTTGATTATTTGACGTAGTTAGAAATAAAATTAAACAAATCACGACGTTTCGATCGCAACACAAGCAATCGTCATCAGGTGGGACAACCACAGCAAGACAACAACTGTTGAAGTAGGCGAGAGATCTGCCGTGGCACGAGGTTATAGAGGCAGAAAGTGGACCCCGCAGCAGCACCCGGGTCACTCGAGTAAAGTGGGCCACCGCAGGTCGCCTCCTTTTCTTCCCTCAACTACATCGATCCAACGCAGTCTCCGTCGACGGTCTCTTGCTTCTCAACGCGCGGCTTCCGGTGTGCATCACCACGCGTCTTTGGTAAAGTCAGGATACATTCCATTGGAACCTCATTTGCCAGTAAAAATATGATAATTGTTTTTTAGCCTTTTATCTGGCAACAAAACTGACACCTTTTATAAGTGCGCCTTTTGGCGTCATCTGGTCCAACACCATGTGAGACTAGGCTCTAAGGAAAGCTGTCTCGGGTGTGGACCAATCTGCTATGTGGTACCTGCTATGATTACAGCAGTGCATACTGTGGTGGTACCTTCTTTCACTGCAGCAGTGCATACTGTGGTGGTACCTGCTATGATTACAGCAGTGCATACTGACTGTGGTGGTACCTGCTATCACTACAGTAGTACATGCTGACTATAGCAGTATTTATCGACTCTATAGCACAAAGCACTCACCTGACAGAGTGGCTTGGTGAGGCCTAGTCCCGTGCAGAGCACCCGGCCTCGCCTAGATTACCCAGCCTGCCGAGGTGGCACCTTGGCAGGTTAGTGCTGGGCCTATTATCGTCCCCCACCATCCCCCCGCCCACGGTACAATAATATTATCTAAGCGCTATAATATTAGTATCTACCGACTCTATAGAAGTAAGTGCACACAGGGGTGGGGGACATGACACTTTGATGCATTTATCTCAGCGTTGTGTATTTTTTTTGCATTTTGAACGCGAATGAGAAATCCCCCCCCCCCCTCCACCGATGACGCATGTGCGTTGCAAGGGGCAACCCCGGGCAGTTTTAGCGGCGCGAGGAAATAATTAAATAATAATCACACTCAATTGCTAATTTTACTACTTTAAAGTTGACGGATGGGAAAACGGAATAGCGCTGGCACACCACGGGGCTTACGGCGTGGTACCCGGCTAATTGTTTTTTTACGAAAACCCCACGGTTCGCGAGTCAAATACTTCGCAAGTTGCGTGCACGCAAACACAGAGACAAACAGATGGACAGACGGACAGAGGGACAGACGGACACACAGACAAAAAATACCTTTTATAGGTAAGATGGAACTGGATTATTGCATTAAAGCCGAGATCTATAATGCGGTAGGAGCAGTACAGCCTCTCTGACTGGGGTCGGCTCCCTGCGTCTCCAGAGCCAGCCACGTGGCTCTTTAAGGACTGCTTCATGACCTTAGCTGATATCATGACCGTCTCATATTCACCACATCGCATTATGGCTCTAGAAATTATGGGGGGGGTGGTGGGCGGCGGTTACTCAATTCAAAAGACAAACAAAGGAGAAAGAACAATAGGATGTTTTTTCAGTTCTGGAAGGTCCATGATATCGGGACTGATCATTGCCTACCGGATGAGAAGCCCATCTGGAAAACCCATTCATTTGTAGGTGTACTGACGAATCGCGTCATCGTACTACGATTGAAAATAATCCATGGCCTGGAGTTTCCCGGCTGGCTGCTCACTGGGCTCCTCACCACCCCCCAATGATTAGCTCTGTTGTTAGTGGCTGCTGCGGGCCACCGAAACTAGCTGGGTAACTGGCTACAACGGGTTGTTCCGTGTAACAAGTAACTATGGATATCAATAGGTGTCTGCTTGGTGTTTGAACATGTGAACACCTGCATTATTGCCGGAAAGGGTAAAGCCTATTTCTTTGCTCATCGAATGATCTCAGGTTGTACTGCATTGCGCATTCCCAAGAGCGCGTTAGGGAGGAAGTTTGCAGCTCCCCCCCGCCCGCTTCTTGTCCACCCAGCAGTTTAGAAAGGTTCACCACTGTTGGTCGATCCGCAGCAAGTGGTGATATAAAAACAAATGTGAGTACCGATCCCACCCTCTTCAAAGACGTGCGGCTCAGGGCCTCCCTCTAGTGGAAGCCCTTTCGCCAACAGTGGCCGCGAGCACGCGATTGCGAGGATCCACCTTTGCCTTTCAGCAACGTAAATCGATGCATCATGGTCACGTGCCCAGTGGGGCATATGGAGAGAGTGGGGGCAGGGCGGGCACGGGTTGTAATGGTCGCGGCAGGGCTTGTAGGCTGTGCGCAATGTAATTGGATCATGTCTGCATCAGCGCGGATTGCATGCACGAGCAACGAGGGCAGTGTAAATATGTTGGCCGCTTCGTGAGACCCGCTTAGGGGGTAGGGCTTCGTGTGTGTTCGCCTGACCGCAAACCACTCGTTTCGCGTGGCTGCGTTCGGGCTGTGCCACACGCATTCGGTGCCAAATCTTGAAACTGAACAATGCAACCGGCAAGTGTTACGGTAAGGCAAAAGTCGCAACCGGGTACCCGATACCCGTATCCTACCCGATACCCGGCTACCCGTACCCGGCCGGGTACAGGTACGGGTAGCCATTTGCGACCCTGGTGCGGCCGGGTACGGGTACGGGTAAGGAATCAAAACCCGTTTGCGACCTCTGCGGTAAGGAGATTACCTCGCGATATCGGAAGACGGCTGGAATTGCAATGTTAATGCGTTATCTTGAATGGTGCGTGTTCCATTTGTTGTCCCCCCCCACCCCCTGCACCTCCGATTAGCACGGTTGGCTACGCACGGTGCGAAAGAAGTTCAAAATAGTACGTACATCAGAAACGGCGACTTTCATTGTCCCGTTGAAGACACACGTGATTTTCAAGACAGCTATCCCAAAACGGAGGACTGACCCCTAAATAAACCGGAACAGATGGCATCCCGAACAACGGGAGAGCTACTATCTCAAACTCGATTTCTTTTTTGTTTTAAACCAAATTTCGTTCGGACGTAGCCAACAACGCTAATCGCGTGTGACGTGGCCAGACCGATCACACATTCATCAGCGCTGTGTCCACATCACGTGGAACGTGCTTCGCAATCATCAGGCGTGTGCCGCGTGTAACAACTGGATTGAGAAACCCAACTAGTCGAAGAGAACCTCTGCTTATAAAACATGTAAATATCCTCGCTGCTGAGACCCCCACCCCCCTCTGCCCCCCCCCCTCCCGGCCCTCCGCCGCGATGACCGCGACCATTCACTTTCAAATGATTTGTGGTCATCGCTCCTCTTACACTGCTGTTGCCGTTTTGTCTGATTCACGTAATGGTGGGGTGAAAGAAACAACTCAACATTGTTCGATAATAACACTGCCGTCTAAGTAAAAATATATAAGAGGCGACGTTTCGGGTTCATGACCCTTCTTCATAGCCCTGTGGAGAAGGGACACTGCCCGGTACGTCGCCCTATTGCCGTGCTGTTGAGGAACGTGTATAAGTGTGTTGTTATCTGTGCACCGCTACCAACGCAGCAGCATCGCCACATCATTGTATTTCTCACGTGGATGAAATGAATATAGCCAGGGGAAGTGCACCTATTCATCATCACGTCGATGAACATCGATTCCTAAGGCTCGCCATCCATCGAATTGCATCGCGTGAGCACGAATCAAGGTTTGTCGATGCACGGCAAATACTGTACTATGCGAATGCGATTTGCAAAGATTATCCATTTAGGCTAATGTAGCGAAATGCATAAACGAGGCAGAGAGAGAGAGAACACCCCCCCCGCCCCCCCAAAAACAATACAAACGAGACGGTAAATATAACGAGACACAAATATTTATTTATTCCATCTGTAAATCCCTTCCGCCCCCCCCCCACCTTTACTGAACGAGCATTGCGTTGGAAACGTGGGACTCTGAACTGTCATTCATTTACACTGGGATGCCGCTGTTCAACGGCCTCCTGCTGCTGCTTTGTCCTTCCAAACACGGGACAGCAGTGCCCCCTGTCGGACCCGCTGTTCCGCCGCACGCTGAATGCCCTCTCATCTGATTTGGACCACACGCTGGGCACGGGTCAAATCAAATAGAAAGTTATGCGCTCACGCCACTCACCACTGCCAGAAATGCCTCCACTCGGGGCAACTCTAAAGAGCCCATCTAACAATCTAACAGGGTACTTGGTATATTCTTCCAAAGCTGGCCAGACGTCTTTGAAGACGTGTATGGTATGTATCTTGAATTTATTTCGTACTGAACGTAGCTAACCGTGCTTAATGAAGGCGTGGGGGAAGGACAATAACACTAAACAAAAAAGCAGTTTTAAAGAAATAAGTTTTAAATCTGGATGATGTAACAGTGCATAGCTCCAGTGGCTTCCTATTATCGGAAGGAAGAGCGTTCCAGATGGCAACAGAAGCGCATCTGAAAGCACGTGTCTCGGTGACCATCTTTGTTCAATGGTTAGCCAAAAGCCGCTGCTACGTGAATGATGATCGGAGTTCGCATAATGGTTCATGCGTCTTGACGAGATCAGCAAGATGGCTGTTTACCCACACTTTACCCCACCACAGCCGATCGACTGCATTGCCAAATCGAGTGAAGTTGATTCTCATGCTCGCGATATATACTCGCGAGATTGGGCGTACGCTGTTTGTTCGTGCCACAATGGGTCCCATCAGTTCCTCATGTTCCCCGCGAGCTCTAGGGGTTCTGCTCCT
Source organism: Entosphenus tridentatus (assembly GCA_014621495.2). Taxonomy (NCBI): domain Eukaryota; kingdom Metazoa; phylum Chordata; class Hyperoartia; order Petromyzontiformes; family Petromyzontidae; genus Entosphenus; species Entosphenus tridentatus. The sequence goes on along the minus strand of CM025610.2, from coordinate 7,206,283 downwards.
ACCAGTGGTATAGCACATGCTTCCCCCGTTAGCCACAAAGTGTCCATCCATGTGTAATAAAAGACTCCGTCAGGCACTGCTGGTCTCCGTCTGTCTTTTATTCAGGTTCTTCTCCGCACCCCCCACTGGCTTCCTCTCGGACCAGTGTCGTCTCGCGTGCGCCCTGCGCACGCTCCCGCTCGCGTGCCATGCACGCTCTCTCTCTCTCTCTCGCATGCCACGCACGCTCTCTCTTGCGTGCCCCGCATGCTCCTCCGTTAGCTCCTCTATTCCCGCACTCCGCACACCGCTGGCCGACGGCGTGCAGAGGTCCTTCGGCCACGTGGCCGATGGCGCGGATCTTTCCTCACCACCCAACGTGGCTCAGCCTCTTAACTTCCCCGACTGTCCCGATCTCTTCCGGGCTCCCACTTATATACATTCCTCCCACGTGACCCTGACTCCTCCCCTTCCGGATCCTCAGATCCGGCCTTCCCATACTACCCCGCTGGCTCCGCCCCCATTCACCTCGCCTCCCATTGGAGCCGAGGTGAACGGTGGCCCCTCCCACACGCCCCGCAGACCAGGCTCCGCCCCCCAATACCCCGGGCCGTGTGATTGGGCCCGAGCCCAGCAACAATCCATTTATGCTCGCATTACAAATGCAACGTGTCCCATTGATTGTGTATTTATTATTTGCCTGTCCTGTGTGTGGGATCCGTATTTTGTGTCGATATATTTTGCATCTGCTCCATGTGCCGAGAACTAGGCACTGCACCTGGGGTGACCGAGCCTTTGCATGTTGCTGTGCCAAGACGACGGAATGCCTTCCCTCCAGTGGTTCGACAGGTGAGCTTACTCGCCCTGTTTCGGTCTTCTCTAAATACTCACCCATTTCGCTGGCCTACACTTCCCATGTATGACCAGTGGACTCAGTACTTTGTAGTAGCATGGCGCACTGAGATCACTGTGTGAATTGCGCATAATAAACGTAAATTATTGTAGGGGCAGGTTCCTTAGGAACTCACATTGCCATCAAATCCCAGTGCCCTGTTGAACATTATGGCCCTGATGGGCACCTTCACTCCAGCGGCAGTGTACGGGGCCTCGTTAAATCTGTTGCTTGTGAAAGGACTTCACCAAGTCGAGATTCCAGACTATCTATTCTTTAATACTGGTAGGAACCTCCTGGTTACACCAGCCCACAGGGGATTATTGTGTCTGTCCATCCGTCGTGCAGGGAGGGGCTGGGTGGGGAGGGAGGGGCTGGGTCGGGAGGAGAGTGTGGGGGGTGGCTGGGTGGGTAGGGTGGGGCTGGGTGGGGAGGGGAGGTGGGAAGGGGCTGGGTGGGGGGTGGGAGGGGTGGGGGTGGGTGTTGAGGGGCTGGTTACCCCGTGGTGCCCTTATAAAACTCAACGTTTAACCTACTCACACTGGCTTGTGCCCACCCTCACAGTCGGCCATATTTGCGGAATACACCACGCCGCCGTTGACCCTGGCCATTGACCGAGCAACCCAACGTTCCTACCAGCTCCCTCCGCAGGAATGTGTTTCAGCCACCATAATAAACAGCCACGACAGCTCCAGTCCCGGCATCCGAAGAACCCAATCCAGTTCCAGTTCTCTCGGTCAATTCCCAATTTTTCAATCCACCTCTCAAATTATTGCTTTCGAAGCGACCTGGACACGAATGATAGCATAACGAAGGTGGCTTACATTGTGGAAATGTATGGCAGCCAAATACTATGAACGCGTGTTTCTAAATGTGGACAGAAAATCGGAGGAAATGCACGCGACCACGGGGAGAGAGACATGGAAACTCCAAATATACAACAGGCGTCAGGGTCAGGATCGAACCCACGACCCCCTGTATACCAGGCGAGGTAGGTAACATCCCGCCACCGTGGCGACCTGTACACCTCTTGCTCACTGTGTATGCGGATGCAGATTACGCTCCAACCCCAGCCCATCATTACCCAATTACGTTTGCTATTTAGATCTCTACATCTGCCTAAATTGTCGCAAGGTAATGGTAAGTTCTTTCCGGACAGCTTGTTTGGTGGTGAGCTTATCGGATTTTTTTTCCTTTATATGTATGCATGTTGAACTGTTTTGCACCAACCGTGCTCATCGGAGGTGCGAGGTACAGTGTATGGGAAGCCATCACATATCAAGATATCAAGGCTGTTAATGAACGTAATTTTAGCACAGCCATCTTGTTCGTGTGCATTGCTGCCATCATTGCGGGACGCTGACCTGTGCCTAGAGGCACCAACCCTCGCTCGGTTCCACGTGCAGAGACTCACCCACGGCCTCCCACGCTTGTTCCGATCCGTGGCCACTTGTTGTTTTCGCGGCACATTTTAACGACATCAGCTGGCGCTGTGGCCTAGGATGACCGCCCCCTCCCCCATCCCGCCTTCTCCCACATTGCATACACCTCACTCACCTCCCTTACCGCACTCCCCCAATTCCCAGTACACATTAACTCAAATATAACTCAAAGATAAAGTCAAAGATGCACCTGTGACACGCACACAAATAAACTTAACTGATGGACCCACGCCCCCCTCCATCCCCCCGCCCACCTCCATCCCCCTTCCATCTACCAAGAGACACAATCTGTTAAAGGCTGTACGGGGGACCTTTGTCTTTGGAGACATTGCATCTGTTTTTGGCTAAAATTAAAAATCAAATTAATGCGAGAGAGGCAACGCGAAAAACGATGGGGTGAAATTCGTAAACGACGAGTCTGCGAATCAAATGATCGATTGGTAACTCGCGCAATACCAGGTCACCCACGTGCTCCGGCTCGCCTGGTTACGCAACGCGTTCGTGAATGAGAGTCGCTCAGGGGCATCTGGGGCAGCTGAGGTTACTGACAGTGGGCATAGCCATCGAGGTTGCAGGCAGTGCAGCTGCACCGGGGCCCAGGCACCGGCTTACTCCGAGGAGAGTGGGCGTAGAGGACATTTGTATTTAGTATCTTGCTTCACCATCTTATCTATTTTGCACTCCTATCGTTTATGTCATTATTGCTTGCTGTCGTAACTTGCTGACCCCCGTGCCCACACTGGACATCTGTGGGGAAAAAAAGAGCGTCATAGCTCATCGAATTCCTCCTCCTGCAGTCGTAATAAAGATTCTGATTCTGACATTTGATCATTTGCAGCAGGGCCCATGCCAACCACGCTTCTACGCCCCTGGCAAGTGGGGCTCCCATCTCGTCACGTTGCTCTGCACACACCGCGCGTGTAGACACAAATAAGTTCTGTCATTTTGCCACGGACCCAGTTGCACAATCAAGGAGACCCCCCTGCTGAGGGCGAGCATGCGGTCGGAATTAACGAATGGTCTGGGCATTATTGCGGATAAAAGCGCTGAGTCAGTGGCGTAGCGTGCTTGGCCGTGGGTCCTGGTGCAAGGAATGCAATGGTAACCCCCTCTACCACCCGTGTCCAATTTACCTCCTCTTCGTAACCTGACGCCTGGGCCCCTCCAATCCGTGGGTCCGGTGCGTTTGCACCGCCTGCGTGCTCGATAGCTACGCCGCCGTGCCGAGTCGATGTGAGCACCGTAAATGAAATGTTAGCTTGGGTAAAACAAATTCCAAGGCGCTGAGTTGCAATGGCAAGTGGGGCAGGCAGTTTTGGGAGCTTTTTAGCCGTCTAAATTCGAGCCCCAATGCTATAACCCTAACCAACTAGTCAACCGGTCACCGCACCAACTCTTGCACTGGCCCTAACCCACCAGTCTCTGGAACTAGCCACCCGACTGACCCTAGTTGACCAGGCAATGAGACACTCGTGTTTAGCCCTCACAATGACCGTGTCTCTAACCCACGAATCCAACTCCGGCGTATCGCCAGGCCCCCTCTCCACAGTGCGACACTTTTCAGTGTTGTTGTTCACTGCTCGGGTGACCACGGGTGATCGCCCGGGCAAACGCGAACGCGGCGACCTCAGCATTGGGCGGCCAATGCAAGGTCGGACTCTGCTCCAGTCCCCCTCCCCCAATTCCAGCTTCAAACACAGGCACACGCAGTGTCTATTACTGAACACACGGAGCCCCAGTGGTGTAGTGTGTGGTTGGGCATGGGCCCTGGCGCATGGAATGAAATCTGGGCCCACGGACTAATATTTACCCACATCCATCTTCCTCGCACGACCCCGATGCAGTTTCAGTCCACGTATGGGCGGATAAACCATCATGCAAACTCCGGTCATCATCCTCGCAGCATCGCCTTTTGGCTAGCCATCGAACAACGACGGTCACCACATCGTGCGCTTTCAGATGCGCTTCTGCGGCCGTCTGGAACGCTGTTCCTTTCAATATTAGGAAGCCACTAAAGCTTTGTACTTTAAAGTCTAGATTGACATTTTTTATTTCGAACTGCTTTTTGTGTTTAGTTTGTTCTTTCCCCCGCACCTTTGATTGGCACGGTTGTCCGTGTACGGTATGAAATAAGTTCAACGTACCTAGGCCACTGCTCAACACTCACGACGCCCATCACTGCCCTGTGTAAATGTGAAAAGAATGTCAAGTGGGTGCAAAAACAATGCTTTTATTATTGATTGACAATACGTTAATGCCACAAGTCACGTGGTGAGCTATGAGAGTTTTCAAACACATACACATGTATAACAGGATTGTATTCATATTGAACGTTACACATGCCCTATGAATAGCGACGCATTTTAAAACCCCAAGCACACGTTATCATATGTACAGAGAGGTCAGAGCACAACAGTCCAACAATCACAACATACTGGCATGAAGTCCCAAAGGCCAACAGAAATGTAACGGATCCCCCCCCCCAACTCACCCACCAACCCTTCCTCGTGATGCGGTGAATTGCCGCGACTCGGTCATAATTCAATTGAATTATGGATTTTGACGATGTTTTTAAAATACATTTTCGTGAATGGAGCAGCATCTGGTGGCTGGAAGAGGGTGAGCACATTACGCACAGCATCGGAAGCACATGCCGATTGCTACATGCACGATTCGATGCTTTAGCTTATGGCTCCGGTATCCTTATACCCCGACCAAACAACGAGCCATTGGTTCCTGCGATATCATCACGGTTTGAATACATGTTATGTACTGAATTAAATGTGTTCCAGCGCACCCGCTGAAGCGTGCATATATATATTTTCACACTCTAGAATAAAATTTTTATTATTTACAAATTACAATAGATTTTTATTTAATTGCATTTTTTTAAAACAAAACAACTATTGTTTTTTTACCCGGTTGCTGTAAAAATATTCGAGTGCACATTCCTGTGCATAATGTAAGCACATGAAATGTTTACATAAAAACCTCTTTGAATTAAAAACCATTTCTCAACTTACTGCCACCACTGAAGTCTTACAAAACGTTCGAGAAATTTTCACAATGAAAAACAATCAATGATCCGGAGTCCTTCACATCCTCATCTTTTCTCATCTTTCAAACGGATGTAGCAGCTTATTTTTCCCCGGTGGGTCGGCCTTTCCTGCAGCTGTTCCGACAGTCTAGGGTCAAAGGGCATCGACGGACGACTACCCGAGGCTAAGACCACTCGCCCCGCTCGCTCTACTGCCCATCATATGTGACTTCTCCACATCACGGCAAATAATTCAAACTTTAAATACAAATTCAAGTGAAACCATTCGAAGGGGCGTCCGCTCTTTCTCACAGAGAAAGGACACACTTTTGGATGAAGGCCACGTGGATTTCAAATATCAACCAAACGCGACGGGCCGTTACGTCCAGATACATCAGGGGGGACAATTTTATCATCGGCAATTTTAACTCACAATGGATTTACTACAGCCACCTTTGGCAACTTGTACGGAACTGGAATCGAGTGTAGCTCTTCAACTAGCAACTCCCCTCCAGCTGTGACGTCAATGTCTGTACCCGTGGTGCTGTGACGTCATTGTCTGTACGGGTGACACTATGGCGTCATTTCCGGTACGAGTAACACTATGACGTCAGTGGCACGTGTCTCATTTAATTGGGTGGCCCGCCACCAATTTTGCCACGGAGTAACCGAGCAGAAAAAAAAGAAAATGGTGCAGCAAACTAATTGCCTGCGACGACTACCGTACAACATTTGCTCGAATGTAGTTTCAAAGCATTTTTCGTATGCGGCTGTAGTGTGAAGTTTGTCGAAAGCCCAGGTGGTGTCCCGATCTCTAAACTTAGTCGCGGCCTCGCTTAGCAACTGATGACGGTGATCGTCGACGTTTACACACATGGGCAGCAACCGAGCTTGTCCCAAGAAAAAAAATCCAAAGCAAGTGAAGATTCAAAAATACCTTATTGCTCCTCGATAGAAACAGTGGCACCCTCACTTCCCTAAGTGGTTTAGGGATAGATAATCGTAGTCATGTCATTGACGAGAAACGGTGACACGGCCAAAACGTGGAAGGACAACTTCGAGCAGAAATGTAGCACTGAAATAAATAAAAACACACCTTTAACAGTCCAGTTTACAAGTTCACAGGAGACATTAACCGAGTCTCGAGAGATGCACATGCCTCCTGGGTTCAGTCACTAACTCTGCGGCGTCTCGTGGTAACCAGAGCGTGCCTTGACATCGCACCTTGCACAGCCCTCTCAGCATGAGGCAGAGGTCGCAACCGGGTACCCGATACCCGTACCCTACCCGATACCCGGCTACCCATACCCGGCCGGGTACGGGTACGGGTACCCGTTTGCGACCCTGGTGCGGCCGGGTACGGGTACGGGTAGGCCGTGAGTCACTGGTGAGTAACTGTTTGTCACTCATTTCCCAACGTCTTGTCTCTTCTCACAATTCAAGTTCCTAGAATCAACCCACCCGCGCCTGCAACATGGCTTCATCTCAGAGGTCGCAATCAGGTACCCGATACCCGTACCCTACCCGTACCCGGACGGGTACGGGTAGGGTACGGGTACGGCCGGGTACGGGTACGGGTACCCGTTTGCGACCCTGGTGCGGCCGGGTACGGGTACGGGTAAGGAATCAAAACCCGTTTGCGACCTCTTGGCATGAGGGCAGCGTCACACGCAAGCAGAAGCTGCAAGAGCAGGGCCAGGAAGCCTTTAAAATATATATATTTGTGGCCGCATGTTAACAAAATACAAACAACAGACTTTTGGGCAAGTCCTGTGAGCGAGCACCTACGAAGTCGCGCATGGCACACGAAGGGGGTGGGTGGCCTGCACCACGCCCGGCCGCCTTCGTCTCCCTAGTGGCGATTGTTTGCATACTGCACCAGGGACTCCTTTGAGGCTAAGTCGACCTTGGGGAGGCCCAAGACTGGTTTAGATAATCGTCACTGGTGTTGGCCGTGAGCGAGAATTGAACTGGAGTCGCCGGATTTGTAGCGCAGTGCACTAACATTAGCAAGTACCTGATCAGTGCGGCTAAGATGCTTTTAGCCACGGGCAGTACGATATGAAATATCGGGTTGCATCCAGCCCACGAGCCGTAGGTTTGTCATCCCTCCACTGAGAACACGATACGTACAGGTAAGCCAGTACGTATCGCTTCAATTAGCGTGGGTGCGATTGTGCCGAGCCAGGCAGCAGCTTTACCATTTTCAGAGCACAGGCGTCGTTTTCTGACTGCCTCAGAGCGGACGACAGCGTCAAGCTAGAAATGTCAATTTGACAACGGAGCTCCTAGTCCCTTTGTCTGGTGAGTCTAGGTTGCATTCCCATTGAGAGTCACATTGTACAGGAAGATATATTTACTGGCATAATTCCACGGAACTCCTTTTGAGTTCCAATTCGCTCACACTGACTAAAACTAGTTTCATTACTCGAGCGCAGCGCCACGCGACGCGTAGCAGTCACGCGAATGCACACATAATCCTGAAAAAAAACGCGATGGAAACTACACAAGTAAATGCCTGATTATTACGAATCCTTAAAGCGACACGCTTCGTCGACTTCGCCCTGGAGCGCCATATCGCCGTACGACAGCTTGCTTCCCTTTGGCGCCACGTCCTTCCTTGCGCTCGTTTTGATCGCACTTCACCGCGCTGGTCGCCCCGTGATGGTGAGCAGGCAGGGGGCAGGAGCTCCAGCACCGGTTAAGGCGTCGCTCGCCACTGATGTTGGCCATGACCGATGATGGAACTCGGCTTCCCTAGGTTCGTAAAACACAGCTGCCTTTTTTGCAAAAGGAAAAGAGTCCTTGGATTTTAAACCCCCTGAATTGAATCGCGTCCCGACTGGATTCCACACGGAGTGGAAATCTGTAAGCGGAGCATCACTCGGTGACAATTTCAAGTTAAAAGCGACCAAACATTTCTGGACGGAATAGGCACGGCACTGGGCATTTTAAGGCCTGCAGGCGAGGGCCTCCACCGATGGCACCACTCTCATCGGGGCTACCGAAGCGAACCAATGGGTACGGCTTTGCTTCACTGCAGTGTGTTGAAAACAAAAACAGAACCGGACTCCCTCTCAGAGCCCCACGCGGTTTGAAAATCGTCAGGCTAGCAATCCTGGAGCGAGAACCTTGGCTGGGGTCAGGCAGGGGGGGTCGTCGTCGGTGCGTGGCAGAGAGGAGCAGCAGGGCAGCGAGCGGGCGGCTCACAATCGGCGGGCGGGTCATGATCGGCGAGCGGCCCGCGATTATGAGCGGTACGTGGCGAGGTTGCGGGGCTCGCTGCTAGGCACGCACCAGTCGTCCGCCTCCTGGTTCACCTGGTAGTGCTTGAACACGGATTTGTTGAAGACCGGCAGTCGCTCCACCGATTCGCTCGACAGGGCCTGTGGAACGGGGTGGAGTAATCGATTCTTATTACTGATACTTTTCTGTAAAAATGTAAAATAAACCGATGTTTTTTTTTTATCCCACGATTTTACGCTAACTGTTCCATCGGCGTCGTGGGAGGAGTTTCGAGTCCATTCAGAACCCCTCGCAGGGTGGTGGATCGCATGTTAGAGAAAGGCCTGTGAAAGATGACAACGCAGAACTACTGCTGAGATTGTTTCCAATTGCCTCTTATCCACATTTGGGGCATTGTACTTTCCCATGCTGCCTGCCATAACAGACATGTTTATTCCATCGCCGTCAAATTGCGGATTTCTAATACATTTTTATTTGTCTGGTACCAACCCATACTGCCGCCTCACCATTGGCTCACTTTGACCGCAAAGGTTCATTTGTGTCATCTGCAAGCAGGTGAGAGCCCATTGAGTCTCATTTGTAAGGGCGACGTAGGCGGATGTAACACAGCGCTTAGGAAATATTCTTTGGATAGACAGAGGAACGTGGGAAGAAGGAGGCGAATGGGAACTTTGTACAAATTGGTGAAAACCAAACAGCAGTGGTTACTGTGGCCTGGGCTGTACCCCGGCGTTGCTTCCTCTGCTCTATTCCTAGTTTCAACAATGCTCTCACGCACGCACACGTGCACACATGCGTACATACACATGCACACATATGCACACACATGTACGCGCACACACGCACGCACACACACACGTGCACATGCACGCACGCACCCAAATGCACCACTCTTATTCGTCTTCTTCAATAAATAGCAGGGGAATTCTTCTTTAAAGCACGCACAGCAGAATTCTCCATTGAGTTAATAAGTCTGGGGTCATATTAACCGCAAGTTAATTGGATCATTGACTCCGAGCGAACTTTAAACTCTCCAGAGGTGCACGCAAACAAAGTGGGAGCTCCGTGAGCTGAGGTGAACGGGCGAGCGAGTGAGCCTGCAACACTGTCGACCGTTGCCACCTGCGCACAACACAGCTACCAGGGATTTGCTAAGGACAATGGTCATGGTGGTGGTGTGGGGGGAGGGGGGGCGACAATGGTGGTGTTGATGGTGGTGGTGGCCGTGATGGTCGTGGGGATAAAGATGGTAGGTAGTGATGATAGTGGCGACAATGGTGGTGATGACGGTGGTGGCGATAGCGGTCGTTGGCGCGCCGGCGGGGGGGGGGGACACTGGTGATGGGGATGATAATTATGGTGGTAGTAATGGTTGTGGAGACATTTCTGGAGATTGATAGCAGTTGTGATTATGGTGGTGGTAATGGACATTATGGTGGTGGCTTTGAAGATGGTAGTTGTGGTAATAATGACAATCATGGTAATGATGGTGATGATGCTGGTGATGGCCCTAATGGTGATGGTCACGGCTTCGATGATGAAGATATTTATGATGGTGGGGGGGGGGGGTGCAAACCTTGAGGTATATGACGGCGTCCGTGCCGTAGCCCTCCATGGAGTAGAGCTGAATGTCACCCTGGAAGTATCGCGCGTAGAGGCGCGAGATAGGCAGCCCGTAGCCAAAGCCGGCCTGCACCGCACGTCGACCACACCACAATCAGAGGTCACACACTCTGCTGGACACAGGCCGTTTGATGGTGCATCGACTGAAATCGAATTCCTGCGCTCACAAGCCCGTGCGCGTCGAATCGCACGGGTTATGAATGGACTGTTAACAAGTTCAAGTTAATTGAGATTGGTCGTCACGATTCTCTTAATGGGACGAACAAGGCAATGCAAGGAGGACAAAAAACCAGAAAAACTGATGCAGTAAAAACGAGGAGTAAAATAAATTAATCAACAACTTCTTTCTACTCGAATCACAAATCGGATCTCCTATTGTGAAAAATGGAATATAATCTCGTTGGGATGTCCGTTGTTGCTTGTAACGTCTTGACCAGTGAAATCGGCGCGACATCGTCACCTCCGATTAGCACAGTTGGCTCCGTACGGTGCGAAAAGATGTTCAGCATACATACATACGTACGTACGCCGCCCACATTTGGGTTTTTTTCATACTGTTTACCCCAGAACCTGTTTACGTGCCGTGCTAGGCAAACGCCAACAGCTGCCAGGAGAACTTTACCTCTTGAACCTTGGTCCACACATCACCACAGGTGTGCAGTAATCCTATGCCGATGAATCGGCGTTTGCTGAGCAGGCACCGACTGTGACTCGACTACGACAACAACAAGGCCAACGAACAACGCCCCCCACCCACTCTGTAATTGGCCCGCTTAAATGTGAGCTTAAAAAAAATACTGATAAAACCTCTACCGCTTAATGCTGATAAGGGCCTTTTAAGTAACCCCAATACTGAGCTCCAGTGCCAGCAATGGGAGGTGGGGTAACGCTTGTCCACCTCCCCTCCCTCCCCACCCCCGCCACGCTAACGCGGTAAACATCGGTTCTGATCGCGGTCCAACGTTGGCCTGGTGGCGTTGGCGTGTTTAACGGAGTGTCGGTGCCGCTTGTTCACCATCATCGCCATTTTTGTTTACGAACTATTTTTTATTTTACCAGGCAAAGCCCACTGAGCTATACAGCTCTTTTTCAGAAGCGACCTGGCTGTCACAAATGATAACTTAACAAAGTGGCTTATCTCGTGGACATTCATCGCGGGCTAAATACTCCAAGCGTAACCATTGACAGGCGTGATCTATCAACTGCCAAGGTGAACACTTTCCGAGAATGGTCTCTCGGCGAGTAATCCCCAGCCCGGAATAACAGGAGGTGCACGTTGCCTTTCCATGACAAGTGGATGAGAAACTCGGATGCCGACAACGTTGAGAAGTCAAACGCAACGTTCGAGAGGAAGGTCACATTGACCAGGCCCGGGCATGACGCGCCACCATCGCTGATAGCGATCACATCCGTTGTGCCGAGACTATTGACAGCCAAAGGACAGCTGGAATGAGATGTGAGCTTGTATGCAGGAGCCAGATGTATTGCTACATGGCGGGATAATTTCCTTAGAACGACTTTTTTTTGTTTGGGTTGTTGTCCTTCCCCCGCACCTCTGATTAGCACGGTTGGCTACGTACGGTGCAAAATAAGTTCAACATGCATACATACGAGGGATGGCCTTGGCTTAGGCTGCCCTTCATCCAGCAGTCGATTAATCATGGCCGACTATCGTGACGCCGCGGACAGGCGGCGGTGGTAGCGACACGGGGGAAGCAATCGTTCACCCGGCAGCGGGACAGACCACGGTTAACGACCACAAAAACACACGGGGCGACGGAGCTCAAGCGAGTTCCACCAGGTAGCGAAGGACAATCGCACCACCGGCGCCGGCGGCTCACGGGCGATGCGACGGCAGGGCTGGGGTGTCCGCCCACAGCAGCAGAGGACAGAGCACGTCGCGTGGCGGGGGACGGTACTTACGAGGGGCGCGGCGCGCGCCGTGTCGATGTGGGGCCGCGGCGCCGTCGAGTACATGTAGTTGAAGAGACGCTCGATCTTGCGCAGCGGGACTCCGCCGCCCCGGTCGCTCACCTGCTCGCCCGCACGGCCACAGCACAGAATGCACGCCTCAACGTCATGGCCTGACCCTCGACGACCCTCGACCCGTTGCAACCTCGACCTGCTAGAGCCGACCCGCCTGGCGCGCCGGGGCAAACGTCGAGGGGAGCTTCTTGAGGAACGGCGCGTCGACCCCCAGCCGCCAATCAGACTTGGTCTAGATGTCATGGGTTTGCTCTCCAACTACTGAACTAATTGGCAGGTTTTGTTTAAGTGACAAACTTTACAATTTATATTTATGCGATCAAACCCAAAAAGACTTTCTTATGAATAACATTCAAAATAACAACACACACCGGTGTGTTGTACTAGTAACGAATTGGCATGTTCTGTTTACATGACAAACCTGACTTAATTGGCTGTGTCGGGTGGTGGCGGGTTAAACGACACATTCATATTTACGCGATCTAATCCAAAAAAAACTACATTATGGATGAATAACATTGGTCGCGAAAGCCATGCTACGCGTTAAACAGATTCGGCCTCGTGCCAGTGCACCAGTGATAAAGGGGAACGCGGGGACAGACTCAGTTGGTCCGCTGTTGCTGTTGTGTTGGTCGCCGTGGTGGGTTGTTATCGTGGCTGCTGTCATGGTTGTTTGTTGTCGTGGTTGTTGTTGCAATTGATGTTGCTGTGGTTGTTATTGCTGTTGTTGCCGTGGTGCTTGTTGTCGTGGTGGTTCACGTTGCTATGGTTTTTATTGCTGTGGTTGCCGTGGTGGTGGCTGTTGATGTTGGTGCAGCCGTTAACGTGGCCATAAGAGTTGCGGCCGCTTGCAGGTTGCAATCGCCACTGTGGCAACTGTCACGCATTGCGTTGCCACCGTTACCTTGATGCTGAGGTCCTCCTTGCCGAGAGAGACCATCACTTTGATGGTCGGGTACGCAGTGCCAAGGGCATCGTGGTGCTCCACCGTCGCCCGCATTGAGTTCTGTCCAACAAAACGTGAGGGCGAGGAGACGTTCAATTCACGGCGGGGAGCAGAGCTCACACGTGGAATCACACCCGGCGACAACGAGAGAAGGGGGGGCAAAGCGAGGACCACAGAGGACGCGCGTTGTGTAGCCAACCGTGCTAATCGCACCTCTGATTGGCACGGTTGGTGACGCACGGTGCGAAAGAAGTTCGGCATACGTACGTAGCACGATTGACTATGCACGGAGCGAAAGATGTTCAACATGCATGCATACATGGAGAGCTATCACACTGGCTTAAGAAAAGTGAGTAGGCTTCAGGGTGGGATACGTCGCTGGAAGGGATGGAGGCCGGACTAATAACGGAGCGCGCGGCCAAATGAGGAAACGCTCCCAAGAGGAGCGTCCGCCATGGAGATGGAGCAGAGAAATCGGCTCGTGTGCGGTGGCCACATGGATTGCTGCATCGCAGGACGGTGGGGAAAGGCAGTGGATTTGGGGAGACCTTCATCCAGCAGTGGATAGATCATGCGACTTTGGCATGCTGGTCAGTTTGATTTTACGAAGCAGGGGGGGGGGGGGGCTGCGGATCAATTCAGATATCACTCGCCACTGATGTTAGCCGTGGCCGGGAATCGTCGAGGTTCATCGTGCAGTGCACAAGCCACTACTCCACGTCTATAATCTCAAGAAAAAATTTACAAAAGTTCACCCCTACGCGTAAAAAAATATGACTCTGCAGGACGGACATTTCACAACAGTGATCCCCGAGCAAATGCGTAAGGAGCTCTCGTGGATCAATCTCTCTCGTCCAGCACTCGTCCCCTCCGCTTCGTCATGGAATCCCCGTCGAGATTACTCGCAACCCAAATCGAACTCGATTGCAAACCCAGAGAACGGCACCAGCGACGTCAAGTCTGCTTGCCCCGCCCGGCCACCCTCCCAGCCGTCGTATAGGGCACAGACGGCCTTCGCAAAAACAAATAAACTCGTCGTCTGCCAAAGGCGTAATAACCCGGGCGAGCCAAGCAGCCAGCAGCCTCTGTGACCTTGCCACCACGGGCGCATGCCTCAGTGGCACACATGCACGCAAAACACGCGCTTACGCACACACATACATCTCACCCGTCGCCCGGCTCTATAATTAGGGCTGCGTTCTCCCGGTGCGGTTAGGAATGGCAGTGGGCGAAGGGTTAAACGTTTCCGCGCCTCCGAGCGCGTGAAGCAACGCGAAAATAGGGAATTAATTTTCTTGACCGAATGGTTTCTGGGTTTCCAGTCGACGCTGGAATAGGCGGCACGTTACGAAGTAGCCAGAGCTACGAAGAGAGGTACACTGGAATGAGGCATGCCGGGCGTGTGTTGAAGCATGTTCCAATAACACCCCACGACCCTCAAAGGTACAGGGAGGCTCTTATCCAGCAGTGCAATGACTAAAGGGTTGGACACATACATTCCTTGCATGTATGTATGTTGAACTACTTTTGCACCGTACGTAGCCAACCGTGCTAATCGGAGGGGGCACACAGCACATGGATTGCTCTGCACTCCCCACCTCCCCCGCTTCCCCCACCCATGGCGTGCGAGTAGCCACGGTTGTGGTTAGTGCTTAGTTTCTCCTCCCGAATATTTCCCGGGCGGCCGGTTGACACCGGAGTGGGTGGCACGTCAATTAAAAGCCACCGCCTCGGCGGGAGGCTATACTGGATGTGGCGTAGCGGAACACTTTAACGCGTGATGTTGATTCCAAATGCGGAGGGAAAAAACAGAGGACCCGGAGAACAATCCACGCGACCACGAGGAGAACAATGCAGACTCCAAATGTACAAGCGTCAGGGTCGGGATTGAACTCACGGCCTCCTGCATACCAGGCGAGGCAATTAACATCTCGCCACCGTGGCGCCCCCTTATATTTATTTCCTGGGACAGAGAACCGGTTGCAATGCAAGCGCCGAGCACGGGGCAGCCGGCACACGAGCGTCCGATTCGGAGCAGGATGGCGGCGCTTGCCTTGAAGAGCTCAAAGAGCACGTGGTAGAGGTGGGACGGGATGTAGACCATGTGCACCTCCTCCTCTGCTCCTTGTACTGCAAGATACATTAAAAAAACATCACACGTGTAGCCTTTAACAGACCGTTGGGGCAAGTGCTGTTAGTGATCACCTATGAAGGCTGGCACGGCACACGAGGGGATGAATGGCCAGCACCACGCCCGACCGCCCTTGTCTCCTGAGTGGCGATGTTTACACACCGCACCAGGTACTCATTTAAGGCTGAGTCGACCTAGGGGAGGAGGCCCCCGGACCAGCTCAGAGAATCGTCGATGGTGTTGGCCGTGAGCAGGAATCTAACTCGGGTTGCCGGGTTTGTAGCGCGGCACGCTACCCGCTACACTACTGCTCCCCACGAGACGCACGCACACACACACACACACAGACACACACACACACACAGACGCACACATACACACACACACACAAAGATAAAGACAAAGATCCCCCGTAAAGCCTTAACAGACTGTAGGGGCAAGTGCTGTTAGCGAGCACCTATGAAGGCCGGAACGGCACACGAGGGAGTGGGTGGCCAGCACCACGCCCGACCGCCTTTGTCTCCCCCGTGGCGAGTGTTTTACACACCGCACCGGGTACTCATTTGAGGCTGAGTCGACCTAGGGGAGGCCCAGGTCCGGTTCAGATAATCGTCACTGGTGTTGGCTGTGAGCGGGAATCGAACCCAGATCGCCAGGTTCGTAGCGCAGCGCGCTAACCGCTACACTACCGCTCCCCACACACACAGACGCACACACACAGACGCACACACACACACACACAGATGCACACACACACACACACAGACGCACACACACACACACACAGACGCACACACACACACACACAGACGCACACACACACACAGACGCACACGCGCAACGTGGTCGTCACTCCAGGGTCAGGATATGAGAGCTCGGCAGGTGCTCCAGTGGAGCATTCTGGATCATCATCGTTATCAACTCCTCCTTGCGCATTAGCGACGGTTGTGGCAATGCAACCCAAACTATTGACCGTATAGGAAACCACTGTAGCCTGCGCTCCTTCGATGGAAGAGAAACAGCAAAATTACACCAACTCTCTCTGTCCTGAAGCACTCGTCATGACCAGCAGATTTTGACATTGACGTGTAGCTCCATATTGTCATTCACAAGAATAGAATGAACTAAGCGAGGCCAGAACACATTTTCACCGTGGCGATCTCTCTCATCCATGATTACCGCTCTGTTAAATAATTATGGGTCATAAAACAAAACAAAGAAGGGTTCTGGTGCCCTGCTGAACTTTATAGGCCACTGTGTACCTTTTCTTATATTCAACTTTCACTAAAACAAAATCTAAGTGAGAGTCCCCAGTTCTTGCGAATGATGACATCATCCCTGCATAGGTTTTCTTCAGGAGATGATTCCCTACCTACAGAGTGAGGTTGCTTTATGCCATTCACTAAGTGGGAATAGTTGACTCAAAACATAAAATGTACAGTTATTGTGTTTTTCAAATTCAGCCCCACGTTTGTCAGTCCACTGCTGGATGAGGGTTCCCCAATGTCTGTGTGGGTCATGAGGTTTACTTTACCATACAAAGTCTGGAAGAGCGGCAGGCCGCTGGGCTGAAGAACACTTTGTGTTTACGTGAGCAACGCCTCTGACCATATCTAAATATGAAACTAAACTATGTTTATTTTACCAGGTAAGGCTCACTGAGCTGTATAAGTTATTTTTCAGAAGCGACCTGGGCCACAAATGGTTGCCCAATGAAGTGGCTTATCACGTGGACATTTATAGCGGTCACGCATGTTTCTAAATGTGGAGGGAAAAACCGGAGGACCAGCAGAAAAATCCACGCGACCACGGGAAGAACATATACTGCAGGCGTCATGGTCAGGATGAAATCTACGACCTCCTGGTTACCAGGTAAGGTAGTTACCATATCGCCACTGACATGAGCCTGATCTCATGACAGCTCAAAAGCCGAGCAGGCTTGAGCTTGGATAGTTGCAGGGATGGGCGACCACGATGCACACCAGGTTGTCATAGGCGGATCGCGGGGGCTACATGGTGGACAGGATAGGGCAGTGCGGAAAAATCTATTGTACTGTACTCCTACGCTCCCTGCCTCCACCAACCCCGGACCAACCAGTGTGCTGAAGTTCGGTACACTAACCCCCGCAATCCGTACTATACGGGGAAAGGTCCTCATCCAGAAGCGGGTCGGTACATTCGATGAGCACGACTGGCTATGTACGGTGCGAAAGAAGTTCAACGTACACACGGCAAAGCCCTGCGCATGTGCACAGAGTGGCAGGCTGCTCGTGTGTGCCACCAAACCAAAATCCCGGTGCTCCGCGGTCAAATTTACACTGTCATATTCACGCTGTCAAATTTACCGCAAGGAGGCTGTGTGTTCCGCGAGGCTCGCTGTGTTAACAGCGGCTAATCGGGAAGCAAAGAAAACACTCACGTACATTTGCCCGAAGGGGGTCGATAAAACAGCGGCCCTGGCGTCGTTTTATTTGTTTCATAATTTTTTGTTTTATGTCCCCATTGTAGATCGAGTTCCACGTTGAAAGTCTAAAACAAAGTGGCCGTATGGGGAATAATCTGCGGGGTTTTATGGCTGTGCATTGTCACCTCGGTTGTGATGGACCCACACACAGGGTCCAAGTGAGGGGCTGTTTGTTTCCATAGCTGGCACCAAAACTGTTGTTTTGCCACCACCACAACCTCCAGAAACTTCTAAACAAATTTCTCCCCGCATTGGCAATCAGGGGAGAACCGACTGTCGTAACGCAGTTAAGCACATTCTTCTGCTGTGTAAAGTTTGAGAATTGCATTATGCAACCTAAACGTGCGTTGCTCGACATGAATCGAATGGTGTGTTTGAGTCAACGGTGGAACTTTCTTTGCCGTTGCTGTTTCGCTCAACGTATTTAAACCCAGATTCAAGCTCGAAAACGAGGCTGGTGGTCTTAACTTTCTCCTAAATAATACCAATTGTAAATAATAATAATAATAATTCACAGCCAAGTGACAATCCACTGCTGGATGCAGGCCTCTCCCACGGGGAGTGTCAATTGAGCATCGATAAGCCAAAGTTCGCCGTCTCGTTTCTTTGTTACCACCTCGTTTGCGTCTGTTTCTCATTTCGTGTTCACAAGTGCAACGTGAGCTTATAGCTAGCACTTCGTTTTCAGAAGTCGCCAAGGTGGCCGTGTGTTCGATCCCGACTCTGACGCCTGCTGTATATTTGGAGTTTGCGTGTCTCTCTCTCAGTGGTCGCGTGGATTTCTCTCCGGGTCCTCTGGTTTTTCCCTCCACATTTAGAAACACGCGTTGACAGTATTTGCTGCTATACATTTCCACAATGTACGCCACTTCGTTGAGCTATCATTTGTGGCCAAATCGCTTCTCAAAAATAGCTAATAGCTGTAAAACAGTTTAGTTTGAAACAATCCGATGTCACGCGCAGGATTCCATTCATGCACGATGGGCACGAGAATCAGTTTTAATCGATGGAATAAATGCAGTGTTACTTTCCTTGTTATTACAAAACACTGTCAACATATCCTGACTGTACCCTGTCCGGATCGTACCTTATACAACCCAGCCAACATGCCATGTTGTGCATGTGAGTGTGCACCTCCATGCGCTCACGTGGGAAACGCTAGTGTAGCGATTGGCGCACTGCACTGCTAACCCGGTGACACGAATCCGATTCCCACTCATGACCAATAAGCGGTTCCTGGATCTCTCTCCGAGACCAACTCATGCCTTAAATAAGCACTCGGTGTGGTGTATATACGCTTGGGGAGACAAAGGCAGCCGAGAGTGGCGCTGGCCACTCAACTCTCCACGTGTGCCATGCCAGACCGTCATAGGTGCTACTTGCAAACGGCACTTCTCCCAACAGTGTGTTAAGGCTACAGGGGGGATCTTTGTGTTCGCGTGTGGGGCAGTGCAGCTGTCACGTGCCCGTGAGGCCGTGCTGTTTTCTTACGTACTGTTGAACTGCGACACTTCCAGTTCGGGGCAGCCCAAGTAGTACTGGTAACACAGCATCTTGGCATTTTCAAAGGCATCTGGTAAAAAGGATAATTACATTTATGAGAGTGTTAGAATCTATTTTTTCTGATTGTAAACACCATTAAATTTTTGTCTGATTTCATCACCAACTGTAAAATACCGTACCGTTAGAATCGCACCAATCCCTCTGGCGGGCGACCGCACGTTAACACACACGCACTTCTCAAGTTTCCTGCTATCCGCTGTAAGAGGACCATGAAGTGACAGAGGTGACGGAGCGTGTTAAAATTAGAAACTGTGTTGCCAGGTCCAGAATATGATCCGCTGTCGGACCAGGCTGAGATGCTTCTCGTGACGAGTAATTTACTCGTACAATTTGAGGGGCCATTGCAAAGCGGGAGGCGTGTGTGTGTTGTGGCTGAGAAGTTGTTTCCGCGTACTCCCACACGATCCTCGCTCCGAGGCGAGGAAGCGAGCGAGCGCGCCGGTCGACGGCCTCGCAGTTGTAGCGAGGGCACCACCGTCGGTGCACGGTCGGCACGGGCCCCAGTACAGGCATGCCAGGAACGTAATGGGCACCCCCCGACCACACCTCCACCACCCGTCAAATTCCAACGTCCGTCAAATTTCTACCCCACCTGAAGACGGACGCTTGTGTTGCCTTCCGAAACGTCGTGATTTTTATTTAATTTTTATTTTACTTTAATACATTTTAATTTTTTACCTACGTGGCTTTACCGAAAAAAAACCTAAGAATATTCCACCCCACTCTTCGTATCCCGCGATGCAATTGCAACGCCAGTCCCTGTCAGCACTGCCAGCACTCGCGTCCTCGCACTCTCGGCGCCTGCAATGCCCCCGTGGAAAGTGCTGGTGCTGCAGGCCCACCTTTGACGACCTCAACGGCGTTGCAGTTGGGGTCGATGCTGCCAATATGCTTGGGGTGGGCAGGGTTCAGGCTCCCGTTGAAGAGCAGCGCTGCAGCGGGCAAACAATGGGCAAAGCGGGAGGATGAGGGACGGCAGAGAGAGGAGCAGGGGGACAGCGGAACGCGCGCCAATGTCTGTATGTGAGTTGGTAAGTATGTTGAACTTCTTTCGCACCGTACGTAGCCAGCCATACTAGTTGGAGGTGTGGGGGTAGGACAACAAATTTAACACAAAAAGCAGTTCTAAAGAAATGAGTTTTCAATCTAGATTAAAAAATGCGTAGCCCCTGTCGTTTCCTAATATCGGAACGAAGAGGATTCCTGATGGCTGCAGAAGCACATCTGAAAGCGTGCAATGCGGTGACTGTCTTTGTTCGATGGCCAAGCAAACGCCACTGCTACGTGGATGACCGGAGTTTGCGTGATGGTTTATGCTCCTTGAAGAGATTAGCAAGGTATTGCGGTTCATTTGTGGCAAGAACTTTGTGTGTGATGAGTCACGTCTCTCCACCCTGCCACCGCCGCTCAATTCATGTGAATTCCGTCATCAACATTGCATCTATGCGTCTGTAACCGTTGACCAGAGCTGCTCATAATTTACCAACGATCGCAAGGGCGACGACGCTGATGACGCCGACGGGGATTACGACGTCGGGCGAGAAACCGCGTCGCAGCCGCAAGGTCGGAATCTGGGGATCAGGGTGCGGCCGGTCCGCGCACGTGACACAGTGGGAACAGCGCTCCCGCGATCGGTGAGCATGACCGACTCTGGGGCGAGGGCTCTGGCTAAATGGTGCGGAACCGATAAGGCGGAGTAACGAGGCACTCACGGGTGCGCGCGCGTTCAAACGTCCGCGCGTGCGCCACTTAGTGAGACCAGCCGCTTCGTTTCCAGGCACGGGCGTTTAGTCAGATTGTTTAGATTGCCTCTCCGCGACAACCGCCGGTGCCATTAGGGCATTGGTCCCTTTAAATTGTGGCAGGTGGTCATGGCAAAAGCAGACGCCTCCGTGGCGATCGTATCGGCGAAATGCTCCAAATTTAACCACGGCTCAATGCCACGCACCCGTCTATAAACATTGAACTTTGAACTTGTTTGTTCCTCCTACGACGAGGAGACTTTTGGTTTTTATTCACGTGGCAAAGTTTCCATTGCTGTCAGCACAACTCCCCTGTCTTGCCGCATAACGACGCCGTGACGTTTGGGATCCATAAAGCGTGGAGCTACGTCCTCGGTTGGCTCTCAGCAAATAAACCTAATCTTGGGCCGCCCAAGCCAGGGGGCGATAGGCTAACGTGTGCCCAAAATGCGAGCAATGTTGACTGCAATACCGGGCGACAGTACGCCGAAGTGAGGTGACAATTCAAATCTAAACGCGGTCCATGGAGCCTTTGGTGCCCAATCACAGCGCCGGCTAGTGCTCTCACGTTGGCTCATCGGTAACGCGTCCATTCATCGGTGTATTTTCCTCCGCAGGTTGAGAGCACATTGGCACTCTTTGGCAATTGTATTCGTTGGTCAACACAATACAATACGACAACACAATGCAAGCACGGGCAGCTTAAATGCAGGTTTGCACTCGGGTACCACGTAGGTGCCCCGGCTCAGCGACTCCGACACGGCCATGATGAACACCCCCCCGCCCCACTCCCCCGTCTCCCTCCGAGTCACCGAGGCCACCTACTGTGCTGGTTGATGATCATACGGATGGATATTCGGCTCATGTAGAAGCGGTCGAGGAAGTACTGCACGTTCTGGCTGGTCACCGGGTCCACTCCGTATGTCTCTTTGTACTCGATCACGCCCTGCGCCACCGTGGGCACCACGTCGTTGTGCCGGTTCCGGATGTTCACCAGCGTCTCCATGAACCTAAATCCACCACAGCAACAATGTACGTATGTACGGTGAACATCTTTCGCACCGTACGTAGCCAACCGCGCTCATCGGATGTGTGGAGCAAGGACGACAAACTAAACGCAAGAAACTGTTCTAAAGAAGTAAGTTTCCAATCTCGATTTGAAAGTGTATAGCTCCAATGGCTTCCTAATATTGGAAGGAAGAGCGTGCCCAAGAGGGCCGCAGAAGCGCATCTGAAAGCGTGTGATGCAGTGACCCCCCTTTGTTGGGTGGTTAGTTAAAAGCCGCTGCAGCGAGGATCACCGGAGTTTGCATGATGGTTTATGTTCCGTGACGAGGTCAGCAAGGTATTGTATTTCATTTGTGGCAAGCACTTTGTGTGTAGACCGAAAAGGCAAAGTCAGCCATGATCGATCGACTGCAAGATAAAGGCCTCCCCAAATGGTCACAATTACTCTCACGGTCCCTCTGATGCAACAATATGGGTTTGTCAAGTGGAGGGTGAGAGGGGAGATCACACAATGACCGTTTCGGATCTCACTCGCCACTGATGTTAGCCGTGGCCGTGAATTGAACGCGGGTCACCCCAAGTGTTCTAAACTAAACTATAAACGAAACTATCACTATTTTAACAGGCAAGGCCCATTGAGCTATTTAGATGTTTTTCAGAAGCGACCTGGCCACAAATAATAGCCGAACGAAATGGCTTATCACTTGGACATTTATAGCAGCCAAATACTCTGAAGGCAAGTTTCTAAATGTAGAGGGAAAAACTGGAGAAAAATGTACACAACAATAGGGAGAACATACAAACTCCAAATATACAGGTGTCAGGGTTTGGATCGAACCTACGACCTCCTGTATACAAGTCGAGGTAGTTAACATCTCGCCACCGTTCAGAGTGGTGTGTGCTAACTGCTTTGCCACCGCTCGCTCCACAACCAAGCGTGTTATTAATAGATAAATGTCACTGTAAATACTAACTGATCACTGAAGAAAAAATATACTTTGGTAAAGCGTAATGCTTGAGTACAGCAAACGTGTACACTGCACGCGTGCATCTCTTACCCTGAAAGGACATCACTCTCCGGATCTTTGCCTTCATATTTCAAAATGTCCATGAAGCTCTGCACATACCTGGTGGGAAAGACAAATGCATGATATTGACATTATTTGTACATGTCCGTATCAAACTTGCTTAACAATATTCTGACACATCACTATAAATGCCTGAGAAAGTTGTATTATTAGAATTGCATGTTGCTGCTTACATTAACATCTCAGCGATATTTCTAAGAATCGATCCGCAGACCTCCCTATTATCTGCAGAATTGTGGATAACAGGAATCCACTTGTACGTGTGTAAGAGAAGGAACTCGAAAGTGGGATGCAAAGTCATCATTATCCAGATTTATACGTGCGATTTTAACTCCTGCAAAAAAATTGTCGGGAAAAATCTATGGAAATTCACGGATTTTACGAGGTTTTTGTTTGTATTCTTTTTATGAGCATTTAACTGCTCGGCTAAACGCTCCAAATAAATTACGGAAACTTGTGGAATTTAGGATTTCCACCCCCGAAAATTATATGATTTATGGGTGTTCGGAGTGCAGATCAGTGTACTTAGTTTCACTGCACGTACAATATGCACAATCGATATATGTAGATTCTCATACACACGATTCAATGCACGTATCAGAAGCGTAAGAATTGATATGTATCGATAAATTTTGCACCACCAGGGACAAGATGTTATTTTCAAATGTTATTCATGTTTCGCTGTAATTTCTGTACCTCCATACCTGTCAACCCCGTACCAATGCCCTACCTTGTTACATACCAATTCAGACCTTTTTGGTCACCCCGTGCCCTTAAAAAACTCAACGTTCATCCTACACAGTCCCATCCCAACGGAGAAACACAAACAAATAGACAATCGGTTTTTTTCCCGTATTGAAACGGGCAAAAAAACAGGGCTCTTACTCTGAGAAATAATTAAAGAACGCAAGCTCTAAATAAGGAAAGGGGACGCGGTGTTCTGTTGAGTTGTCGGGGGTGGGGGGAGGGTCAGTGTTTACAGTTGAACTCGCACGTAATCTAAGAAACTGGACGGGCGGATTGTGTGGGTAGCAGCAGCGGATGCAGCAGCAGCAGCACCACGGCACGCACACTTGCGAATGTCCAGAAAAACATCACGTGACCCCGCAACCATCCCCACCCACCACCATCACCAACCCTTCCCCCAACCGAGACAGCTCGAGCCGAACCCTCCAACACTGGAAGTTGTGATGTTGGGGACACCACCAAGTCCACGTTTACAAGAGGAACACGACATCACTGTACTTTGCGCAATCTGTCTCTCACTGTTCAAATAAACCTACCATGAAAATTATAGACTGATCATTTCTTTGTTAGTGGGCAAACGTACAAAATCAGCAGGGGATCAAATACTTCTTCTTGGTTCTTTCGGTAAAGTCACGTAGAAGGGAAGTAATAAAATAATAAAAATAAAACATAATAAAATAATTCTCACGACGTTTCGGCCACAACGCAAGCAGCCGTCCTCAGGTGAAACCAGGTCTGTCGAGGCGACAGCGTCTGAATGAAACAGCACACGTGTTTGGAGCATATATATAAGCTGGGTTGGAAGGGGGGGGAAAGGGGGCGCCTTGACAAAAGAATTTGCATATCAAGAGGAATTTAGCATATTTATGGGAAATGCAGGTATGTGATTAGTACTACTTGTGTCCGTGCATTATGCAGGATTATCAGCATCCAAGGGAGGGGATATGGGAAATGCAGGTATGTGATTAGTGCTACTTTGCCCGTGCATGATGCAGGATTAGCAGTATCACAGGGAGGGGATAGGGGTAGCATTAATAAAGGGAAGAAGTGTTAATAGTATGTAGCTGCAGTAACTAAAACCACCACGTAAACAACTAAAGTATAAACTACATAGTATCATCATTATACTAATTATACTCTACAATAAGCTGAGTTACTAACAGTAAGTAATACATTACAATTCTACGTCGTAAAACATATAATATGCTTCCATCTAAACTTTATTCTCTTACATCGCACGAGTCTACACTGTACTATATACTGCCATAGACAAACCCAAACATTCAATTATATACTGTATTGCTATAAACCACCCTATACCTTATCCATTGTAATATTACACTATGTATTATTCTACCCACCCTAATGTATATCACACTGCTGTATATTCACTATACAATTACGATACTATATATTACTTTGTACATTGTATTAAGCATATACATTTTTAAACTATTTGTTGTTATACAGTGTGAAAGATACTAAGAGGAAGCAACAAAATGTCAATGCAGCGGAGCAAAGAATCCATCAAATACTTTTTTCCCTGACTGTACATACCCACAGTACATGCATGACCGTGCGACTGGCATAATTCGTGGTCTCGGAAATGCACGTTGTACAGGTTGTGGGCAGTTATTTCACCGTGAGGATTTTGTGAAGAAGGGAGCACACAAGTACTGTACAATAATGGATTTTGCTGCACGCTAGCACACCCCCCCCTCTCTATTACCCCCACAAGATAGCCCCGCAGCAGCCTGCATAACGACTCAACAGCACGCGTAGAGCAGCAGTAGCAGAACCAACGAAATCCGCCGCCGCTTTCGTTGAATTTCAAACGCGTCTAAGTAATGCCCTATGTCGAACTTCTTTCGCACCATATGTAGCCAACCGTGCTAATCGGATGCTCCCCACCCCCATACACCACCTCGATTTCTCCTCCACCCATGCTTGACAAGTCCTGAGACCACCCCTTCCCCGTACGCGCCTCTTGCCATTTCCATCCAATCGCCACCCACCCCACTCCTCCCCCGCAAGGGGCGCGGAGAAGAGGGCAAACGAGGCAGCGCCCCGGGTCCCCGGATAACCGACCAACAGCGATGCGCGCTGTCACATTCCACCGACGAATGGGAAGGCGCAGATGCCGGGGGCTCGACGTTTTCCACACCAACACGGGTCAACCTCGGGGTAATGTGTTCCGAGGCTCACACGTTCACAGAGCCCCATGGGCAAGTGGTGGTCATGGCGGTGGTTGTTGTTGATGCCATTCGCTGTATGTTGGAATTTCTTTTCGCACCGTACTAAAAACGAAACGAAACTTTTATTTATTTACCAGGTAAGGCCCAACTGAGCGATTATGCTCTTTTTCAGAAGCGACCTGGCCACAAATTATAGCTCAACGAAGTGGCTCATTATGTTGAAATGTATAGCAGCCAAATACTATAAACGCACGTTGATTATACATATGGAGGGAAAACCCGGAGGACTCGGAGAAAAAATCCACGCGACCACGGGAAGAACGTGCAAGCTCCAAATATATAACAGGCGTCAGGGTCGGGATCAACAAACAAGGAAAAACAACACATTGGTTCGCTCGTGCTATGCTCTCTGCAGGCTCCCGAGTTGAATGTGTCATGTCTAACTTAACTGTAATTGGGTCCTTGCCTGCATCGATCAGCAGTTCACTAACATTGATTCAAGCACGCCCTGAATTTGCTGATGAGACACCGTGTCGAAACCAGCCCAGAGTTTTGTTTGTCTTGAATTAATGCTGCTGATATGATGCACTCCCAAAAGGTTGATGGGTTGTGTAATATTTGTTTTATAGAATTGCTTTTATTTGGAGAGACGAATTTGTAAAGGACACACATTTTCTGCGTATTCATTTTGTTATTTATATTCTCCTACGATCAGCCTAAAAATGATCTGCCCGAGCCGACTTGCGTCACAGGAATTTTATAATGTAACATTGATTTACGTTTGCTTTACCCACAATTTATAACAAGTTCATCACAGCACCTTTGAGAGGTGGCGACAGTGGAATCATCATGGCTCATGATAAGTGATGAGAGCAAGTGCCTGATTTGCACGATATAGTTGATTTATTTCCAGCAGTGCGAATAGGAATGTATGTCAGAATCAAAATGTGCATTTATCCTGGAGGAATCCGATAAGCTACGAAGATCTTATTCACAGATGTCCAGTTGGAGCGGGTGAGAAAGTTATAACAGCAAACAACACAACAAAAATGATAGGAGTGAAAGGGAAGAAAATCAACAAAATAATTCAATAAGCAAAACCACACAATTTGTATTTGACCAGGAAAGGCCCACTGAGTTATTCGTTCTTTTTCAGAAGCGATCTGGCAAAAGTTGATAGTTCAACGAAGTGGCTCATTACGCCGAAATTTAAGGTAGCCAAATTAATCTCAACGCATCTTTCTAAATGTGGCGGCGGAGGTTGGGGGGGGACCGGAGCAAAAAATCCAACAAGCTCAA
This sequence comes from Entosphenus tridentatus, assembly GCA_014621495.2. Lineage (NCBI taxonomy): Eukaryota > Metazoa > Chordata > Hyperoartia > Petromyzontiformes > Petromyzontidae > Entosphenus > Entosphenus tridentatus. Next base: position 7,178,895 of record CM025610.2, on the reverse strand, counting down.
ACAACGTTAGCACGACCAAGAAGACTCAGCTGTTTGACGTTCTCAGTTCTTACACGGCCAAGGCGACGGATACGCAGCAGCAGCTGCTGCTGTTGTTGATCACATTGTGTGATGGGAGTAAGCAGTTTGTGTCTGCGCACACCACAAATGAGCAGTGTTGAGCGTGTTTTTATTATCATTATTTCAGTAATGCCCCGTATATGAACGCGGTGTTCTTCAACGACCCAGTAAAAATGCGCCAACATTGGGCCAACGTTTGCACGTGGTTGGAAGCGTTGAACTAACGTTGGCCCACAACGTTCCATGTTGACTGGAACGGCACGTTCTTGACGCGGTGGCAAGAGAGTGTGCCGCAGTGGCGGGATGTTAACTACCTCGCCTGGTATACACGAGGTCGCGGGTTCGATCCCGACTGCTGCTGTATATTTGGAGTTTGCATTATTTCCCCGTGGTCGCGTGGATTTTTATCCGGGTCCTCCGGTTTTTCCCTCCACATTTAGAATCAACATGTGTTTAGAGCATTTGACTGCTATAGATCTCCACATGATGTCACTTCATTCGGCTATCATTTGTAGCCAGGTCGCTTCTGAAAAAAAAACTCAATGAGCTTTGCCTGGTAAAATAAAAAAAAGCAATTGTTTAGTTGAGGCTCGAGAGGATATATTTTGAACTTCATTCGCACCATACGTAGCCAACCGTGCTGATCGGAGATGCATTTTAGACCCGAGTAGCTTAACTGGACATCTGGACGCCAATACCATTCAGGTACTCAGTGGGAGGTTAGGCATTCACCTACCCACCTGCACTGACCAGCATGGTGAAGTATGGTCAAACGACAGCAACGTATATTTCACCAAGACCACAACTCCCAAAGGCCCCAGCAGCTGTGGTTCCTCCAGCTATGGCTACATTTATGCACTATGAAGAAGGTTCATTGCCCAAAACGTCGCCAATTATTAACATTCAAGGGCAGTGTTAATGACGAAAGTGTTGAGTCTTTTTGTTTCCTGTGGCTGTGCACCAGTGCCAATGCAGCAGCAGCATCGCCAAACATAGACCATCACGCAAACTCCGGTCATCATCCTCGCAACAGCGGCTTCTGGCTAACTCGCGAACAAAGACGGCCATCGCATTGCGCCCTTTCAGATGCGCTTCTGTGGCCGTCTGGAACGCTCTTACTTCCGATATTTGAAAGCCATTGGAGCTATGCACTTTTAAATAATCTACATTGAATACTAATTTCTTCAGAACTGCTCTTTGTGTTTAGTTCGTTATCCTTCTCCCGTGCAGTTGGCTACATACGCAAACAGTTTTGAGTGTGAACAGGATACTGGACTGGTGAAAATGAGGCGGTACTGGTTGAAATATTACTTGACAGCAACTTTGAAGTATTTTCTTTCCTCGTTAACCAAGCTTCAAAGCTCATGTTGGAGACTGGGAAGGTTGTTATTCCCATAAAACCTGAGAAAAAAAACGAAACTTTCCCAAAGTCCAGTTCAGTACTGCATACCGTATGTAGTTCAGTACTGAATACCGTATGTATTTCAGTTCTAGGTCCAGAGGTCAAATCTTGCGTCTGACCCGGATGTGTTAACCTCGCATTTGAACCGGAGGTTAAACCTCGCATCTGACCCAGAGTTGAAACCTCGCATCTGACCCAGAGGTAAACCTCGCATCTAACCCAGAGGTTTAAACCTCGCGTACGATCCGAACTCTGATCCATGAGATTTTCACCTCGGGATCTGACCCAGAGGTTTAAACCTCAGGTATGGCAACACCTTCACAAAAATGCACAGCCCTGCAAAAACGGGGGGGGAGGGGTGTGTTGCGGTGTGTGGGTTGAGGGGGGTCACGTGCCCAGCTTCCCCCACCCATCCCCCACTCGTCCCGGCTAACTGGGACAAAGGTCATGGTCACCAGAGGAGGGCATTTAGCCAGCGGCTGACCATGAGCCCTCGAGACCCGTACACTGGTCGTATAAAGAATCAGGTTAAGATGCTAAATTATAGCACAGAGAGGATGCAGCTGTAGTAGTAGTTATTGTTGTTGTCTTGTAATCTGAGGGTTTAAATGAGTGTGCGTGCGTGGTGGAATCGATTGAGGTTATCTTCGCGCGCAAACCAAAAAGTGCCCGAGTTGCATTTTTCAGTTATAAAAAAAAACGCCTCGCGTTTCCTGACCCCCAGGTGGCTGACCTTACCGGCAGCCTTCAAAAACAAAAATAGCACCGTTTAAACAAAACAGCGCCACACAGTCCATAGCACGGCCTTTAAAAAAGAGTCAAAAGTATACAATGGGCGACGTTTCGGGTAATGGCTCTTCTTCATAAGAGGAGTAACATAGCCGTGATAAAATAAAATAAAATCAGTGGTGAATGGTATCTGAACCGGTCCTGGGCCTGATCTCGCCAATCTGGACAGACCAGCGCGGTGAAATATGGTCATACAATTCCCATGGTCGACATGGCAACGGGGTGACCCTTCTCTATCCAGCATTGGGTCGACAAAGAGCTGTACACTGTAAATAATTAAGGTAATCCATGTTGATTCGAATAAGGGGATGAAACTTTCAGATAAATAAACTGGCCAAAGGCACCCAAACCTTATCAGCACAGAGGGATTGAAGATGTGCTTCACTATTTCTACTTCAGCTGGACTCTATGTACTTGAAAATAGTCCTTCAAAGTGTGAGGTTTATTTTGAACTCCTGTCATAAGGTTTTTCCCTTTTTAATGTATGATCATCTCATTTATCTGGCGGTGGGATTTAGAAAACATTTTTGTGAGAAAACGTGGGAGGATACTTGGACTTGTCCGGGCATAAAGTGCATGTCAAGTGAGGTCATCTCTGCAAGCTCGTTGAGTTAAAACAAAAATTATGGGCCTAAGGATTTGCCCCCATTTCGCGATTCAATGAATGGTCACGCTTCAATTTGAACATTGTGTCGTATGCAGCGGCCTCCAATGGCCAGAGAGACAAGTGAACCCATCACATCGGACGTACGAATAGAAAGACAGCAATTATTACAGGAGCAATGTGATGCGTGCATCTCAAACGAAGTGAACAAGACTCTACAAACGAGACGGATAAAACGAGACAACAGAGAATGTTGAACTGCTTTCGCACCGTACGTAGCCAAACATGCTAATCGAAAGTGCGGGGAAGGGCAACAAACTGAACATTTAAATAAGTTCGTTAGGAATGAGTTTTCGATCTAGAAATGAAAGTGTGTAGCTCCAGTGGCTTCCGAATATCAGAAGGAAGAGCATTCCAGATGGTCGCAGAAGTGCATCTGAAAGCGCTTGATGCAGTGAGCTTCTTTGTTCCACGGCTAGCTAGGATTTGTTGTTTGCTGAACCGCAAGCCGTAAAGCATGACATTTAAAATGGGTGAATTATTGCATGTCCATTTCACAGGTAGATCCCACAAGAGCAGCAGCCCAACTACAAATGGATGTGGGCAGGAGGTAATTTAACAACTCGCGGTCATGATGTATCGGCCCTGAACTGACCGCACTGTTAAAAATTATCCCGTAAAAACAAAGTTTTTCACTATAAATCCTTTATATGCGTGGCGGCTAGAGTCCTCTCGTCCTCTGGCTTGAGATGGCTGCCACCTATGGGTCAGATGATTGCATGCCAGCATTAAGCAATTGGTAATTAAATATAATATTTTTGTCCTAAAAAGTGTAAAATTTTGGGAAAAAAATTCACGAACATTAATTGTCACGCACAACGAGTCTGTGTGGAAAATGTCAGCTCGATTGGATCACGGGAAGTGGGTTAAAAAACGACTGAAAGATTTGCACAGTCGTAAGCAAGCAAGCAAGCACGCAAGTGAACTTAATATAAAGGATTTAAAAATAGCCTCGCCATTCAACGATGCTTAGAAAATACATCTCCAATTGTCGTAACACCCTTCACATGCCAGCTGTCAGATTGGCTGATGCGTGTATGCATGTCCGTGTGTGGTGTGATACGTAAACATAGCAACTGGGGAGACAGGCGGCCGGGCGTGGTGCTGGCCCACCCACGCACTCGGGTGGCGTGCCCCAACAGTCTAGTAAAGCTACAAGGGGGATCTTCGTCTTTGTGGTGGTGGTGGGCAGTGGTTAGCGCACTGCACCACAAATACCTTATGGCCTGAATTTGATTCTTGGCTAAGGACAACAACATCAGCGGCAAGTATCTGAACCGGTCCAAAGGCTCTCTCTCTCTCTTAAGTCGACTGAAGCTTCAATGAGGAACCTGGGTGTGGTGTGTAAACATTAGCATTGGGGAAACAAAGGTGGCAATGTGGGATGCTAGACCCCCCCCTCGCTCCTCCATCCTCATGCGCCATGCAACACCTGTGTGCAGATGGTGGATGACAATCCTACTGCTCTCCAAGAAATGAAATATGTCCTTACTTTGCAGCAGTAGACAGCCTGTTGGGAACCTGACCATAGTGTTGAAGTATAGTGGAATAACCCAATTAGTTTCAAGGACAGTGCATGCATTATCAAAGCATGTTTAGTTGCATGTTTTACCACAAGTTTGTGTGGTTAATGCAGACTTGATGCCTTGCAAAAGGTATCTATTTTGGTGTTGAATCGCTCCCGTCATAGGAATTCGGAATTTCCACAACTGGCTCTGGCCTGTAAACAGGATATGAGCAGACAATCACTTTGACTTGGCATGCGAATCATCGTGGTTGTAGGCAAGGACCGAATGTCTTGTAACTTACTGACCCACCCCGACTGGACATCTGTGCAAAAGAGCTTCATAGTTCATTGGATTCCTCTGGTCTAAATCAAGATTCTTGTCTCGCCGAATATTTCCCACGTGGCTGGTAGACTGGAGTAGGTGGCAAGTAACCAGGATCCACAGCCATAGCGAGAGTAACACCGCAATGGTGGGGTGTTTGTCGACACAGTGGCATATATACCCAGCAGAAATTAAGCACTTGCCATGTAAAATAAAGACAAAGGCCATCCCCGAGTAGCTTACATAGGCCGTTGGGGCAAGTGCGGCCACAAAAGATAAAGATCCCCCCATATAGCCTTCACAGACTCTTGGGGCAAGTGCTGTTAGCAAGCACCTATAAAGGCCTGCACGGCACCACGCTCGGTCGCCTTCATCTCCCCAGTGGCGATGTTAACACACCGTACCAGGTAGTCAGAGGCTGAGTCGACCTATGGGAGGCCCAGTATCAGTTTAGATAATCGTCACTGGTGTTGACCAGCGAGCGGGAATCGAACCTGGGTCGCCGGGTTCGTAGCGCAGTGCGCTAACCGCTGCACTGCCGCTACCCGCAAAGACACACGCACGAGCGAGCGGCTCACCAGCTCTGCACGAGTTGCACAGAGGGCGTGCTCAGGAGGTTGTCAGGGAGAAGGTTGATCTCCTTCATTATGTTGGCGAGCCGGACGGGCAGCTCCTGCCGCAGGAACACGTACGAGGTCCGCTCGCACGCATTTCGCGATCCTGAAAACGCGGGAGACAAAGGGACGGAAAAAAACACCAACCGGGTCGCGCTGTTATTTGCAAAGTGATTATATAATTGAACGCGAGCGAGCCATCTTGAATTGATTAGTGATTAATTATTTTCTAATTAAATAAAAGCAAACTGCCAATGAGCGCGTGATAACATGGCTATTCATAAAATATAATCCTGTCTGAGTATTCCATGTAAACAGACCATCCGCGACAAGATTACGATAACACAAAAGGGCATTTTATTACGCCATGCACAAAGATGATTGGTCAAGGGCACTTACGCCACGCACTTGAAATGTCACGGAAACATTCATGCCCGTGTTTGGCCAATGTGCTATAGTGGCAAAATGAAACACAAATCCTAAACAACAACCGCATATTTATTGTACATGCTAATGAAGTAATATGATTCGCAACCAACCACAACATAGCAAGGCAGTCATGGTACACACACACACAATGCATTAACTCACACTAATCCACTACACAGGCGGATGTAAACGGTTACACAGAATACCATTACAACAGGAGTTCGTGAATAAAGCCACATTTCTGCACTCTCACGTTCGGAAAAGTGCCAAACGGGGCAAAGATTTTTACGTTTCAGTACCGTCTTGCCACTTGAAACAATGCATATTTAATGTATTGACCGTGAAATATGTGAAATCCGTTTAGTCAACACGGCTCGATGGTTCTTCTGTATTCTCACTTGTTTGTGAAAGCTTAAAACCACCACACTTACACATGCCCCATGCATGCTAAAACTGAACTATACAAATTTTTACTTGACCAGGTAAGACCCACTCAGCTATACTGTATAGCTAATTTTCAGACCTGGCCACGTTTAATAGCTCAAAGAAGTGGCTCATCACGTGGAAATTAACAGCACTCAAATACTCTAAACGCACTTTGATTGTAAATGTGGAGGGGGCAAAAGCAGAGGAACCGGAGGAAAATCAACTCGACCACGGGGAGAACATGGAAACTCCAAATACACAAAGAACCTACGAACCCTTGCATACCAGGGGAGGGAGTTAACATCTCGCCACCATGGCGCTCCCGTGTGAATAACGTCTAAATCGACCACACATTCACATCGCACACGTACCACACCGATGCAGGTGTAACGACACGTCCACTCGCGTATGAATATCGACTCTTACGCTCATGGTATGTGCATCTAATCGCAAGCTGACAATTACACTGACCCCGCACCTCCAGTCACAACAGGCAGATATATTTCAAAACGGTTATATGAAAAATAATACATTATTAACTACAATTGTGACAATTAAATAAAGGGGATAGGAAACGTGGAGGTTAGGGAACGTGGCAAATGATTCCATCACGATGTCACTCTTGTCGACACAGCTGCCCGTAATGGCATCACCACCTTGCCCCATTCCCAACTCTCACACCAAGGCCCTGCGCCATGCGTTTCACACCTTTGCTCGGTGGTTGGTTCCATGTGCATGGCAACTTGGCTGCAGTCGTTGCACCGAGTGCGTTTTAATTCGCGTTATCTGCACTGCCTGCGTTAATTATGACTTGTAACTTTGATCATTACCTGTGTATGGATAGTTTTCACGTGAATGTGCCATTCTATTGAGGGACTACTGTGCGTTATCTCGGTGTGGTCTGGGACTGTTTGGTGGTGGTTTTTGCTGCCTTGCCCAATCTTGATGGATCGGACTTATAGAATTATTATTTTTTAGTGACTTGCTAACCATTTTCTCTATTCTGCGCTATCGTTCTTTGTATTGTTTGCTGTTACAACTTGGTGACCCGCCGATACCGGACATCTGTGAAAAAGAGCTTCATAGCTCATCGGATTCCTCCTGCAGTCCAAATAAAGATTCTGACCACTTTCCCTCTTTGTGTTCCGCCAGCATTGCTTGAAATGTGCTCGCCATTTCGTTTTGATGGCTTCTCAACTGATGCAGCGGTGGCAGGCACGGTGGTGAGCGCGCCTGCGACCCAAGTTCGATTACCGGCCACGGCAAACATTTAGTGGCGTGCGATTTATAAACTGGTCCTGGGCCATTCCCTCTCGCACTCCTCCAGCGACTTGCACTGGCCGGCGTGAAGTATGGCCGAACAAACCCTATGATCCACATGGCGTGAAGCGGTCCTCATCCAGCAATGCTTTATTTGAATGTCTTTGCATCGAGTTGTCTCACCAGCTAATTTTGCACTGCCCGTGACCTGATTCATCCATCTCGCCCTTGCAAAAAGACTGAATGTCTCAGCGGGATCTTACTTGTATAGCAAACACATCGGATGTGTGTGCTGTACGTTGAACTTCTTTTGCACGGTACGCAGCCAACCGTGCTAATCGACGACCACAACGAATGCGAAATCCACCATGACGTCTTACCAAGAACACCGCGACCGTTAGCAGCAGCAGCAACAGTAAGATGACAATATCGCCATCAGCCAACACTGAGCCCACTGCCATGCGCACGATGGGTCGACTTAATGTTTGATTCGACATATAATGTCGCCACGAACTTTTCACAAAGTGGATGGATGGAGGTCGACGCTCTCGAGTCTGCTCGCGTGAGTAGAAGGCCCCCTCCCCTCCATGATGTCCGATTCGACAATGATCTGGTGACACTGCTGCGTTCGCAAGTGTTGCTTGCACACGTGCGAGGAACAACAACAACCTCAACACATTCATCAATAACACCGCGGCTTTAAAAGGCAAATATGTACTGTGTACAGAACAAATATTACTTTGTGAAATACGTTCCAAGGCCACGGTGTTTTTGTCATTACGTTACATCCGACAATCAACAACACTTTCAGCATCAGCAGCAACGTCAATTGCCTTCAGCTACAGCAAAATCCAAACGGATTTCAGCAGCCACCAGCGATACCATCACCATCCATCCGAGTTGCAACCACGGTGCTGCTCCCCCACCAAACTAAACTATTACAGGTAGGAACAATGTTCCACACTGCCCACCAGGGATTTATTGTCTGTCTGTCTGACTATCTGTCTGTCGTGCATAAATAAATATATAATACACACAGCTCTTTGATTGGTGGAGACCTTACAAACAGCTCTTTGATTGGTGGAGACCTACTGCCGGGTACGGAGAGGGGAGGTGCCTAAGGGAGGAGGGTCAGGGGAGGGGCCTAAGGGAGGGGGGGGGGGTCAGGGGAGGGGCCTAAGGATATGGGGGGTTGGTCAGAGGAGGGGCCTAAGGGAAGGGGGTAATGGGATGGGCCTAAGCAAGGGAGGGGCCGATAGTTAAGGGGGCTGGCTACCTGGCTGGCTGCCTGGCTACCTGGCTGGCTGCCTAGCTACCTCAAGTCAAGTTATCTTTTATACAGGTAGGAACAACAGGTTCCACACTGCCCACCAGGGATTATTTGTTTTATACAGGTAGGAACAACAGGTTCCACACTGCCCACCAGGTATGAGTTGTCTCGCTGTCGTGCACGAATGCGCTGTCCAACCAAATTCCTACCTGCCCACTCCGAAGGAACGTGTTTAAACTAAACTATTGTTTTTATTTTACCAGGTAAGGCCCACTGAGCTACGTAGCTCTTTTTCAGAAACGACCTGGCCACAAATGACAGCTCAACGAAGTGGCTTATCACGTGGAAATGTATAACAGCCGCATACTCTCCGAACGCGTGTTTCTAAATGTGGAGAGAAAGGACCCGGAGAAAAATCCACGGGGAGAGAGACACGCAAACTACAAATATACAGCATCAGGCATCAGGGTCGGGATCGAACCCACGACCTCCTGCATATCAGGCGAGGTAGTCAATATATCATAGCCACCGTGATCATGATGAGAGAGAGACACACACATTCCAAATATACAGCAGCAGGCGTCAGGGTCGGGATCGAACCAACGACCTCTTGCATATCAGGCGAGGTAGTTAACATCTCCTATCCACCGTGATGATGATGAGAGAGAGACACACAAATTCCAAATATACAGCAGCAGGCGTCAGGGTCGGGATCGAACCAACGACCTCCTGCATATCAGGCGAGGTAGTTAACATCTCCTAGCCACAGCGGTGCCCACCAACACTCACCAACCACCACCAGCAGCACCAGGATAAACATGCGACGTTCATCTCTCTCTGTCATCAAATATCAACGCTACCCAAGTAGCGGCAGCCACAACCATGAGCATCAGCGGCAATCACCACCGACTGCCATTTCACACAGAGCACTGTCACTTTCGTTGCGCAGAGACTCCTGCCCCACCCCCAGCCCCCTTTAAAGCCTTCATGGGACTGTCCGGGCAAGAGTGTCGTCGTTAACTTGCTGTTATTAATGGGGCCGCGACGGTGCACGGGGAACGCTCACGGCCAACACCAGCGACGATTATCTGAACCACTCGTGGACCGCACCCCACCCCCCCCTAGGTCGACTCAGCCGCAAACGTGTAGAGCGCCTCGGCGCGGGTGACGTCTGTCTTACCGAAGTCGATGAACTGCTTGATTGAGAGCGGCGAAGGAGAAAACTTGGAGTAGTGCTCCAGTTGCCGGGGCAGGTGCACAAGCCCCGCGTTCTTCATCAGGAACCGAACGAGTTTCATGGTGGCGTCGGATTAAGGAGCTTGACCCCCTTCCCCCGTTAAGTAAGCGACAAAGCCCCCGCTCCGCTCCTCAACTCCGCCGTCCCCCCACTACTGTGCCTCCCACCAGAGCTAGGAACACAGCGACAAAACGACCCCGAGGGTTCAATCTGTTACCACTTCGCGAACCCACAACGTGGACCCCCCCCCTCCTCCCTTTAAACGGCTCGCGACGAGAGACGGACGCAGCGATGTGCTCTTGCTCGCTCGGCTCCAGGAGGCCAGTTCGGGTTGGATTTTAAAAGTTAAAACGGAGTGAACGATGGACCCCGAGCCAGGCAGGGTGTCGGGCGAGAGCGAGTTACAAGCCACGGGGTTCAAGTCTATTCGTTCTCTCGCCCCCCGGTCCGTGTCAACAGCGGCGTGGTCATCCCGAGCTTTTATGCGCAAAGCGCCGCCCACGAGTGGAGCCTGGGGCCAATCAGCGTGGGTCGTCACCGCGAGCTGCAACGATCATGAAAAATTGGATACACTAGGCGACGTTTCGGGTCCGTGGCCCTTCTTATCGGCGGGTCCATAGGGCGTACAGCCGTTTCAATACGGGAAAAAAATGTGTCTATTTGTGTTTCTCCGTTGGGATGGGTCCTTGTAGGGTGAACGTTGAGATGTCTAAGGGGCACGGGGTGACCAATACAGTCTTAATTGGTCTCTAATAAGGTAGGCACCGATAAGGGGTTGACAGGTATGAGTTTTCATGTCTTTCTCTCCCCCGTGGTCGCGTGGATTTTTCTCCGGGTCGTCCGATTTTTCCCTACACATTTAAAAACGTGCTTTTAGAGAATTAGACGGCTATAAACGTCCATATGATAAGGCCACTTCGTTGAGCTTTCATTTGTGGCCAGGTCGCTTCTGAAAAAGATCTACATAGCTCAGTGGGCCTTACCTGGCGAAATATTCTATTTTAAATATTTCAGTTTAGTTCCATATGAAGAAATGGATGAGGGACAGTGTGTTATGAAGAAGTGCCATTGCATGAAACGTCGTCTTTGATGTTTTTTCAAAGGCCACAGTGTTTTTTTCATTTAAAGCTTTCGTGACTGCAGGGATTCCTATTCTTGGTTCTTTCGGTTAAGTCACGTAGAAGGGAAACAATACAAAATAAAAAAAACATATTTTTTATTCACGAACGTGTTCAGTTGTTCTATTTCACGTGATGATACACCACTGGCAAACGCAACTTCAACAAACAATTCCATGCCCGCTGTGCCTGCTTGTCCCAACGTGCCGAGTTAATGAGATCGTGGCGATGATCAGTGGAACAGTTCATTTGTAAGATAAAGCGTATAGGGTGGAATTAAAGGTATGCAATGCGGATCATTCAACGTGGTTTTACGGGTTGTTTGATGTCAGCAGAGTCTACGTTCGGCATACGGGTAATTCTTAATGTTGTACTCAAATTATTTCGAAATAAAGTTTGACGTTCAGATGGGAATCGGGCCGGACGTATGCGTGTTGAACTTGTTTCGCACCGTACGGAGCCAACCGCGCTGATGATGATGATGCCAAGATTCTCGCACGAGGAAACATTTTCAATTGCTGTGCTGCAGAGAGTCACTCTGGGATACGGTGCGATGGATCCGAGTCCGAGCTCACAACAGTGACACATATTGTCTTGTTTGCACTTCGGTGGAGAGTTTCATGGCTATTACGTTGTCGTGATTGATGATGACCGCGATTGCAATTGACGGCTTTGGGAGAGGTCTTCATCGAGCAGTGGATAGTTCACGGATGACGAGGATGACCCCAATGGATAGCGACGGATTTAGGAGAGGCGTTCATCCAGCAGTGGACAGGACGTGGTTGTTGACGACGACAATGAGCAGCTTGCAGTGCACTCAGCACCGGGCGCGTTGTCTCGCATCAACATCAGCTGGCGTTTGCACTGACGTCACGGGAGTTGTTTTCGCGGAGTGTTGGCTACGTGGGGTAAGGCGGGGACACAGAGGAGAGGAGTGGGGGGGTCAGTGGGACATTTGCAGCACGTAGCACCCGCGCCCCGGCTCAAGCGATGCCTTTCTACGCGTGTGCGCACAGACACACACTAGTAACACACGAGTGTGTGCACAGACACACGTGTATCACACGAGTGTCTGCGCACACACACGTGTAACAACAACAACCGCCATTGGCCACTAAGTGGCGGTGACGTCACCACGACGCTTGTGCCAGGCCATGTGCACCTTGAGGCCACGGGTCGACTGACTGAGATGACACGAGTGTGCACAGACACACGTGTAACACACGCGAGTGTGTACACACACGTGCGTGAAAGGAAGCGGTAGTGGAGTGGTTCGCGCGCTGCACTGCGAACCCGGCCCCCCTACGTTCAATTCGCGCTCACGGCCAACAGCAGTGACGATTATATCTGAGCCGGTCCTGGGCCGTGCCTAAGTCGACTCGACCTCAATTGAGTACCTGGTGCGGTTGTGTAAACATCGCCACTGGGGAGACAAAGGCGGCCGGACGTGGTCCTGGTCACCCACCCTCTCGTGTGTCGTGCTGGCCTTCATAGGTGCTCGCTAACAGCACTTGCCCCAACAGTCTGTTACAGGCTATAGGGGCATCTTTGTCTCTCTGCGGATGTCTTCGTGTGCATGTGTCTGTCTCTCTGGCTTTGTCTCTTACATTGGTATGGACTGACGAAATTTATATTTTCTCCGGTTTTCCTTCCACATTTAGAGAATCAACGTGTGTTTAGAATATTTGGCTTATCACGGGATAAGGCCACTTCGTTGGGATATAATTTGTGGCCAGGTCACTTATGAAAAAGAGCTGTGTAGCTCAATGGCGCTTACCTGGTAAAATAAAGTTTATTAAATATTTTTTCTAATTAACCACGGACGAAAAACAACACACACACAATGACACGAGGACAACAACTTTGCTCCATTCTTCCTCTTTCCACGTGGCTGGTCACCGACGCAGCGGTAAGCACATTTGTTGAGGGACGCCAAAACCTGCCGCACGGTCGGTTGTGCGTCAAAGTGCACGCGACCAGTGCCTCACTAAATTTAGCCTTGACCCCCCCGCACCCCCACCTCAAGCTCCCCCGCGCCCCCCCTCACTCTCGTCTCGTTAATTCATGACGCGCTCGTATGGTAAGGAGATATGTGCCCACGAGCCACACCATTACCGTCACAGTGTTCCTCCTCAGCTGCCGTTGGTTGGTCCACGGGCTGCGTCGTGTTTGCGGCGTGGTGCGGCGTGTGATGAGTTCGTGACGTTGCCAAAGAACAAAACAACAAATGATGCCCTGTTCGTTATTATTAAGTTGTACTCACCACGTGGTGAGTACAACTCAGTACAACTCACCACGTGTACAACTCACCACGTGGTGAGTACAACTTAATAACGAACAGCAACATGCCAATGTGGCAAAAATAACTATTTTTTAACAAGTGCCTATTACCTCCTGTGACGTGTGATCAGTCAAGTCAAAGTGATTTCCTGCTCAAATGGGTATTGATGCGGTGCTCGGCTCCTGTTTGCAGCCGCGAGCCAGTGGTGGAAATTCCATATTCCTATGGTGGGGGCCAGTCGACTCACAGGGCAACCACTGGTAAGTTCCCCACGAAGTGGGGCCTATTGTATTGACCACATGGGGGATTGTGGGCTGAATGCGTTTAAAAATACGGACAAAGAAAATGGAACGGGAGCTGAAAAGTGTGCAGAGAAGCGTGCAGAGGTGCGCGCTTGGAATTATTACCGAGACACAGAAATAAGAACACGTGCATTCAAGAACATGCACCGGTCAATGGCATCATTCAAAGTGTTAAGAGAGAAAAGGGATGATGGCCGGTGGTCGAGACTAACGACGGAGTGGCAGACAAAGGAGGGGGAACACGACTGAGAAGAGAACGTCCGCCGCTAGAGACGGAGCGATGAGTTCAACTCCAATGCAGGAGCGAGATGGATTGTTGCATGTGTTGAGAACTAGTGGACGATGACTCGGAGACGGCTTGAAGGTTAAGGGCTTTCGCCAAAGGTTTATTAAATATATTTCAAATAGCACAAGGGTGTAACAACTCCCAGGGGTTAGGGGTCCTACACTGAGTCCTGGTCCCTGCCCGGCTAGCTCCGGTCTCTCTCTCTCGTGTCCGATCGGGGACTCTGCCAACTCCACCGACCGGAGAGAGAAGCACCTCTATCGGCTACCACTGGCTTCTCTCCAGACTCACTCCTCGATCCCTCTACCCCTGGTTCCCTCTTCATTCTTCTACTCTTACCCGTTCCCACAGTGACCCCGCTTTCGTCACGGGGTCCCCCTTAAGTACTCGAGGAGACATGACGTCATCGAGCCACCCAGCGCGCATGACGTCACGTTGCGTGACATCATCGCACTCGACGGCACACACGACGTTACATCCCCATTTTACTCCCCTACACATGTGTAGTGACAGGGTGCCATCTGTTGACCATGAAGGGTAACTACGGGTATGGGTGCGCTATATAAGGGGGGCGTAACTGGGCCAAGGGTCAGAGGCCGGGACCAGTCGGAGAGCTCCTGGAACCTGCATGAGAGTTCTAGAAGGGGAGCGTGGCCAGAGTCGGGGCTTGGCCACGCCGAGGAGTATATAAGAGGGAGGTAACCTGAGGTTCGGGGCTGTCGTGAGGGTTCGGGCCCTGGCTGCCGTCGCTGTATTCGCCATCATCTCTTTTTCATCATCCGGCCGTGTGGCCGGTCCGCTGTACGGTCCCCATCGTCGTCGTCGCTGTATTAGTCAGCGAGCTATATAGTTAGACGTCGGCGATGTGGCTGTGTGAGCGGGTCAGCTATATGTGGCCCAGTGTAGATGTGGCTCAGTGATTCTGCCTGTGAAGTGTGAGAAATAAACAAGGAGCCCTCTCTACACGTCGTGTCTCGGAAGTCGCTCACGATACGTGGAAAGATTGTGAGCTCTGAGGCTCGGGAGGCCTACATCCAGCAGTGGATAGCTCATGGGTGATGATAATGATGGTGGTGGTACAGTAGAGTACACGAGGTCAACTCGGCAAACAAGCAGTGTAACAATGCATCGATCAATCAAACATCCATTTGTGTTCATGGCTTCCTTTACATGACTCAAATCGCAAGAGAGAATCGCAATCGCTGTTTTACAACCCGCATACGTTGCATGAAGTAGTGGTGTTACATCTCCTTGACAGCCAGCCGCTAGTAGCCGCTAAATTTTAATAATCGATTAAAGAAGAAAGCCGTATTGTTGAATTGATTGCTGATGACGATTTGTATAGGTTATATATATATACACAAGCTATTGTTGACTCGACGTGGGACCCTAGAAGCTATGACCACAAGTCAAAACACCAAACCAGAGCAAGAGGTAATTGCACACGTAGTGGAATATTTCAAAAGTACACCGTGAACTCACTTTGGCGTGGCCCTTGGACGTGGGAGGAATAGCTCAGTACCCCCACCCCCCTCACGCCCCACCCCAGCACCCTCTCACTCCACCCCCATCACCCCCGACAAAGCGAGCGTATTTGGTCACAAATGTCTGACCCCCCACCCCCCTAAGGTGCGTGACGTCATTTATGGCGCGTGTGTGCAGACGGACAGACGGACAGACAGACACATATTTTTTTAATAGGTAAGATCTCTGTCCCTTCACTTAAGGGCACTTTCTTTTTCTTTCATGTGACACTTTGGCATTTTGAGACCGAATACTGTGAAACAGGTCAGAGAGGAGGCATCATTAATCCCAAACCTGCGGCGAACAGCAGTGCACCCTACCGTGCCACGTGGTCACTCTGCCCTTGCATTCTGGGGGCTCATCGAGCTCCAGGATTGAAGGACGTCAGTAAAAACACACAAGATAACGGGTGTGGGCCCCCCCCCCCCCCACGTGAATAGCGACTGAATGAGAGAGGGAATGATTAATAGCGAATAAATGACGGTGAAACGAATTCACAATGGTGAAATGAACAATGATGAGACATTGTGAATACGAATGATCGTGAATGGAAGAATGATTGTGAGCGAATAATAGTGGATGACGATGAATGAGTAATTGGAACAAATGATAGTTAACTAATGATTGGGAACGAATCATCGTGATGGATGTGAATGGACAACTCGATGATCAAGGATGAATGACAGTAAGTGAATGATAGGGAATAAATAACAGCGAATAACAGTGGCAAAATCGGTCAAGGAAACCTGTGTGAGTTAGCCTCATGCCAGACCAAAGGACGGGGGGGGGGGAACCGGGGGGGTCAAATGCCCCCCCCCCAAAATCGCCTACGCGTTCGGCCTTTGACCGAGTTCCTGAGCGATGCGATCAGTGGCCAGAATGGAAAAATCACAGGAAGTCACTTACCAGCATCGTACCACGCTCGCAAACATTCACGAGTGTAACGTTTACGGCATTGGCATCATCATCATCAGGCATTATCTGGCCACTGTTGGAGAGAGGTCTCGCCTCAAGCCGTCGTCATCGCACCTCCGATTAGCACGGTTGGCTCTACGTACGGTGCGAAAGAAGTTCAACATACATACATCCCTCGTGGTCATGAGTGCCATTCATTATCATCAGCGGTGATGTAGCGATCCACTGCTGGATGAAGGCCTTGCGAAGCTGTGGCCATCTGTCACGATCCTGCGATGTCATTATATCCACCTAGCACCGTCACCATGTATGTACGGATATGTAGAACTTCTTTCGCACCGTACGTAAGCCAACTGTGCTAATCGGAGGTGCGGGCGAAGGGCAACAAATGGGATATTAGTTCGTCACTCCATCTCCTCCATGAGTGTCCTCTCAGATTCGCCCAGTGGGCATTAGCCGTGTTACGTATCACGTAAACCGTACCTTAATTCGTCCGTCTAATTATACTGAATCTGATATTTAAAAAAAATGCAGTATTAGCAATGTTAGACAAATAAATTAGTAAGTTAAAGTAAAAAAAAATAATATGTGTGCGTGTGCCTTAAGCACGAACTACATTAATTGTCCACACCTGAAGACGGACGCTTGTGTTGCGCCCGAAACGTCGCGATTTAATTTAGTTGTTTTCATTTATTTCATTTATTTTTTACCTACGTGACTTTACCGAAAAAAACAAAGAGTACGAACTACATTATTTACTGCAGACAATAATCTCAGCCAGCTGGGCAAAGGTGCAGTAGCGCTGCCAACTCTGACCAAGTGACGTTGGAGGTGAGGCATGAGGTCACGTCATGGATGTCCGTGTCGTCGAAGACGCTATCAGTGACACGCATTTATTTATAGTCCGTCGTTCCGTTTATAGCTCCAGCACGTAAAGTAGAACAAGGGTGACCGATGCACCAACACTTTTAAAACCGAATGAATTCCTCTTTTTAATGCATTTCTACATATTTTTGGGGCTCATGACCTGACCTGGAGAGTGAGCAAAAAGAAAAACCCTGAAACGGAGTATTATAGGTTTTGTGTGATTAATCTGTTTACGTTACACTCGGGAGACACGGGCTGGGAAAATGAAAACAGACACAGACTATTCCAGGGCCAGAGTGGAATGCGGCTCCACTCGGAGCCTGGCTCCCCCACGCCGACTCTGGCTCCTCCACTCGGACCCTGGTTCCTCCACTCCGACCCTGGCTCCTCCACTCCGACCCTGGCTCCTCTGCTAAGATCCTAACTCATACACTTGGACCTTGACTCCGCCAGAGTCAAATTGGATGTTAATGACATGTTAGCTGCTTATATTATCTCCCCTTCCACCAGCCCCTAGGGAGCATCCATCGTGCTTGTGAAAAAGCACGATGGGTCCTTGCGGTTTTGTGTAGATTTCCGTCGTCTTAATAAAATTTCCGTGGCTGACGCTTACCCTCTTCCTAGAATGGATGAGTCACTGGATGCTCTGGCAGGGACACGGTTCTTTTCCACATTGGACCTGCTATCTGGCTTTGGGCAGCTCCCTCTTGATGACAAATCAAAACCCAAGACCGCTTTCCGAATGCCACAGGGCCTGTTCCACTTTAACAGGTTGCCCATGGGCCTTCGTCGTTCCAGCGATTAATGGAATTGGTTTGAGCTGGGCTCCAATGGGACGCCTGCTTGATTTACTTAGACGATGTCATTGTCTTCAGCAGGACGTTTGAGGAGCACCTCGAACGTCTGAGGGCTGTATTCCTGAAGATGAGGTCCGCTAATTTAAAGTGTAAGCCGCAGAAATGCAACCTCCTCCGGGAGTCTGTGCGTTACTTGGGACACATAGTAAGTCGGTCGGGTATCTCACTTCTTGGCCTACTCCCACTTCGGTCAGAGAAGTCCGTAGTTTCATTGGGTTTGCCTCATATTATTGACGGTTCGTCGCCGACTTTGCCACCATTGCCAAACCCTTACACGCCTTGATGGCAAAAGGTGTAAAATTCTATTGGGGTCAGTGTTGTATATGTGGCGGATTATGAAATTTTGATAAAAATAATACAAATTAATGAAATTCAGAAAAATGTGTAAATCGCCTGAATTATGTTAATGTATGTAGTAATATGCATAAATTATGATAATCATGGAGATAATCGTATTAATTTATGCGAATGCTTGCGATTATGTTAATGTGTGCAGTTATGATAATTAGGCTTAGCTTCGTTATCCAGAGTTGTATCAATCAGGATAACCGATTATCTTTGATTAAACATTTATTGATTATCTTAGTGTGTTTATTTTATGTTAGGTCTCCAAATTAATATCTCATCGCAGGTTACAGTTCTTATGAATAAGACAGTTTTGCATGGACTGGGAAAGAAGCACTCGAACACTTGGTGTTAAGCAATTTTAATTCTAAACAAAAATATG
Source organism: Entosphenus tridentatus (assembly GCA_014621495.2). Lineage (NCBI taxonomy): Eukaryota > Metazoa > Chordata > Hyperoartia > Petromyzontiformes > Petromyzontidae > Entosphenus > Entosphenus tridentatus. The sequence continues at coordinate 7,160,038 of CM025610.2, read as the reverse complement.
ACACTGTAATATGCAAAGGCAAAAGTATACGTCAATAGATTCATCGGCAAGATTATGCAATAAACGAAAATAAATGACTAAAACATTTCTTATTCATGTAACTCGACGGCAGCAACTGCTTTGCATGATCAGTTGATATTGAACGCACCACCTTGAAATGGCAACCCTTTTTGAAACACAAAGGATAACTTTTTGAAAGTCTTATTCGTGTGTGTGTTGTGTGTGCGTTGTCCCCTTTGTAAAATTATTTTTTTTTGAGCTGGGAGTGGTGTCGTTAGCTTGTGGGGTAGGGGAGGATACAACCAGCTCTTTAGAGGTTCCTCTCGCTTGGGCGTGGCCGCAGCGAGCCCGTGCTGCTCTCTCTCTCCACTGCTAGATTAAGCGTCGTCGGCACGACGCTCGCCGTCGTGGCGCGCGATGATTCCGTCGTCGGATAGCGCCGTTCCTCCGCAGCTGGATGATGAGTCGGCACGACGCTCGCCGTCGTGGTGCGCGATGATTCCGTCGTCGCTGCTGGACGTCTTGTCTGTTCTCACTGGGTGTTGGTCGGTGTGTGTGTGTATCAAACACACGGCGCATTCAATGGCGCTCTCTCTCTCTCTCTTGGTGGCAGCTACAGGTTTCTTCACTGCTGGATGATTGTTGAGTCGGCACAATGCTCGCCTTCGTGGTGCGCGATGATTCCGTCGTCGCTGCTGGACGTCTTGTCTGTTCTCACTGGGTGTTGGTCGGTGTGTGTGTGTATCAAACACACGGCGCATTCTATGGCGCTCTCTCTCTCTCTTGGTGGCAGCTCCAGGCTTCTCCACTGCTGGATGATTGTTGAGTCGGCACGATGCTCTCCTTCGGCTGTGCGCGATGATATCGTCGTCGGATAGCACACAGCTCATCCGCTGCTGGATGACGAGTCGGCACGACGCTCGGTGACGCCCGGGTCGTGCTGCTCGTGCGCTCTCTCTCTCCTTGATCGCTGCCAACTTCACACGGACACCCGCCCTTACTTCAGGCTGTGTTGGCTCAGGCTCTGGACGACGCGGCTGTGCGCGCTCACCGGCTTGGAGCGCTCTGGCGATGAACGATGGCTCTTGTTGCTCATCCGCTGCTGCTCGTCCTTTGCGATGCTCGCTTGGCGATTTCCGCCCTTTAAACAGGTTGATTGCTTGTTGTCACTCGTCACTCTCTCTTCTCCGTGCTTTCCTTTGTTCGTGCAGCTGCCAACTTCCCTCGCACTTAACCACACCTCGCCACTTCGTTCTGCGAGAAACGACACCGGCCATCGGTATCGGTGTTTGCTCCCTCATGACGCTCCGCCAGCCGGAGCACGGCTGGCGGAGCGTCGACCCAGGTTGACCACAGATTTCTGCTCTAACGATCCCTCGTCGTCCCATCTCTCCTCGAGGCACGACGCGCCCCAGCTCCCTTGCGAGCCCCGTCGCAATGCTGCATCGCAAGCCGAGTCCCGAGACTGAGCGCGACTCGAACAGACTGCTCACAGACTTTTGCGCGTTTGTGCTTAACTCAAAAACGTGAACACCCTCTCCTCTCTCCGCGTCTCTTGCGAGAGGAAAACAAACAACAAAAAAACAGACGCCCTCGGAATGTCAGCACAGACCCCCCCCCTCGCGACCCTTTGACCCCTCCTCCCTCTGAGTATTTATGGTGCCATCTGTTTGTGCTGGACCGTTGGAGACAAAGGTGGCTGAGGAGATTTTTTGCAATACATTTATGTGGTCCTGTATGTTACATTTATTCTTGATATTTCTTATGAGTTCCCTCGGTCTTAGTATATCGTGGTTATTATTCGGTCTATGTTTAATGAACATTCGTAATGATCCTCGTTACATCATTATTGAGGGCTTTGCCAAGTTTGGTTATGCGTTTGTCTCCAGGGATTGGTGTTTTATTCTGCGTTATATTTTAATGTCCTAAGGTTAAGTGTAACTAAGTTTCCACTTAAGCTTTCTGGAATTCGTATTCTTTAGTTTTTAGGAAGGTCATGTAGATAGAAACATACAATACAAAATAATATATATGCGGTGAATATGAGTAAAATAAGGGAATTACTAATAAAAATCCCCTATTGTAGGCTGCAGTCTTATACCTTTGGTTGATTTTTTTTGTTAAGTTTCTACTTTTCGTTAAGGAAAACGTTAAAGAAAACCCGAGTTGCAACAGTTTTTTTTTCTGCTCTGCACGTTATCCGTGCATTTCCAGACGTATTGGGAAGGTTAGGCCATCGACCTTTGTCCATCTGGATGTCTCTGACCTCTCTGTGCTCCGAAATCGTGTCGTTTAATGGCGCTCCCCGTTTCACAGATTCCTGGTGTGCTTGTGAGGAGTAGTGGGTTGTTTTCATTATTTAATTAAAAATATATATAGATATAAAAAAACACATTTTTTTGGGCCTAATTATTCTTAATATTAATAACGGAAAACAGGGCATAGATACAACATCAGGAGGAGGAGGCTGTTTTTCACTCCCTTCGCGATGCCCTGGTGAGTGCTCCGCCTCTGAGTTACCCTAATTTCACTGAGCCCTTTGCGCTCGACACAGATATCAGTAACACTGGCATTGGTGGAGTGCTCTCGCAGGTCATTGGGGGAGTCGAACGCGTCGTCGCCTATGGCAGTAGGGTGTTATCCTCAGCAGAGCAGCACTACTGTGTCACCCGCCGCGAGCTGTTAGCCATCGTTCTTTTTTATTCAACAATATCGGCCGTACCTATACGGCCGGCATTTCACCATCCGTATGGTCCATGCGGCACTACAATGTCCTTCGTGTTGACCATCCATCAAGCCAATTGTCTCGGTGGCTCGAAGTTCTCCAAGACTTCAATTTTACGACCACCTACCGTAAGGGCATTCGTCACAAGAACGTGGATGCCTTGTCACGGTTGGCACCCGGCACTGAGTGTGCCTATTTCCTTGGGTCAGGGCTTTTCAAACCGCAGGGTGATAACTCGTCCACAGTGCTGGCTGCTGTTGCTGATGTGCCGCCTCCTGAGGTCCCTTTCGTGCTAGAAGACAGGGATTCATTGCTCGATTTGACCCTTGCTGATTGGGGCCGCCTCCAAATGGAGGACGTGTCCCTACTTGCGTTGCGTCGTCGGGGGAGTGGATCCGCTGAGGACGTGGTAGGGATTGACTCTCTGGATTTGCGTGGTGGCCTTCTCATGAAATGGGACGGTAGGTCCCTCCATTATAAAATAGTTGTGCCCTCCGCTCTGCGGGGTAGGGCCATTCTGGCTGTGCTCGAGCGACTCCTGCATCTGGGAACCCACAAGACCCTTGCCATGCTCCAGCTTGATTTCTTTTGGCTGGGCATGGCAAGGGATGTGGCAGACATCCTTATGGGCTGTACTCAGTGTGCCGAAAGGAAGCTGCCACCGAAGGCATCCAGTCCGCTTCTGCAATTAATTCGGGTCACCCGCGTCAATGAGCTCGTCGCGCTCGACATTTTGTGGCCGTTTCCTGCGACACCTAGGGGTAATAAGTACCTACTGGTTGGTATAGAATATTTCACTCGATGGCCCATGGCCTGTCCGCTCGCCAACCAGTTGACCACAGCAATTACTGAGGCCTTCGTCCAGGGCTATGTCCTGGACAAGGGTGCTCCGGAGCGGCTGCTGAACGACCAGGGACAGAATTTCTCTAGCTCCCTGCTGCGTGAGGTGTGTGACCTCCTGGGTACTAAAAAGGTTCGTACCTCTCCATACCACCCACAGACTTACGGGATGGTGGGGCGGCTCCACAGGACACTCACGTCCATGTTGTGCCACCAGGTGTGCGACTCACAAATCGATTGGCATCTTCGAATTCCCGGAGTTCTGGCCTCCTATAGGATGGCCCCCCATGCAGCAACTGGGTTCTCCCCTTTCTTTTTGATGTACGGGCAGGACGTTGACCTCCCCATGGAGGCCCAGCTGCGGGTTTCCGCACCCCGCTCAAGGTCGAAATTGGCTGACCACGTTAAATTCAACGTTTTGAAATTGGCTGAATCACAGGAGGCCGCCATCCAAAACTCGAACTCTCGCCAGAAGGCGAATGAACGTCTCCGGTCACACACACATCGATGGAAGCAGGGAGACAAGGCCTGGCTACATTGTCCCCAGGTGCCATTGGCGACATTGCCCAAACTGCTTCGGCCATGGCGGGGGCCTGTCGAAATTGTACAGGTCGCACGCCCGCAATGTGTCCGGATCAGGGGAGGAAAACGTTGTTGGTACGTCCACCCCTCGCGTCTAAAACCGTTCGTCGCGCCACGTACCTCTTCTACATATCACAAGGGCCGAGCATGTGATGTGTCCGTTGACTCTGATAATGTGGTGCCGCCGTCTGATCCTCGCCTGCCACTAACTGTCCCGTCTTCAGATGCCTCGGAATTGACGACTTCCCCAGACGCCTCCACCGCCCAATCCCGATGGCGAGGGTGCAACCGGGCAGCCCACTTCGTCCACTCAGGGGCAGCCCGCATCCACAACCGGGCGACCCAGTCCTGCCACTTACGACGGACCAGCCACTCGGACTCGTGCTAAATTGCACCGTTTTTCATGATGATTTTTTTAGTGGAACCCACACGCTCGTCGCGGCGGCCACTTACCTGTTCACGTGTTCCTTCTCTCGCTGCGGATTATACGTCGATTTTATGCGGGGTGCGTTCGGTCAGGGCTGGTGGCGGTGATGTGTATATTTGTACATAGTGTTCATTTGTACAGGTGGGTTAGGGTATTTATTGGGGGTGTTACTGTTATTGTTGCTATTGAGGCATACACAGTTCGGGTTTGTTTACATTTTATTAACATTGTTGTTACAGCCGGGACGGCTGCGTGCTGCGACGGAGGGGGTGATGTAACGGTGTTATTGGACGGACGTACAGTACACCGTATCTCTGGGGGGGTTCTCACATCTGTCCCATAGGGGGCAGTCAACGGGCTGAGCCAATACCAGGCGAGTAGGGCTCAAGGGGCAAACAGTCAACCGACAGATCGGATCCTGGAGCGAATGGGCCAACCCCCAGGTGGGGGGGGGGGGGCTATGGGGGAATGATGTCACCCTTCCAGAACCCGGTGGAAGGTTTTGGAAGTGAGGCGTGGCTAGGGCCGAGCAAGCCTGGGAGCGGGATAAAAGGCCGGACCCCGAGAGGGTCCGGGGAGAGCTGCCAGCGAAGACAGAAGAAACAGTTGAAGACAGAAGGCCGGCTAGCCTAGGACCCTGGACTCGTCTGACCCGCAGTCCTTGTCAGGGCCGGGTCCATGTAACCTGCAGTGGTCGAGACCTGCACCTTGGCGGGGTCAGGTCAGACTAGCCGAGACCCTAGCGCAGGGATAGGGCGAGTTCCATGGGGAAGTGTATCCCCTGAGCTAGCGGGTGGAGGGGCCGTTACCCTTCCTGTTAGAAGGTGTTGTGTTGTGTTCACGGGTTGGTGTTATAATAAATATAAGTGTTGCCTCAACTATCCGTCTACGGCGTCTGAAGAACCTACTACATTAGTATTGCTCTGTTAGTATTGTAATGTTAGTATTGCTATGTTAGTATTGTAATGTTAGTATTGCTATGTTAGTATTGCTATGTTAGTATTGCTATGTTAGTATTGTAATGTTAGTATTGCTATGTTAGTATTGCTATGTTAGTTTTGCTATGTTTTAGTATTGTAATGTTAGTATTGCTATGCTAGTATTGCTATGTTAGTATTGTAATGTTAGTATTGCTATGTTAGTATTGCTGTGTTAGTATTGCTTTGTTAGTTGCCGAATGTGAAGCGATTTATGTATGGGGCCGTCCATAAATGACGTCAAGCGATTTCGGACGATTTTTGACCCCCCCTTCGTCACACGGCGTCACAAAAAGTCAGACCCCCCCTCAAATATGACGTCACAAAGCTCTGCCCCCCTCCCCCCCAAAAAAAAAAAAAATGCTTCAAATCGCTTTAAACTATTGCCATTGTAGTGCGTATTTAATGTGGCGCTGCACTCTGATGTTGTAGGAGAAAACATTTATTAAAAAGTCTATTTAATTAAGTAGAACGTGTTTATATTTATTTAAAGGTGCGCATTTTGATGTGACGTCACATTTCTCAAACCTCCCCCCCCCCCCCACTTTGTCACACATCGTTACAAATAAGTGACCCCCCCCCCTTAGGTGCGTGACGTCATTTATGGACGGCCCCTAACCCCCTTGCAACCCGCGAGAGGCCGCTAACGTTCACAAAGTCGTTCTTCAATTGAGCCGCGAATCGCAATGACAACGGAAACAGCTGGGCTGTGCGCGCGCGAGAATGATCGTGGGGAGTGGTGGCGCAGTAGTTAGCGCGCGGCCCTACGCAACCGGCGACACGAGTTCGATTCCGGCTCACGACTAATAGTGGCGTATATCTGAACCGGTTCTGGGTCTCGCCTGGGTCGACTCAGCCTTAAAGTTAGTCGCTGGCGCGGTGGTGTGAACATCATCATTGGGGAGACAAAGGCGGCCGGACGGCGTGGTGCTGACCACCCCCCCTACCCCCCTCGTGTGCCTTGCTGGTCTTCATTGGTGCTCTGATAAAGGCTACGCCGGGGAATCTTTGTCTTTGAATCGTGATCAAACCCACGTCGGGAGGCAGTTGTCACAGCGATGCAACAAACATTCTCACGACTAGAGGGCGACAACCGCTCGCGTTTGACACTCAACAACGTCGAGTAACATTGGTACCGCAACATGAACGTAGACAGTCAAGGAACTCATCTTCTTGGTTCTTTCGGTAAAGTTACGTAGAATGGAAATTAAAAAATAATTAAAAAAAGAAAACATAATAAAATAATAATATAATATTATTTATTATGGTTTTTTTTTCCATTCTACGTGACTTTACCGAAAGAACCAAGAAGATGAATCGCTGCAGTCACGAAAGCTTTAAATCGAAATAATAAAATAATAAAAAGAAAACTTTCATTATGTTTTATTTTTATTATTTTTTATTTCCATTCTACGTGACTTTACCGAAAGAACCAAGAAGATGAATCCCTGCAGTCACGAAAGCTTTAAATCGACAGTCAAGGAACTCTTCAAGCTGCGCGTGCGTTCGTTCGTTTTTCAGTCCGCTGGGGAGGGCGCGTTGAGTAGGGCGGTGCAGACCTCGCCTTTCCCTGGCGACAGACTCTATGGCTCGACATTACTATACGCTACTATGGGGCCGTCCATAAATGACGTCACGCACCTAGGGGGGTGGGGG